>VWYE01015422.1:588866-654929 GCA_013398995.1 Alaudala cheleensis
ATCAGGCCATTCCCTTGGGTCCTGTCACTGGTCACCACAGAGATGAGTGTCTACCCCCTGCCCTTCCTTCACAAGGAAGTTGTAATCCAAAATGAGGTCTCCTGTCAGTCTCCTCAGTCAGGCTGAATAGACAAGTGAATTCAGCTGCTTCTCATAAGGGTTCCTTCCCCTCCAGACCCTTCACCATCTTCACTAGCTTTCTTTGGATGCTCTCTATCAGCTTAGTATCCTTGTCATATTGAGGTGACCAAACCAGCCCAGAGCGGTGGTGAGGCTGTCCCAGCTCAGAGCAGGGCAGGACAATCNGAGCCCTGCAGAACCCCACCAGTGACAGGTCCCCAGTCTGCTCTCACCCCATTCACTGTAACCCCTTGTGCCTGTCCCATGAGCCACTTGCTCGCCCATCACATGATGTGTGTACCCAGCTGTGGCTGCACATTCTGTCCAGAAGGATCCTGCGAGAGACAGCATCAAAAACTTTGCTGAAGCCTAAAAAGATTACATCAACTGTCTCTCCTTAATCAATTGGATGTGTTATCTTATCCTAAAAGTAAATCAGATTTGATAAGCAGGACTGTCTCCTCATGAAGCAATGCTGCCTGTGACCAATGACTGTGTTGTCCTTCAGGTATTTTTCAATATCTCTCACTAAAACCACCATAACTTTATCAGGCACCAAAATGAGACTGACAGGACCTTGCAGTTTCTGTCTTCTGCAAGACAAGTTCTTTGTCTTGCCCTCCTTAAAACCCAGCCAATTTCTCCAGCTTCCAGTTAGCTGGGACTGCTCTGGATTCCCAAGACTACTCAAAATCATTGAGAGAGGCTTTGCAATGGCATCAGTCAGCTCTTGGAGGATTCTCAGATGAATCCTATTCCACGGATTTGTAAGGATCCATCTGGAGCAGCAGATCCTGTGCAATGTACCCAGAAGTATGTGCTGTGCCAGATGGTGCATTTTTAAGAGTTGTGGAACTGGGGCTACTTTGGATCCTCCAACAGTTTACCAGTAGAAACAAGAAACACTGGTAATGAATTATGAGTATTTTGCATTTTCTGTTGTGCTAAACCTAACTCCTTGAATATCTGGCATGCAACCACCACCTTCAGCTCACCTGAAATCATTCCCTGACAGCTGTGCAAACACCTCTTGCTCAGGTGAGAAAGAATGGGGATTAAAAGACTCTGTAGCTGGCCCTATTGCAAGAATATTGATAAGAGGGCAGTTATCCTCACTGAGAACAAAATTGTCCTGTTTACAGTGCCTCAGGCTCCATGGCATCACCAAACTGCATTTTCACTTGAAAATAAAAAAATTAACCAGAAGCTAAATACTACTACTACTGCTACTACTAGTAGTAATACTATTTATAATTATAATGGTAATGATAATAACAATAATTATTTAAAAAATATAATGACAACAATAGTTAAAACCTAATAACAATAAATACAGAAATCAAGGCTCTTGAGGGCTTTCTCTTGAGGCATTTTCTGAGGCATTTTCATTTCTCCTGATTTAACTGCTGCTTTTACCAGTCATTTAATCTGACATTCTGCTGATGGCTGCAGCCCACAGTCAGGATGTTCAAACTGAGCAGTCACATACCTCAGCTGCCCTCTGAACAAGGCCGTATCTGCTGAAGCATGTTCAAACTCACCTCACACTGCATAGATGTGGAACATTCAAGCAGTCTGTTGCCCTGCCTGGTCTTTAGACAGCAACTCTTGGAGGAAGTGAGACACTAGAAGAACTAATACTAGGAGATCTGCAGCTGGACACTATCTGAGAAGAACTCACACCACTGAAGTTACTAGGATGAACATTAACTCCCTAAATTAGACTACTGCCTGGTCTACCTTAGTACCCTACTTAATCTATCTGGGCTGCAAGATCAGGAGATTTCACCACGTCTGCCGTTGAGACAGGGAGATTAAGAAAACATACCATGTCTTTGATTTTTATGGCTATTAAGTACGAGAGAAAATGGAGCCCGAGACACATTTTCCTTTAACACCTAAGCCTCATCCTCAATATGTCACATTGTGACAGACAAAACTTGTGGGTGACAACAGGTTTTGCTTCAGCATGCTGTTTCATTGACGCAGACTTTTTTCTCCCTGATGTGGATCGTCATGACATCAAGAATTCTGCTCCCATTCTAGACTTTAAAAGTGTCTTTTAAGTATGTCACCAGGGTTTACACAAAAGTGAGCAACAAATTTTAGAAGGACCCAAGAAACTGAGCACTGCTGAGAATGCTGACTTCTCTGCTCAGTATGTATCTGTGCACAAACAATGTCCCTTCTGCATGTTGGTCAGCGGGCACAATTGGGCTAAAAATGAATCCTGGAAAACAGTCTCAAGAAGCAAGGGGCTTGTAAGCCGTTAGAATTATGGGAATCACAGTGCACACCCCTCTCTTGCATGTGTTTGCCATAACAGAGCCTCAGCTGTTACTGCACATGGCTTGATTTTAGCAGGCTGATTTAATATTTACAGAGTGCCAATAAAGTTTATAGGATGACAGCTGGTGGCTCCTGTGGTAATTTATAAACAGCAACAACAACACAACACAGACATCAGGAAATCCAAGAGGAATTCCATGCCATTGTGCAATATTCAGCACTGAAGAAGGTGAACAATTTTGCAGAGTTCTAATGATCTTTCTGTAATACATCCATATTGGATTTTATGTAAAGTCCATATTATGCAAAGCTAGTACTCCCATAGGTATATGTTTTTTCACACAGAATGGAATTCAACACAAAGACTCATTACCTGTCTGTCTGTTTGTCTGTTTATCTATCTATCTATCTATCTATCTATCTATCTATCTATCTATCTATCTATCTATCTCAATTTGATATTCTGGCAGAAGAGTCAGGTAAAATCTCTATGCCAAGACTTTTCAGTTGGGAGGTCCAGTACACAACTGCCTGATTTTCCTCCTGCTTTCTCAAAAAAAACATTAACAAAAGGGGAATGCTGTGCTATGACTAAGCCAGAAAAGACCACTGCCCTTGTTCCACAACCTATGTTTACTCCACATTCCTGAACAGAAAAAAATACAACCTGTCTGGCAGGACTACAGGTCTAAAGACTGGCTGTTATCAGTGTATCCCTGCAGAAATGCAAACACTTGGTATTCAAATGGAAGATAATATTACTGACTCTTTTTCATTCCACATGAAACCTTCATTGACTGTACTATTATACTTTTGTTATATTTCCATTTTACTTCCCAAGTCCATGGTTTCCTTTAGAATTCTTGATTGTTTTGGGTTTTCAAAATTTAACTTCAAAATCAAAATTTAATCTTCAAATCGGTGAAAAGTTTTCACAGCTTATTAGGTCTTTTACACATAGACATAAATATACATATGAAATTTACACTGGAATAGAGCCAGAGGCTGGTTTTTATTTTTTATAAATATTTATAATAAACCAACTTCTCAGTTATTCTTTTCCTCTTCATTAACATATTAACAGTCCAATTAATACATCTATTATTTTCAGTGTTACCTGCTTCTACTGACACATATAGACTGTTCTGAAAGAACTGATCTTCTCTGATTTACCTGGAACGTCTTTCTCCTTTTAGTTTCTGTTACAAATATTCAGGTTAGAGCAACTTTAGGTTGAAATGTTAACAATTGCCCTGTGTAACAGAAGCCAGTGGACATACAAACCAGGACAAGGTCCAAAATCTTGCAAAAACTTGAAAACTACCTAAACACTAACCTGACTATATATATCTATGTTTTTTTTTTCCCCAGAATAATCATGTCATCATAGGTTTTAGGAAGAGTATGATCAGTAATAAAGACGAGTTTTCTGCATTGGTAGTGTTCACAACATTACTCTTCATCCATTTCATCCATCATTGTGAAGGAAAAAATGCTCCAGGGTAAGAGCCCATCAATTTACAGTGGGAACTATGCCACTCAGACAGATGGGGTACCTTTAGGTAGCCAAAAGATCATATATGTTCATCAGCAATGGGTGCTCAAGGCATGATTCCCAGCTGGGAACACGGATAATTTTGCCTGTTACAAGCTGTCTGTGGCTCTTAGCCACAGCTAATCCCTTGTGGGTCTGAATTATCTTTTTAAAATGAAGAATGGCTTCTGTCCAGGTAAGGGTCCTTATGAGCAAGGGGCACAGCACAACAGGCAATCTGAATGTCATAAAAATGCTGCAACTGGTCTGTGCTGATTGAGGAGAGAGGCCAGGATGCAAAGTACAGAATTACAAGAGTAATTTTTCATTCATAAGCATGAAGCATCCCATTCAAATCAGAACACACTGAATGTGTTTAACAAACAGCTCTTATGCCTTTCATGTGTTCATATTCAACATGGTGTCACCATACAGCTGATTCTTTCTTGATTTAGATCTCCCTGGAGTTGGTCTTGCTACAGCTACCTACAATATCAGACAAGAGCAGGGTTTTGCCAGAGGTGTTGAAAGAACTGGGATTCTGGTGGTATCTTCGTAGTCCAGAGACATTTTTCTTCCTCATGGGTGGCTTTAAGATTCTGAAACAAGACAGAAGACAAAAGGTCCTTATCTGCAAGGTGGGGGTTGTCCTCCTCCTTTCAGTGAGCCGGGGCCTTTCACTTATTGTGGTGGTGCAGTATACAAAGTAAAGCAAGTATCTCTTCAGGAAGCTACTGTGAGTTAATGTAACTTCAAGCTATGAGGCCTAGCGGGTGCAGCTGCCAGATTCTCCTGCCTGGAGACTGAGGCAGAAGCCTCGCCTGCAGCACTCATTTTTGTCAGGGATTGCAAAGGGACGCTGCAAAAATAAGGTACGGAGAAGGGCTCACACTGACTGCAGTCTGTGCTAAGGGCCACTGCCAGCGAGCTCCAGGCCTGGGGAAACGCGGCTGATCGGCCACACGGTTTCCCAGCGGGCAGGGCAGACCGCCCTTCCAGAGCGGCTTCTCCGGCCGCGCAGAAGGCGAGCCGCAAAGCCCCGCCGTGCCCGCGGCCGTGAGGGGCAGCCGGCTCGGCTCGGGCGGGCTCCGAAGCCGGCTCTGCCTCCGCTCCGTCCCTCCCTCCGTCCCTGCGGGGNCGGGGGGCGGTGGAGCGGTGGCTGCGGCACCTCCTCGGGCACGGCACCGCTGCGGTAGGCGGGCGGGCTCCCTCCATCCCTGGACCTCCCGTTCCGCATTGCTGGTGTCTCTGCAGGGAGCTGGGCGCTGGGAAACCCTGGGCACACTTGCCGGGTATCTCCCCAGCTGTGAAACAAGGAAATGCTGCTGTCGCTTGCACGCAGCTCCGGGGTGCGGTTGCCCTGTAAAGGAGGAGGAGGAGGAGGGCGTTTGCTGGTACTGAGGTGGTAGTAGGGAAGGCACATGGTTTTGATTGGCTGTGGGTTCCAGCAGCGCGACACAAGGAAATGCAATGGCTTTGACCTCCCTTGGTTTCACACTTTTATTTCCCAGCTCCAGTACTTAGTCAAATGAAATAACAGGTCTTCGTTCCCCTCAGACTGATGATCCAAACAGTAATGTTCTTAAAGTAATATACATTGTCTGTCTGCAAGTGGCTGTTTGGTCAGCAGTAGGTGAAGATTGTTTTCATCC
The DNA here is from genome assembly GCA_013398995.1 of Alaudala cheleensis. Taxonomy (NCBI): domain Eukaryota; kingdom Metazoa; phylum Chordata; class Aves; order Passeriformes; family Alaudidae; genus Alaudala; species Alaudala cheleensis. The sequence continues at coordinate 594,462 of VWYE01015422.1, forward strand.
CTTGTGATAAGGGGGGAGGGTAGGATGTGCACATGTTACTATCAAGCCACATGCCTCTCCAAGACCTAGTGACATTTTTCATAAATACAGTAGATGTTTACAGATGCTTTGCTAGATCGTATCAATGAAAAGTAACTGGGTGGGAATGTCTTGCTTACCTCAACAAACCAGTCAACAGCCACCTAACAACTGCATTGTGCCAAAGTCTCTACTGCAACCATCCATTGTATAAACACCAGAAATGCCAGGTGTGTCATAGCAAAAATATGCTGTTGCTTATGTTATTGACTATTCAGATACCTGTTCTGTTTTGTTAAACAGAAGAGTTGCAAAAAGCTTAAACAATTCTATTCTGACACTAGATAACATGACGTGACTTCTTTAAAATCTAGTTTGTGTTAAAAGTTTAGTTGATTGTTTCAAGTCCACTTTGTTTTTTCCTGTTGAAGTGTGTTTTAATTTTTGTATCAGGAGGCTTTGGCAGTAATTCTTCAGATTTCAGGAAGGTCAGTGGTGTAAAAATGTAGCTGGACCCAGAAACTGGGGGAAGCTGTTGATTGTTGCTGTCTTGCTTTAGCTATCACAAATACTTTGAGAAGTGTGGCTCTCTTGTGTTTCTACTCTCTGTTCCTTTTTCTGACTTGCTTAGGATACAGAATTTTTAGAAAGTGGTGTTTTTTCCTCTCTCTAAATGTGTGTTATAGAACATAGTATTGTTCAGTTTGTGTCTTAAAATTCTTTTTCACAGTGAATAATACAATAAGTTACTGATATCTGCTGTTTTGCACTTGTTCAAGAATTTGTGAAAAAAGTTCTACAAGTCAGATTTCAGAAGTCATACTTTTCTTAATGAGCAGAGCTAAAGTGAGGTACAGTTTCTAGTTGTGTATCAGTGCAACACCTATGAACGTGCAAGACAGAGCTGAATGTTGTGCTTCTTGGGGTGAGAAACTGAGTACTGCTCATGTTGGGTGTATATATGAAATACAGTTTTCTAAGTATGTTTTGGGACAGTCTTGATAAATTGTATAGTTTTTATTTTTCTAGGGTTGCACTTAAATGAGTCTGTTAAAGCAATTTTTATTCCACATTAATATTTCTGGTTAGCACGAAGCTGTCTCTTTTCTTGGAATTGATGTTCTGCCTGCCTGACTCATTCTGTGGTCTCATTATTCCGTGGATGTCACACAAAGAGTCATATTGCAGGTGATTGTAGTGAACAAAATACTGGGTTTATGATACCATTGATGGAATTGGGCAGAAAGAAAATGGTTAGGAAAAACTGCTGTCCAGGCATCCTGTAATAAAAGTATTTTTTGGAAGGGCAGGAACATTTGCCGATCATGTAGGAAAGACTCAGTCATATTTTGGTACAGCTCAAGCTTTTGATAGGTAGAGCTACTGTTGGCTTTCAAATGATTTGCATTTGAGTTGTTTATTTAGAAGAAATAGCTGTAAATGAGGGTGCAAGAAAACCACAAAACCTGTGATATTAATGCTCTGTATTTTCTCTTAAATTATTTCATTGAAAAATTGCTTTGCTTGGAGAATTGCTTTGCTTGTATTCATACAGAGTCTATGCAGTTATAAATCACTTAATTGTTTCTCTCAGTTTATTTGTTGTAAACCTTCTCATAGAATTTTTTTCTTTGCAAATTGTAATTTTTCTGATCCGAAATTATGAATTTTGAATAACAAAATTATATGAGATCAGTCATCTTTTTTTTTTTGCCATTGTATTTGAAAGAGTAATGAATTCACTTTGTGACTTAAATTTTAATCTAGTACTTTCTTCCTAGCTATCAGATTTTGAACCTCTTAGTTTTTCTTTATTCCTCCCACTTTATATATTTATGCATGGTACATAAACTAAGAGAAAGAGAGGAAAAAACTCACTTTGCCAGAGTAAGTCAATATATTAACAGAATTTATTTGCTATTGCTGATGAAGTATAATGAAAAATATAAAACTTAATTTAACATTATAGTAGACAGGAAGCAAATGTGTGTAACTGAAATTGGCAGTAGTGCAGTTTTACATTGACCTTTCTCTGAATCCTTGCATCCTTTTAAATATATATTAAAATTGTGAAATGGCCTAGAACTGAGATTTGAGGAATGGTAGTTAGAATTAATGTGCCAGTTTGGAGACAGCTCTACTCAGAAAGGTGGGGTTTGAAAAACAGAATGGAAAGTAACCTGTTATATGCTGCCTTTCAAACAAGTGATAATGGTTGTTTGTGTATCACACTATTTTCTATCTCTTTCAGAAGATACAGAAGACAGATGAAAAATCGCCTTGTCTTGAGAGTGAGGCCCATATTTGCATAGTTCTGGCTTAATTGTGGAATTTGCCATCCAAGGTATGGTTTTGAGGGTGGCTGATGTTTGTTTTGGTTTTGTAATTATAAAATTGAACATGGTCATGCAGGCAAAAGTAAGTCACTGAAGGACTTCGTAAATACTTCATGCTTAGAAGTATATAAATTTTTTTTTTAATTCTAAACCTGCTGGTTGCCACAGCTAGCTTACAACAGAGACAAATTAAGAACTGGCAGATTCAGTGATATAATACAACACCATTTTATGTCTAGAGTCTGTACATAAGTGTGTAGTGTATTGATACCATGCATGTAACTGCCAGTGCATGTGTGCTAGCTATTGAGAGATTATAGGCCTAAATAGGTTTTATTATTATTATGAACTTAAGAACAAGTTTTAACAGCACAGCAGCTTTATTAAATATACAATATGGTTATAAAAGCCAAATTCTGTATTTTTAGGATAAATACAAGCATTTATTACTCTGCTGTACTTGAATGGGAACACTGATACATTAGAAGATAGGAAACAAAGGTTATGATAAATAATGCAAAGGAGGAGTGTGGAAAAGTAACAGCTTGTTTGGGTCTGTTTTTGATAAGGCATCTAAAAAAAGAAGAGAACATTAATGAATTTCGTGAGTAAGATTAAGTAAAGAAATTTTGAATGCAATTGAGGACAGTCAAACATGAAACAAGTAAGCAAAAGCCTGGAAACAGAAATGTTTGATAAACAAAATTTCAATGCAAGAAGAAGAAGCTGAAAGGAATGGAAAGAAATCCATCCGAAATGGGCAATATTCCTGAAACCCAGGAATTGGGGAAACTAATGGGTAAGAATAGATTAGGATTTATGTGTGTATTGCAATAATAAAATATGTGTATGAAGGTAGTCTGATAAAAAAAAAAAAAAACAACAAAAAACCAGTAGTAGTCCCCCCCCGATAGTTGTGCTGAATAGTGGTTAGGACTTAGTGCTACGGAGTTTGGTTTATGAAGCTCAGAAGTTCACATTGTAGGACTTGGTGACATTTCTTTGGTCTAAAACCAAAAGAAACCCAGCCCACTAAAATTTAATAATGGAAACCTTGATGATATAAATGTGGTTGATAGAAAATGTTCTATTGTGTGATATTTTTAATAATCTATGTGAAAGATGTCAGGGCAATGGTTTGCTCTTAATGTCATGAAGGAGGTTTTTTAAGCAAGGAAGCCCTGAATTATTAGTGAAACTTTTGACTGTTTTAGCATAAAAGCTTTAAGAAAACAACAATGAAAATTGGAAAATACAGGAGGAAATCGGAAAAAACAGGGGGAGACTGTAATAGATAGGTGGGGTGAATCTTAGTGGAACATAAATAATCCCCTATATTTCTTACTTGCTTTATGATCTTTTTATTTTGATGGAAGAGTTTTCTTTGCTGCTGCCACCTGACTGGCAGTTGCTGCTTTACCTATTACATAATAGTTTTCCCAGGTAGTTTTCTCATTTATCTTGGTGATAAATGTTACTTTTTAGCCAGATATAACTAATGAATGAAATAATAAAATGTTTTGCTACCTGGTGCTTGAAAAATGTATGTGAAATGTTTATAAGTTTTTATGTAATTCCTTAAATCAACAGCTGACAGGTTTTTTTCTTTCTTACTTGAGTGTATGAATTTGAATATATGAACCCTATAGGTTGCAATATACTAGTTAATTTAGTCTCTTTTTTAAGAATATTTTTTTATTTCTCTCTTTAGGATTATCTTCCTGGTTCGTGACAATTTATTACCTGTTTGTGTTCAATGGGGCAACGAGTTCACTTTGTGGTTGACCCTCAGGGTTGGTGCTGCATGGGCCTAATTATCTTAATTTGGCTGTACAATACAATCTTCATTCCAAAGGTCATCCTTTTTCCTCATTATGAAGAGGGAAATATTTCAGTTGTGGCAGTTTTGTGTAAGTAATTTTAACTTCTTTCTGCTAACAAAATAGTGTCTCTACTTATCATACATAAAATAAAATTCCTGTCAGAAAATAAAAACTAGAGTAAAAGTAAAGACAAAAGGTAAGATAAAAAGTAGTGGATGTGTCCAACATTTTTGTGTTATGAGAAGCTGAGACACTTCACAGGTGTTACTGTAGAACTTGTTTTTGTGGAAACTGGTGAAAAGCCTGAATGTGGCTTTCAGTTCCTATACTTAGAACTTATTGACAGGATTTCAGGTTTAAATCTCTAAGTGCCTGTCAGAATTTGGTGTAATAGTACTGATGGCTGGCAACAAACTAATTTTTTTTAGTTTAGTCATATGTCTCAGTGTGGGTTAGCTCATACAAGTTTTGCTGATAGCTTTGCTGGGGAAAAGGCTTGAATTATGGCTGGAACAAACCTCAAGGTGAAGATGCACCTTGAAGTAATATCTTTCAAATGGAGGCTTTGAGGTGTGGTATGATCAGTGCTTGTGTGGTAAAACAATGGAGGAACTTCTTAAATACAGTAGTGTAGTCATAATAGCATCTGCTGGTGCTATCAGAACTGTTTACTACTTTTTCCATTCTATTGGGGAGAATTTAATATTGTATATTTAATACCAAAATATATCTGGAATTGAATGAGAAGGCTGAGTATTTTCCAACTCAGTTCTCAGCATCTGTATTTTTGATATCGTGTACTTTGTGCATATGAAAAAGACTAACAAATGCTTATTTATTTTTTTAGGTTATTACTTCTGCTCGTTGTTTTGTATAGCTTCATTATTTAGAGCCTCAGTAGCAGACCCAGGAAAACTACCTGAAAATCCAAAGATACCAATTACAGGTATGTTAAATTGTTTCACTGTAATTGAATGAAAGTTATTTTAACATCCTCAAAATAATCAGGAATAAATTTGATTTTGTGAGATTTAATGGAAACCATGAGCTGTCCCTGCTGAATAAAGTTAGTATATCACTGGTTTTAAGTTGTAAATTTCTAGCACTTTTCCTTGTGTAGTCTCAAAACTTCTTTTTCTAAAACTTGTACTCTACTAGAAAGTTCAGTTATGTATGATCTTCTGCCAGGAAATTTTTCCATGGGAAGAAATTTATTTTGCATTCTAGACTTTCAAACATATTGCATATGCTACTAACTTGATAATATTTAATGAAAAAAGTTTAGAGGTGGCTAGTTATTTTAATTCTATAGCTTTTGTCTAAGTAAATTAGTATGATGTTGAAAATGATAGTGGAAGGTAGTCCTATGCTGGTTTTTACCTTTGTGTTTTTCACTTTTTTTTTTCCCAGACTCTTATGATTGTATGGGCTGTTAACAAAACACAGCAAACCATGGTGCTAATTACACTGCATTTTTATAAAGTAGCAACTTAACAGAGCAAGTCCTTTTTGTCCTGGTAAATTTATCCCACAATTTTACTGGATGGTATCCAGTGCTGCAGAAGTAGGAGGAAATTTAAAACCTTAATGATTCTCCACAGAGAAAGAGAGTATTTTTATGAACTGTTGGGTGCAATTATCTAGTGCACAGAACTTTTACTTAGGAGTTTAGAATAGAGTAGTGCTGTTAAACAGCATGAGCTTTGTCACATTAACAGATAACACTACATGAATGAAGAAAATGTATCTCATACAGTGAGGGTGAATACTTCAGTCTTGTCTTGAGATGTCGTGAATGCCCAGAATAAAATTTTGCTTTCTCTTCCAGATGTTACTGAAAATCTAGGATGTTGTGTTTGGAAACATGGTTTTTTTAGTATTAGTGCCAATGATACAGTGTGCACGAAGTAGACAGCTGATCTTAGAAAGGGGTGTATCTTCTTGGGATTCAGATGTGTCAGCACTAATTGCAGAAAATCTCAGGCCAGTGTTCCTTCTGCTTCTGCAACTGATTCTTTGATCCAGTAAAGTGTCAGGTGTTTCAGACTTGGGTTTTGGAGTCAGTTTTTGTTGCAGGAAGAGCAACATGGATTTTGCAACCTGAGCTGGATAATGAAGATACTTACTTACATTGAAGCTTTCATTTACCTTCAAAATACCAGGAGCAGTGCAAATTCCCTTTGTACACAAATGTTTTTTGTCTAATTTAAGGTATCTCTTTGCATAGCTCTCCAACCTTTGCATGCTCCATTCAGTCCATATGGCAGTCATACTTTAATAAGTACTTCTGAAGGTGAAACATTTAGGCTAGGTCATGACTTTGATATTTTGATTTGATGTGTGATATATCAGGGGTTTTGTACTTCAATTAGCACTTCAGTTTTCTGGTATTCTCTATGCAGACAGGACATTTTTGCATAGTGTGAATTGTGTTAAAAAATGAGTTGGGGTGTTTCTGAACTCTGCTGGTAGCTACCCTATTAGTGAGTGACACCTTTGTGACGCTGGGTTTATGGGAACAGATTGTAAATCAGTTTCCATCTGTCATTATTACTAGTTTAATGATCTCAGATATTGGGTTTCTTTACTTTCAGTATCCAAATGTTATTTTGCAGCAAGAAAGACCAGATTAGAGCTGCCTGCAGGTGGCTCAGAAGTTTAATGTATGACTTTATTTTGTTTACATAGGGACAGTGCTTTACAGTAAAAATTTCAGAATGTCCTACTGTCAATATTAAGCATTTTTTTTTCTTTTTTTACCTCTACTTCTGAGATTTGAGAAATTTTTGTGCATCAAAAGAAGTTTATTTAGGTAGAAACGAGGTTAAATAGTCAAAGTATTCAAGTTTCTCAGTCGTCCACCTGTTTTCCTTAAAGATGGAAAATACATGCTTTTGTGACTGGAATTATTTCAGTGTTAATCTTATTTGTTTCCCATGTGAAGATTAATTTTTTGGACAATAATAATTTGACTTTTCATTTTCAAAGGATTCTTCTAATTTGGGCGGTGCAATTTGAGATAAATAATAGCCAAGCTGAGCAATAGTACTCCTGGTACTTTCAGCTACTCAGTTTCTCTGGATACTAGCTTTTAAAGAATCTCATATTAGTAATTTAAAAAGAGCATATTTTTGTAAATACAAGCCTATCCTCTATATCTTTCTTTGATTGCTCTGTGTGTAAAATTGCATATGGTAACTATTCATGCCTTTAAAATGCTTTGAGATGAAAGATGCTCCTGAAGTGTTCATTGTGCATAATATTTTAGTTATCTAGCAGTAGCAGTATTTCTTAGGAGGTTCTGGAATAGCAGCGAGATTGTATCTTGATTCTGTCTATCAAATAATTTTTTTCACATTAGAAAAGTAAGGTAATAATTGAGTTACAGTCTTCCTTTTCTGAGTCACAGCTTTTGTCATAATTACTTCATAGAAATTTATAGGAAGAGAGAGCATTTCGGAGAAGGAAACTGGCACAGAGTAGCAGTAATATCTTCCAGTTTAATTAAGGTCACAGTGGGAAAAAATCTTTTTATGTGGTGCTTATCCTTCTCAGATCATAGTAAGAGTTGTTTTTTTAATTAGAATTACAAGCATGCAGATTTGTTATGAGCACACATTACTGAGTTTAAATCTCTAACGTGTCTTTACATTTTCACCCAGAACTAGAACGTTGGGAGTTATGTAACAAATGCAATATGATGAGACCAAAGCGTTCACACCATTGCAGTCGCTGTGGACATTGTGTGAGGAGGATGGATCACCACTGTCCATGGTAAAACCAGGACATTTCTTCTAATAATCTACTGTTGTTCTAGTGAATCACTTTGAAATTTGTGGTCCTGACTGCTGCTCATTTTTCCTGTTTCTTTCCCAGTGGTGCTTAATCATCTGGGCACTTAAAGCAGTGATAAAGAGTAGTAGTCAAATAATAATGAAGAAGTAATAAATTTGAGCTTTCATATTTCACCAGTAAAACTCAGAGTAAGTGGAAATATTTCTGAAAGTAGTTCTGAGGTATCATTTTTAGTAAGACAAACTGCAGAGGACAGAATTGACATCAGTATTCCCTTATGTTGGTTTAGCCATTTTTCAAACTACCTTTTTTTGTCAAGTTTTTGCTACTTCAGAGAACAGTACTAGTGTAGTGCTTCTGTCATGCTGGCTTAGCTTGGTACTGATGTCTGTGCCAATGCTTGTGTGAAATTGCATCCATGTAACTTCTGTGAAGTAGACTATGCTCCAATTTCAAAGAGTTTTGATCTTGTACTTAATATAGATAGAATCCTTGTGTTTCCTTTACTCTTTTCATATTGAACTATGCAGAAGGAGTTTCTGAATAGGGATGCCTGTATTGTCTTCTGTGCCTTTGGTTCATTTCTAAGTTATAATTCTTTGTTATTGGGGTAACCTGTGATTACATTTATTTTAAAACATTTGTTTGCTTTTCCAGTTTTTGGACTCTCTGAAGTTTACAACCTGTGAAATGTGTTGAGTAGCAGAAGAGAAGACATACTACTGTGAAATTTTGCAGACTTTGAAAAGCCAATTTTATTATGAGAGTTTTACTTAAAGTTGCAGTAGTATCTTTGCTATATGCAAATACAGAGTGTGTCTCCTGTTCTAAACAATGATCTCAGTAGCATAACCTACACATTCAGTTGTGGTGCAAGGGACCCAGTAGTTTGCTCCATAAGCAATCATAAAGTCTTCTATTCACAGTATCATAACTTTAGTGTTGAAGTATTTGTATTTCTCTTTTTATATATGCGCACTACTTTTCTCTGCAGGATTAATAACTGTGTTGGTGAAGACAATCACTGGCTGTTTTTACAGCTGTGTTTCTACACCCAGATCCTTAGTTCCTACACACTGATACTTGACTTCTGCCATTACTACTACTTTTTGCCTCTGAAAAAAAAAAACTGGGTAAGAATCTGCTTTCTCTGTGAAGCAAACAAATAGTATTGCAATGTAATTTGTTTTGGCATCTAGTTACTACACATTTTTGGTGGCTCAGCTTTGCTCTCAGTGAAGAGAGCTCAACTAACTCTATGTTATTAAATAGCAAACTGTTTTATGGTAAGTAAAATATTTTTATGAAAGGGTCTATGATTTCTCTGTGTTAAAAACACAACACTAGTTTTCTTAGAAATCTAGGAAGGAAGGGAAGAGCCAGTTAACTTTCTTTGGAAGTGATTATGAGAACTGGAAAGATGTAAGGTAATTACTTCAGATGTATTCAAATTTCCTTTTACTTTCTACAAAGTAGGTTTATGCTGAATATGTAGCTATCCTAATATGTTTAAAAAGCTAATATTGCTTTTCTAAGAAAGAAAAAAACCCACATGATCATTCTGCAAGGGGAAAAATATACATTGGTATATTTTGTGTATTTTGTGTTGCTTTGAAAAGTTTATGTGGGTTAAGGGAGAATTAAGTTTGGTTTGTTTTATGTAGGCTATATATAAATAGTTATAGTATTTCTATGTCTTGTCATCAGTAAAAGGCAGTTGTATACACAGAGAAAATGGATTTACCAACTGGAGCGGACTAAAAAATTAATGAATTTCTTCTACTCTGAAACTTATATTGTAAAGTTGCTATCTGGTGGTCATTTATGCTTATTATCTATAGTATTCAGAATATTGAAGAAGGTTGCTTGAAAGTTGCTTGCTGCTTTAAAGTGCTAGAACAGCAAAGTTAGAATTCTTTCTTTATAAGAAACTGTTATACCATCTTGCTTATGAAGAAGCGTAAAAGCTTCTAGCCTAAATCTGAAATGAACTTTATGTTTTTACTGGACTATAACAAATACAAGTACACTAAAGAAAAAAAACCTTGAAAATAAGTTAAAATAATTTTCAAAATTAGGTAACATTCCAAATATTTCAAGTGAAGAGAGTAATATAATTGATCATAAGTTTGTTCAGATATTGCATTCTGAATGTTGTTGAGATTTCTTCCAAATACTGAGGTGCGGAAGATTTTTTAATTCTGTGTTGATGTGACACCCCATCCTTCTCTCTGCTGGTGATGTCATACTCATTTTTCCAGGCTACTGGAATCTCACCCTTCATTGTGGGAAAGGCAAGTCCCATTTTCCATTTTTTTGAACAACTAAAGTTTGTCATATGATTTTGTATCCTTCATTATATAAGAATTCCACTTTGTGAAAAATTCTGCTTCTGGAAAAGGATGGGGCATAGTCTCATGAGCTTCTTATTTGCTCCTGTATCAGTCTGAAGTGTACGTCATGTTCCCATAAAAGTGTATGTGAAGATGATGTGGCAGAGGAGAGAGTAGGAAGACTGTGTTCCGTGGATAATCCAAAACTGATAAAAGTGCTATATTCACATTCATAGATACCAAGTTTTTATTATGTAGAATGTTCTGAAGTTGAGGATTTTTGCATCTCTTTCTTTAACGTATTTGTATTCTAAAGGAATTTAGTTACTTTTTCCATCTACATCAATACTTACATTTAAATCATTAAAGGGACTCCAGAAATACGGAACAGAAAATAATTTGCTGTCTGCTTGGAGTGTCTTTCCATAGGCACTGAAACAGACTTGTTAGCTTCCAATAGTACAATGTCATGGTAGGGTATTCCCTTTTTATTGTGAATGTTCCCTGAATGCATTACTTCATATAATTACACTGTGTAAGGTAACAAGCCAAAGTTCTGTTAGCCTTGTTTTTTAAAAATTGTATGAAAGGTAACCAAATTGTTTGCTTGGAGATGGTCTGTGCAAGAGAAGGAAAGGAAAATCACGTTTACTTCAAATGTTTTACCATACATAAAAAGGTGATAATAAATAATCATTAATGATGACAGTTGAAAGAATGAGTATGAATATGTATAAAACTTATTCTTGCTGGTATAACTGGGTATAACTGGTATAACTGATATCTTTTGGAAAGAGGCCTAATTTTAATATCTACCCCTTTGACAGGTGAGACGTTAGGAGGCAGAATACATGTGCAACAATTATTTTAACCCATTTTAATGTATTTGCCTGAAGAGTGGATCAGGTTCCTGTATTTGGCTGCCTAAGTTTACAGAGAGCTGTGGGGGAAATCAAGTACTTTGCTTTGTTTAGTTATGTTTAGTTTTACCTTTAGTTTTATTTGGCTTTATCACTTTCCATATGTGAACACTTCAAGTGACACTTCATTTTAAAAAAATGGATCTATGCTATAGTATACAGTATCCTGTGCCCCAGAGAAAAAAACATGTTTATATGATATTGAAAAACAGCAGTTCTGGGCTGTTCAGACCTTTGTTAAGTGCAGTGTAACACTGAATTTAGCTTTCTCAGCTTTTCAGCTGCAGAATGGGAGAGCACACAGTGAGGTAGAGAAGACTAAAATGGTTTGTTGGCATGCCTAGTCAATATATCTGCCTGGAAGATGACACCAGAGTTCCATGAAGCTGATTTTTTAAAGTGTTGCTATGGATGTAATGCTGTATAGATTTGTGCCACAGAATAATTTTTCAGAACTATGAATTTTGACCAAATGAACAGGACTGAGAAGATTCGCTTAGTAGTAGTTAGGGTTTTAAGCAAGCATCCTGCAAGGTTTTTTTTATCTTTGTATATCAATTAAAGCTGAAGTACCATAGCATTCCAGAGAGTGCAGGACCTTCAGCCTTTCACAAAAGCACGGTTCTTTGTTGAAATTTTGACTGTAATTGAGAGCTTACATTTTCTGAATTGACAGGGGCTAGTGTTTAGCACAGATGCAAAGAACTGGATAATTTTTTTTCTAAACAGCCATCTGGAATAAGCTTATTCTTGCTCATTAAAAATACTTGTGAATTTTTTTGGCAGTGTGCCTTCATCTAAATTTTTATTCTTCAGATATAAAGTAGTATATAACACAGAAGCTGTAGAATTAAAATAGCTTTTAGTGCTATTGTGAAATAATAATTTTATTAGAGTATTGATTAATACATTGCGAAAATTTGATCAGCATGTTAGTATCTCTTTCCAAATTAAAACTTGTGTTTTTATTTTTAAAGGACCAAAAAAGAAAATCCCCAGATTTTTTAATCAAGCATTCTGAGTTAAGGGTGCTAGCTCTAAAGGTAATGGAGGAAGCCACTTCTATAGATACAATCTTTCAGCTTCACCTCTTACTGCAGAAAATTGCTTCATTGTAGTCTTGGTTCTTGTAACTGATACATAGTCAGAAAGCTAGATTGTGGTTGTTGCCTCTGTTTGTCCAGCAGGAGGAGTGCAATTACTGCTAGAAATAAAGGATATGTTAATTAAATTGATTATGGGGGATGATAGCACAAGAAAAAATATTGTTCAGATAAAATCAGTGTATTAGTTCTTCTGCAAACTTTGGTGATTTTCAAAGGTTAACACAGGAATATTCTTAATTTTATATCTTCATGAAAAATGCCAGGAAGCCTGTATCTTTTAGGAAGTAGTCAATCTTGAGAACAGTGAGATGAGAAGAATGAATACTAGATTTCTTGTCACTACACAGTTGCTCTCTCCATGGCTGGCACAGATTCTAGATACAGCTGGTCAAATTGGAAAGGTAAAGGCTTTGGCAGTATATTTTACCTTATTTATAGAAGGCTTTTAATCTTTTAAGCAAAAGAAATTCTGCTGATACATTCTGTTTGCTAGAAATGTTGCTACAATAATTGTCATAGCCAAACCTCCTGACATACAAAAACATAGGCTCCTTTGCTCTGGTTTATTTTTACTTTGTTCTTGGTTCTGCAATTACAAATCATTGTCTTTGACTTGGGAAAAGGATTTTTTTCAGTAATATTAATATTATGCATATTAGTCAATATTATTGACTAATATTATTTAAAATCTGGAAATACGTATCACCAAAGTCCATTTATACTGTAAAGAAAGTCTAACAGAAACTTTTTCTCTTAGAATCACAAAATTATGTACAGGATGGGAGAGTTTTTTAAAAAATGAAAACATCAAAATTTTTCTTCTCAGCATTCTGCAAAACCTGCTCTCCTACAGTATAGTTAAAAGCATAGTACATGAATATTGAATTAAGTACTTCCTCCTTCTTCCTACAAAACCTGCAGTCTGTAGTTTTTAGTTTGCTTTCTGGAAAGCCTGGCTTTATTTTGTATAATACACTGTTTTTGCCCTAGCCAAGTTGAGAGACTGACTTCATCAGCAGGCTGGGGCAACATCTCAGGCATTTACAACTGAGCACAGACAAGCAGGTTATACACAAAATATCATTCCTCAAGGAAAAAAGGGGTCCCTTAATATATTTTCTTGTATATTAATCTCCATGTATGTCATATTTTAATAAAAAATAAAGATTGAATAAATTAACCTTGTATTTTAAATGAAAAATTATGAAGATGGTCTCTTTTGGAACTATACTATAGTCCTGTGTTTTCTACTGAAAGCTCTGTCCTCAGTAGAGTGTGCTGCTCTAAAGGAATATTATAAATCCTTGAAAACAATAACACAATAATGCACAGGGCAGGGACTTGTTATATGTTTTTGAGCTTGTTGTTGTTGTTGTTATTTTTGGTAGGGTAAAAAGAGAGTTGAATTTGGAAGCAGTGACCTTATAATGGACTATGATCTAGAGCTGGGCCATTGTTGGTTTTGACCTCTCTCCTGTATGATAGCATAAAAGCTGTGGTAGCTGTTTCCCTAGTCAGTGGTAGCATTCATTGTAGGGGTCATCTATAATGGTTGATGCTCACAAATGAAGACAAGGCATGTGTTCTGCTGTGGAGTTGAGGAAGTCTCTTGTTTATCTGTCACACAGACTTCTTTCTGTAGAATGTTTTTGTATTGCCTTTTTGAGGCAATATCAAATTGTTGAGATAAAGATACCAGATCTCTTGGCTTGTAGTCCATTTTTCAACATAAACCGATAGACCTGCACGTATTTTGTGACAAGTTTTTATTGTACACATATATTGAGTGGATGGATGGAAGTAGCAACCTTAGAAATCCTTAGGACAGGCAGCAGCCAAGGGGAGTGCACATATGCGTGGTGTAGGAAATGCTAGGCAGAAAGGCAGTGGCAGCAACCCGTGTGAGCTGAAGTTTTGACAGACCATTTAGGCTGTGGAGCTGATGTAACGAAGAGTAGAAAGAGGCTACCTGAGGAAAGCTCTCATGTTGTTAAGAATGTGCCATCTGTGCCAAGGTTGTATATGACAGCCTAGTGCAATGCAGAAAAAAGCTACTGTGGCACAAAACCCAGAGTGTTCATGCACTGGTGATGTCAGCTGATCTGTGTGCATGCTTTGTGGCTCAGTCTGTATAGTTCTTTCTGTTAGCAAAAACAGCCTGCACCCCAAACTCTAAAATCACACTACTCAGTACTCACACTGCACTGAGACTACTAGGTGAATACTATGTAGTGTTTGAACAAGAAGATCTGCTCAAAATACATGGAAGGAGGAATTGATTAATTATTGACTAGTTTTGACTGATTATAGTTTTGATTGGTGTTCTCAGCTGAAAAAAATGTTCTTGTCAGTTCTAAAATTGAATATTAAACCAAATTACATTGAGCTATTATGCAAAGCTGCAACATCCTAAATACATTCTTCTGCTTCTTCTTCTGCTTCTTCTTCTGATTCTGCTTATTCTGCTATCCTCATCCTCCTCCTCTCATTTACTTCCAGTAAGTCATTCTGTTGGTAAAGTTTGTTGGATTGCCAAAACACTCAGTTACTGCATATACTTTGGTTTTCTGTAAAAAAATAATGTTCTCTCTGTACAGATTTGGGGGTCTAATATTGATTTTCAGTTCATAATTGCATAGGAATTAATTTTGCTAGGGATGTGGAAAAAGAGACAGGACATATGGGAGGAATTATAGCGGTATTGACAGGGAATGCAGGGATATGACAAGGAAAGGCTAGGTCCATTGGAATTAAGTCTGTCAGGGGATATCAAGGGCTACAAGAAGGGCATCTACAAGTATATCAGCAGCAAAACAAAGATTAGGGAAAATGTGGGGATGCTGCTGAAATTAGATGGATAACCTGGTGACAGAAGACATAGAGAGAGCACAGTGAATTACTCCTTTTCCTCAGACTTTGCTGCTGAGGTCATCCTTCAGGAATCCCAAACCCTGGAGGCAAGAGAGGAAGGCCAGAGAAAAGAAGACTTGCCCTTGGCCATTGAGGGTTTGGTTAGAGATTGGCTAGGCAGGCAAAACCATAAATGCATGGGCCTGAAAGGATGCACACACTGGTGCTGAGGGAGCTGGCAGATGTTGTTGCTAAGCCCACTCTGCATCTTCTTTGAAAAATAATGGAGGAGAGGTGCTTGATGACTGCAGTCAGCCTCTCCTCCAGCCCTGGAAAGGTGGTGGCACAGATCACTCTAGACGCCATGACCAAGCACGCAAGAGAAAAGAAGGTCATCATCAGGAGTAGTCAGGATTGAGACACCAAAGGCAAATCATGTTTGACCAATTGGATGGCCTTCTCTGATGACATGGCAGATTGGGTCAATGAGGGGAGACAGTGCATGTTGTCCATCTGAGCTTTTCAGCAAGGCTTTTGACACTGTCTCCCATAACATCCTCATAGGTAAGCTCAGGAAATGTTGGTGAGAGGAATGGACATGAGGTAGATCAAGAACTGGTTGAATGGCAGAGCTCAGAGGGTCATGATCAGTGCAGCACAGTCCAGCAGGAGGCCTGCAGTCAGTGGTATTCTCAGGGGATCAATACTTACTAAACATATCTGTCAAGGACTTGGAGGAAGGGATCAAATTTGCTGGTGACACGAAACTGGGGGCAGTGGCTGACCCACCTGAAGGCTCTGCTGCCATTTCATGGGACCTTGATCAGCTGGAGGGTTGGACAGAACAGAAACCTAATGAGGCTCAACAAGGGAAAGTGCCAGGTCCTGCACCAGGGGAGGAACAGCCCCAAGTGCCAGCACAGGCTGGGGCTGACCTCTTACAGAGCAGGACCTGCTATGGGAAAGGACCTGGGATTCCTGGTGGGATCACAAGTTGTCCATGAGCCATGAGTGCCCCTGTGGCCAGGAGGGCCAATGGAATCCTGGGGTGCATTGGGAAGAGTGTGGCCAGCAGGCCAAAGGAGCTGATCCTCCCTCCTCAGCCCTAGGGAGGCTACAGCTGGAGTGCTGTGCCCAGTTCTGGGGAGAGACAAGAGAGACAAGGAGCTACTGGAGAGGCTCCAGTGGAGAGCCACAAGGATGATCAAGGGTCTGGAGCTTCTCTCTTATGAGGAGAGACTCTGGGAGCTGGGCCTGTTTGCTGTGGAGAAGACAGAGAGGGGATCTCATCAATACATACAAATATCTCAGAGGTGGGTGTCAGGAGGATGGTGCCAGACTTTTTTCAATGGTGCCCAGCAACTGGTTGAGGTGCAATGACCGTAAAGCACAAAATGTTCTGCCTCAACATGAGGTAAAACTTCTTTACACTGAACGTGGCAGAGGGGAGGTTTTGGAGTCTCCCTCTCTGGAGACACTCAAAATCCACCTGGATGCATTCCTGTGTTACCTGCTCTAGGTGACACTGCTTTGTCAGGGGGGTTGTAGTGAATGATCTCCAGAGATCCCTTTCAACCCTAATGATTCTGTGATTCTGTAAATTGGGTTTATTCATCCTGGAAAAGGGAAGGCTTATGTTACCTGAGGGGATCCCAGGTAACAAGAAAGATAGAGAGCATCTCTCTGCAGGAGTATGTAGTTGCAGGACAAGGGGGAATGGCTTCAGACTGACAAGAGTAGGTTCAGATTACATATTAAGAAGAAATTCTTTACTCAGAGGCTAAGGAGGCACTGGAAAAAGTTGCCTAGAGAAATTTATGGATGCCTCATCCCTGGAAGTGTTTAAGGCCAGATTTGATGAAGATCTGAGCAACCTGCTGTAGTGAAAGGTGTCCCTTCCACAGCAGGAAAGCTGGAAGCAGGTGATCTTTAAGGTTCTTTCCAATGCAGATCATTATGTGATCCTATGATTCTGTGATCTTTAGTGCTCTATCATTTCAGTATCTCTAGTTTAATGTGGTTTAAAAGAGTCAGATAAAAATGCAACTTCTCTTCTGTATATAAGGATTCTCTTTTGTCATGTGTTTGGTGATGTATTTTTTCATGCTGAAAATGATGTTCAAGAGAAGGAACTCTTCTAAAATAAAGTTGCAGGGGATGCTAATGGGGGAGTGTCTTGCTAGGTTCAGAATTTAACTTTGTTTTCTGTGAATTTGGCCTTGAATACAACAAAATATTTCTAGTATAATATAACATACCAATGAAGATAATGAAGAAGTATTTTACAGTAGAAGTTGTGTCCTATCTTGCTTTTCTTGAAAGCTTTCATTAGCTAATGGAAAGGGAAATAAAGACTAGTATGGCTGCTTTTGAGTTGATTTATCATTGAATTCACTCATTAAATGAGAAAGAAGAGTTACAAGAAATGGCAATTAATGTCTTTTCTACAGCAGCAAGAAAGGCCAGTATTAACAAGGGAGGTGAGAGGGGATGCACCATTACAATCATTCAGAAAAGACTGTTGGGGATTGTCTTCTGTTTTAGCTGCTTAACTAGTGATTTCTACTTGTTCATTAAAAACTGAATCTCTTCCAAGTTTTAGTAGACAGTTCAAACTTATTTTCCTGGTTTTATCTTTTGGACCTTCATGGAAATTACTTAAATGAAAAATCAGATTTTTTTTTTTCTTTTTTGCTAAACGTAATTTGCTTTTATTATTCTCTGTTTAATTAAAACCCAGTATCCCTCTTTCTCAAATTCTAGTGATTGAACATAAGCAGTATTGGGTGGGGTTTGTTAGTTGTTGGTTTTTGTTGTTGTTTTGTTGGTTGGGTTTTTTTGTTTTGTTTAATTTTGTTTTGCTATTTTCATTCAGTTCTTTTGTATATACTGGTTGTAATTTAAAGTTTACTTGAAAGATTTTAAAACTCTCCTGCCATTATCTAGCTTTTGTAAGTGAAAAAACAGATGCGTATATTCAAAAAACAGCCTTGGGAACATAATTGGAACTTAAAAATAAGAAAATNTGTAGTGAATGATCTCCAGAGATCCCTTTCAACCCTAATGATTCTGTGATTCTGTAAATTGGGTTTATTCATCCTGGAAAAGGGAAGGCTTATGTTACCTGAGGGGATCCCAGGTAACAAGAAAGATAGAGAGCATCTCTCTGCAGGAGTAACTGCTTTGTCAGGGGGGTTGTAGTGAATGATCTCCAGAGATCCCTTTCAACCCTAATGATTCTGTGATTCTGTAAATTGGGTTTATTCATCCTGGAAAAGGGAAGGCTTATGTTACCTGAGGGGATCCCAGGTAACAAGAAAGATAGAGAGCATCTCTCTGCAGGAGTATGTAGTTGCAGGACAAGGGGGAATGGCTTCAGACTGACAAGAGTAGGTTCAGATTACATATTAAGAAGAAATTCTTTACTCAGAGGCTAAGGAGGCACTGGAAAAAGTTGCCTAGAGAAATTTATGGATGCCTCATCCCTGGAAGTGTTTAAGGCCAGATTTGATGAAGATCTGAGCAACCTGCTGTAGTGAAAGGTGTCCCTTCCACAGCAGGAAAGCTGGAAGCAGGTGATCTTTAAGGTTCTTTCCAATGCAGATCATTATGTGATCCTATGATTCTNGCACAAAATGTTCTGCCTCAACATGAGGTAAAACTTCTTTACACTGAACGTGGCAGAGGGGAGGTTTTGGAGTCTCCCTCTCTGGAGACACTCAAAATCCACCTGGATGCATTCCTGTGTTACCTGCTCTAGGTGACACTGCTTTGTCAGGGGGGTTGTAGTGAATGATCTCCAGAGATCCCTTTCAACCCTAATGATTCTGTGATTCTGTAAATTGGGTTTATTCATCCTGGAAAAGGGAAGGCTTATGTTACCTGAGGGGATCCCAGGTAACAAGAAAGATAGAGAGCATCTCTCTGCAGGAGTATGTAGTTGCAGGACAAGGGGGAATGGCTTCAGACTGACAAGAGTAGGTTCAGATTACATATTAAGAAGAAATTCTTTACTCAGAGGCTAAGGAGGCACTGGAAAAAGTTGCCTAGAGAAATTTATGGATGCCTCATCCCTGGAAGTGTTTAAGGCCAGATTTGATGAAGATCTGAGCAACCTGCTGTAGTGAAAGGTGTCCCTTCCACAGCAGGAAAGCTGGAAGCAGGTGATCTTTAAGGTTCTTTCCAATGCAGATCATTATGTGATCCTATGATTCTGTGATCTTTAGTGCTCTATCATTTCAGTATCTCTAGTTTAATGTGGTTTAAAAGAGTCAGATAAAAATGCAACTTCTCTTCTGTATATAAGGATTCTCTTTTGTCATGTGTTTGGTGATGTATTTTTTCATGCTGAAAATGATGTTCAAGAGAAGGAACTCTTCTAAAATAAAGTTGCAGGGGATGCTAATGGGGGAGTGTCTTGCTAGGTTCAGAATTTAACTTTGTTTTCTGTGAATTTGGCCTTGAATACAACAAAATATTTCTAGTATAATATAACATACCAATGAAGATAATGAAGAAGTATTTTACAGTAGAAGTTGTGTCCTATCTTGCTTTTCTTGAAAGCTTTCATTAGCTAATGGAAAGGGAAATAAAGACTAGTATGGCTGCTTTTGAGTTGATTTATCATTGAATTCACTCATTAAATGAGAAAGAAGAGTTACAAGAAATGGCAATTAATGTCTTTTCTACAGCAGCAAGAAAGGCCAGTATTAACAAGGGAGGTGAGAGGGGATGCACCATTACAATCATTCAGAAAAGACTGTTGGGGATTGTCTTCTGTTTTAGCTGCTTAACTAGTGATTTCTACTTGTTCATTAAAAACTGAATCTCTTCCAAGTTTTAGTAGACAGTTCAAACTTATTTTCCTGGTTTTATCTTTTGGACCTTCATGGAAATTACTTAAATGAAAAATCAGATTTTTTTTTTTCTTTTTTGCTAAACGTAATTTGCTTTTATTATTCTCTGTTTAATTAAAACCCAGTATCCCTCTTTCTCAAATTCTAGTGATTGAACATAAGCAGTATTGGGTGGGGTTTGTTAGTTGTTGGTTTTTGTTGTTGTTTTGTTGGTTGGGTTTTTTTGTTTTGTTTAATTTTGTTTTGCTATTTTCATTCAGTTCTTTTGTATATACTGGTTGTAATTTAAAGTTTACTTGAAAGATTTTAAAACTCTCCTGCCATTATCTAGCTTTTGTAAGTGAAAAAACAGATGCGTATATTCAAAAAACAGCCTTGGGAACATAATTGGAACTTAAAAATAAGAAAATGGGGTCTGAACTCACGGTATGTCTAATGTAACTGCCATGTAAAAATGTTCTCCTGTGATAAAAATAAGGTGCTCTATCCTTTGAAGACGTTATCTAACACTCTGTAATGCTTTTCGTGTTTTCTGCTGGATGAGAACAGACTTTCCAATGCACTGATCAAATGCATTCATATTCCTGTGTGCCCTGAAACATCTGTACTGTTAACCATTATCCAAAGTAGCAGTAATCCACTCAAGGCCAAAATTTAAAAGTTGGAGATAATAGACAGCAGTTGAGTGAGAGCAATCCAGTACAGATACTTGGACTTTGTAGCTACAATCTTCAAGTGTCAATCTTGAAGTACTGTTTATTTTCTTTCAGAAAAGGTGATGTAAAAATGAAATGTGCTGTGCCTGATAGCCAAGGGATAAGCATCTAAATAAATCAGACTGTTTAACAGAGTAGTTTTCCTGTATTATAGGAAGTAGTCTGGCACAGTTTGAGAGGGAAGATTCAGAAATAACCCATATGAACTTGAGCTATTCTCTTAATTACTTGAAGGAGTTTCTAACAGTCTGGCAAAATAAATCCTCAACTGTTAATGTGTATAAAGAAAGATTATTGGTTTCTGCTTTTAAAACATAAAAAACCCCATGTATCAGTGATATGCAGTGTAGCTCAAAATCCAATATTTGCCTTCAGCTTTAAGGCGTTGAGAACACCTCTTACAACTCTTTTCTAGTATTTCCACTTGGTTCAAAGACTTCAATCAATTTGTAACTGCTAAAGTCTCTCTCTTTCTGTCTTGTTCTAGGATGTGTTTGTATTTAGACATGAACTTGCTCTCCTAAGAATATCTGCCTTCATGGGTCTAATAATATTCAGTGCAATAAGTCGACTCTTTTACACTCAGCTGATGGGTATTTTCACTGTAAGTATCTAATTTTATAAGTATATATTAGTTTTATTTTCAGTACAGTTAATCAAAGCAGAATAGCAGACTGCATTTAAGGGAAGACTAGAAAAACACTTGCGCTATGAGGCACTTGATTTATATGTGGGGTATCAAATCTCCTAACACCAGTGAAATCTAAGAAGCTCTCTAACAAACATGTGTCTAATAATTCCACCATCAAGTCAGTTCCCTGATTTATATTAGTAAAATAAACTCATACCTTGGAATTGCACAGTGTACACGGTATGTAGTTGTGGGTTTTTTTGTTTGTTTGTTTTTTTTCTTTTTTTTTTTTTTGTTGTTTTTTTTTTTTTAAATTATTGCTTTTACTTTAAACTCTTGTGTACCCTGGTCAAAATTATATGACAGTGAGACTAACTGATAAATCAAATTTTGAGAACACAGTGTCTTTGTTAAGTATTTTGATAAATATGCTAGTGTTCATCTCTTTGTTTGCCAAACTATGGAATGTAATCATGTGCAGTTTACAGTCCAGATGTGTATTCTGCATTTAGATACACAGAAAAAAAAAATCCTCTTGTTTTCCAGTTAAAAGATTTTGAGCATGTAATAAATACGTACAAGAAACAAGCCTTTTTTGGCATAACATCCTGCTCTGTATATTATAAATTAACAGCCACCAGCAGATTCTTTAAAGTTATCTTGAGAATCCATACAAATATTTAAAATACTCTTCAACATGACAGAGAGAGTTGGATAAGTACATGTTGAAAGAGTCTATGGTCTTGCCTGCTGAAGTTTTTTTTTTTAAAGACAATAATGTACAAGATGGCAGCATATTTGTTGCTACGACTGTTGGAGTTTTGCCTGAGATTTCCCTTTGGAATTAGGAAGGTTTGCACAGTATTAACTTTTGTAGGTACATAATGGAAAACTTCCCAGCTGTGTTGTGTACTGGTTTTGTATGGAATTAAGGAAAAAAAATTACAGTGTAGTTTTTAATTATGTTAGATAACGCACTAATACTGCTTTTTGGTTTTACTGTATTACCTTTACATATTTACTGCCTTTTGCTTTTCCTGTTGTGGTAATTATACTGTCTATTATTATTGCTATTCTCCAGCTACTCTACCATACTGTGCCCTGCACTTTCTCTCAACCCCCAGGTCAACAGATTTACCTATTTTCACCTTTACTGTGTGCCTGGTTTCTGTTCCAGGGTCTTGCTGACAGGTTTTCTCTTCCCTGTTTAAATGTTGCCTTTATGTCTGCATCATGTAGAGATGAGATGCTTTTCTAGAGCACCACTATGGTGGCTGTCTAGCCGAAGTGGTGAATTCTGCTCACCAGTAACAGGTGAGACAGAGACAGAAACTTAGTGAACCTAATTGTTCAGATACTGAAATACTCATGTCTTTTTAGTTAAATGGATATATATATGAGAAGGATCAGAAAACCCATCTGATCAGTATTGCACTAAACCACAGATGGAATATAGTAGAAAACAAGGAACAGACCCTAAGTTTATCATTCTGTTCTGTGTGCTGCCAGAAGCTGGACTAAATTTTAAGGGTGACCATCAGCATCCATTCAGATACTATTACTGGCTGTGAAATAAGACCTCTCAGACTGAACCTGCTTCTGTCAGATATATCTGATACCTGGGCTGTTTCTGTTCTGACACAGGTTGCCAACTGCGCTGCTGCTGCAACAGGCAAAAATGCCCCAGTGAAGTTGTAACTTCACTGTCCTGAGCCTTAGCTCTTTCAGTCTTCTGCCAGCACTCCACTCTATTTATAAACTGCTGTAAAGTCTCTTCTTTCTCTGTCAGTTGTATAGTATACTGTGAAGTACATCCTATTCATTTTCAGAACTGGCAGCTAGGCTGGAGCAGGTGTGGGGTAATAGCATTTTTAAGTCCAGTTTTTCTGCTGAAGTCATAATTGCTGAGCCTGCAGTATGTCTGGACACTCTTTTCTGTTGTCTTTGCCAAACATAGTGAGAAAAACATGCTACAGTAATTGTGGATGTGGATGGTCTGTGAGATGCTGAAAAGGACAGATCCTCATTAAGGTGTTTCACTGCACTCTACCTATCCCCTCAGCATGGAGGGGCTATTGTCACATGGACAAGATTTTACGGTTGATGGGATTGCTGGGGAAGTAGAAATCCATTACTGGTATATCTCAAATCATTCACACCGTGTGGATGGTGTTGCATTGACTCACTGAAGAATGTAGGTCATGCAGTCTCTCCCCCACTCAGAGCATTTCATACCAGCAGCACAATTGTCATCTCCCTTTTCATTCCTTTCTTTGTAAATACAGAATTAGCAAGAATAAACAATACAGTTGTTTTGAGGAAATCTGCTTGGCTACAACCAGTCACACTTCAAACAAACAAAGCAAATCTGTTGAGTGCAGTTGGGCTTAGTCTACAAGTGGTGTCAGAAACTCTGTACAAATGGTTTTTGATTGCCAGGATTGTAGTGTGAAGACTTGCTTCCTGCATAAGCACTGAAAGCTTTGGCTAGCAGCTGGAAAAGGCAGAGGAGAGGGCAGCAGGTGAGAGTATTTTCTTTGCAGGCTCCCAAAATACGTGCCTGTGGTGGTAAAGTAGGGAAACACCAAAACTGGTATACCCACCCAGAAGCTGAGCACATTGAGTGTGCATGACATTCAAGCTCTGGAGAAGCAATGAATCATGAAGAGTAAGAAGCAGTGATGTTTCTACTATGTATTGTGCTGGACCTACCATTCAGCATCTACCCTGTCTATGTAAATTAAGCAAATTGCATCTGAAATGAGCACTATATTTAATATGGAACTAGTGATGAAATTGACTTAGTATAAGGTCTATATCAAAACTTAATAGCAGAATGAAATAATTAAAGTGTAATAGTGCAGACAAGGGCTTTCAAAGAAACTTAGGAGGCTCGGAGGCGTGGATATGCACAGTTAAAGCATTTAAGTCATATGAATTGCTCCATAGCTATTCTTGAAAGTATTAATTTCTGTGATTGCTGAAGCTGCCTAGAGATGTGTGCAAGGGAAAGAGCATGGGCCTTTTGAAAGAGGCAAAACAACTCTTGGGCTTGCATGGGAGAACAGGTAATACACATTTTCATAGAGGCACATTTCATGTGCTCTTCTTACAGTTTAACATATACTGAGATTAATTCCACAATTCCTGGGAAAAAAAAAGCTGTTTTTAAATAGTAGAGAAAATAAGAGTTGCAGCTCTGTGATCTAAACTTGGGTGGGTGCAAACTGTTGCTGAATGAGTCCAGGAGGTTAAGGTTCATTGGTGTTTAACATTACTTTTTACCTGTATTTCAAGTGCTGCAAAAATATTTGGAAAGAAAGATAAATCTAAAATTTATCAAACTTTAACCCTTTTGTAACAAGATTTCCTGATTCTCCATAACGTAAACTTGCTTGACCATCATTACATAATTTTCCAGAAATGAAGACACGTAGCTTTTGTTTCATCTTAGTAATATAAAGCTAAGGCCCTTTTCTTCAAGGAATATTGGACATGCTTATAAAAAAAATCCAGATTATTCGTTTATGTTTATATTTACAGAGGTTTATCCTTTTTCCACAGCACCAAGTTAGAGAAAGCTTAATGTGTAGAATAAATTTGTATATATGATCTTTGTATATGTTTTTAGAAGTAGAGTTATACTTTTCTAGAATTGGGCTAAGTGCTAGATTGACAAACTGTAAGAATGAGCACAAGTTTTCCATAGAATTGGGATTTTCTCCAATTTGATATAGTTTTTCAGAAATCATAAAATGCCTGGATGAATGCATAACAGTAAGAATATATCTGATATCCTCCATCATGTTTTTCTGGAATGGGGCAGTAGCTAAAAACAAAAGCAAAGCAGCATGTTACAAAGTGCAGGTGAAGTATTCTGCCATGTGTGCTGGCCCTTTGCAAAATTCAGGTTTGTTGCACAGTTGACTGATCTGTGCCTGTCATTGTGTAACTGTCTTTGGTTAAAATAGCAGATAAATTTTTTAAAGGATCTTTAAGAAAAATATGCATGTATTCTGCATATGTGTATATTCTGCTATTACCCTACTTCATGTCTGTTTAATAGATACCAAGGCGCTTGAAAAAACATGTGCTCTCTGGTAAAAATGAAAGCTTTGTAAGTTGTATACTAAAATTTGTCTCTTACAGAGAGAATGTTCTTGAGGCTGTAGGGCTTGATAAGGTGATTTATAGACTAAGTAACCTACCACACAGTAATTTCTCTGAGTACATTTGCCACTACTGTGATTGTGGTATCACTGTTAGGGTATCATTAACACCAGGCTATTCATAACTCATTTGGAGGTCCAGGAAGCCAAAGAGCAAAGGAGGTGACTTCCTACAATGAGAGGGGAACAGCTGGTTGGCAAAAACTGTCCTTAGAGGAACTTTTGACATGAATTGTTCCGATGAAGAGGGGAGCAGCTGAGGTGGCCTCTGTATACAGGATTAGTGCTTTCTCCCTAGAAACTAGCATATGTGAAACACAGTTCTATCAGAAGAGGCACATGGCTCTTTTCATCCTCCTTCCCCAGTTGCTTTCCCTGAGCTTTATTTGCCTCTAATTTTGTTGCCATCCTGAATCTTGATACTTCTTCTAGCATGTACTTTACATTACTCTGAGAAGTTTTATTTGGATACTTAGGAAGTAGAAGTATCTGGGTTCTCTCTAGTTCATAAGCCTCTGAAATAGGGAGAAATTTTAAATCCTAATTTAGGAACTCTAGGACTCTTAAGAAGATACTCCCCCTCAAATCTCATCAACAATTAGTAGTCTTAGTAAAATATTCAAGTTTTTAGAGAACTGGATGGAAAAAATTGATTTTACCAATGAATTAGATCCTGTTGGAGGTAATTTCCAAAATGATCATGCATTTATGTTGAAGGCATGTCTGTCTTTAGTGCTTGTTGCTTGCTTTGCCACTCCCTCTCATTTCTGGTAGAGCAGCTTTGAATTTTATATTCCTTAACTGGAAATCAATATTCCTTAACTGCTTCCTGTGTTCTTACATTGTCAGGCAGCATGATTTTTAAATGACATTGTTTGAAAAGTAGAAGCGAACTTCTAAGTAAAAGGAAGAAAAGCAACAAAAAATAATTTTGGGAGTTGCGCCTTACAAGGATGCAACTTTTTTACTCTCTACTGAAGGTAACAATTTTAAAGATTATTGTTACTTTTTACTTCAGACCTCCTGTAGCTGCCTGTGCTCTACAAGTAGTCTTTGGCGGGAATCACTACAGGGTAGCAAGATAGCTCCAGTATAGAACTTTAAAACTCCGTGAAGGTAGAGATATGAGTTTTTGGTGGTGGTTTGTCCTAAGGAGTAGAAATATGATTTATATGTAAATTATCACTGTCCATTTCAGAAAGTTTTAAAATCTTCTGGAAAAGAAAGCCCAAATCAAAACAAAAATAAACTCAATGAAACAAACAAAACCACAAAAAAACCCCACAACAACAGAAATGATCCGTCTTGTGCAACAGCTGTGTGCACCTATTAATGACATTGTATTGAAGTGAGAAAACCAAAGTTTATCTAGAATATTTTGCACTTAATCTAGAAGAAGCTATTGAGAAGGATGTATCTGTGTTACTAATTTTATTTCCATTTGCTTTTTTCATGTAGTTATAGGAAATAATAAAATGTATGGGGAAGCAAAATCAAATAGTACCCAGAAACTTGCTTGCTTTCTCAAGACATATTTTCTTGAGTTGTGTTTTTTAAGAATTGTTCTCTCATTTTTATATGTAACAGATTATTTTCCCCCAAAACCACCATGACTAGCCTATCCATTTATTCATAGCAAAAAGCATAAATTCACCAAAGAAAAAAATTATCTTTTATCAACCCCAGATTGTTTCTAATGCATGGTTGTTGCAGGTACAGAGCTCTTTTGAAAATAGTGCTTTGATTGAGTCTTTTTAAAAAGGTAGAATGGCCAGAATGCTCATGTATATATTAGTAGAAGACTAGCTCTGGCTTTTGCATTTCTCTCACTCATTCCATTTTAGTTTTAAGAAATTACTTCTCTATGTCTTTCACATTAAGAGTTAAATAATTATGTAACCCAGTTTTCCTATTTATACTGCAGGATTCTTCTATTCGTTATGTTTGATCTACAAGACATTACTATAGAACATGTAAAAAATGGCATGCTGTTTTTTAAACATCTTTTCTGATTATTTTGATTTTTTTTCATGTCTAGTGAGTTTTTTTAAAGTACACCAGACACTGCTAAGAAATATGCAGTTTGCTGACTGTTTTTAAAAGCTGGTACCTTTTGCATATATGAGATTTTCTTCCTCTCAAGATCTGTGGTGTTCTTTATTTTGTTGGCTGCCACCTGTCTGAAGCAATCAGCCACTTCTTTCTCTTTCTCTGTACAAAAGGAAAATCCGGTCTTCCCATGGATGGTGGAAGGTAACAGGATAATCAGTTCAACAGTGATCCTCTGATGTCATTGTGGGAGCCCTGTAAAAGCGGATTATCTGTGACCCAGATAAAATAATTAGAAATTACTTGGACACTTACAAATAACTGATCTACTAATCTCATTTCCAAAGTTAAAAAAGGCCTGTCTCTCAACGTAACACTACCAGATGTTTCAGTTAAACAGCATCCTTTGCAGAGACTAATCTGAACCCTAATTTTAAAGGATTACCTTTGATTGTTTTTATCTCAAACACTAAACTGTGTTTTCATTTTCCATATGTTCTAACAAACTATTTCTATAGGAAAAAAGAAATTTTCTTAATTCTTCCACTATGGTCCATTAAATATAATTCAATGTGATTTCTGCTAGTATTGCAGAGAAAAACTTTTCATTGAAATAATTTAGTAATTAACTTGTTTCTCTGGGGCAGAACTATTTAATGGATAGGCTTTTATAAATTTAATAGATACCATGTGGCCTTTGTGCAAGGTAGTGGATGTATTATCATAAACTAAGTGGACAGTGACTTTATTAATTTAATTAATGCTACCAGGGTTTCCTGTTAATTAACTGTTTGAATGGTGTACAGTGATATGCCAGTATCCTGTTGCATCAGTACTTTCTGGATGTGGAAAAGAGAAATTTCCCTTTATTTTCTTTAGGAAGGATAGAAGGGAAAATACTGTTCAACAGTCTGTCTGGTGCACAATACAGGGCCTACCACATATATTTTTCCCCTTAAAAACTTTGAAAAGTGTTGATACTTGCTTTTTATTGTTGCAGTGTTTCTCCTTTTCACCTTAAATTAGCAAGTGTATTTTACAAGATAGTTTTCAACCTTTTTACAAAGATCGAGTTTCAAAATAATGAAAATGTTGCTGCAGTTATTCTGTTAGCAAAATCAAGAGCTTTTTCAGTCTTTGTGTATTTTATAGTATTGATCCATTGCCGATTTAATATGCAGAGTGACAAGGGATCTAGTTCTGCTGAAATGCTTTTTGTCTTTAATAATAAGTATCTTGTAATTAAAAATATTTGCAATCATATCTTTAATCAGATAATCTATTAAATACTATTTTGATTAGTGAATACTAAGGGCTTTTCCTGTTTTTTCAAACATGGCAGAAGTGTAATCAAGGAACTATTAATCCTTGTAATTAAGTTCAGCATATTAAAAATTAGGATTGGTAGGGGAAATTAGGATTTCCAGGCAATTGTATTCTTTATGTAGCTACAGTATAGTGTAAGATATAAAGTAATTCCAGTGGGAAAGCAAAGTGTATACATAAACTATAACCCCAAAGAGTAATTGGAAATTACTAACAGAAAATAACTTAATGGTAACCTTATCTGTCTTCCTCTTCCTCATTATTCTTATCCCTTCTCCTTTTCCTGCCTTTACCTTTAATCCACCTATAGCTAGATCTCTTGTTAGAAGACTGTGTGAAGTTCTATAAATTAAATTGTCAGGAATTAGTAATGTCCTGGTCTTCAAATACAATTTTGTTAACTGTGTGAATTCTTTTGTATCTTTACCTTATTTCTCTCATATAGTTTGCAATTTGTTTAGCATTTTTAATGAATGCATTCTGACATCTTTAGATATATATTTACCATAAAAATGAAATACTAGTTTATTTGAAATAATCCCCCTCTTTTGTGAGCTATTTAAAATAAACAGACGTGTAAGACACTCTAGGTAGCAAAATATCTCTTTTCTTTAGGTCACTGCATGGTCTTATGTTAATATTAATATTTTAGTTGAAATTAATAGCTTACAATATTTTAAGGAAAACGTGCGAGTTAGAAAATGTAATCAGATTTTACACTGTGAAAGGACTATAAAATATCAAATATCATGCCAAAATTATCCCTGGTTCATCACTTAAAAAGGAAGTCCTTTACTAACCTATATTTCTAATAGTAAAGGTAGTACCTTTAACCACTTGAAAAAAAGTAACTATAAAAATAATATTTGAGTATTCCAAGAGCTGAGTACATTTTGTTTACATGTTGCTTTCAGATTTAGACATCAGACCTTTAAAATTACTTCTGTGTGAAGAAGATCAACAACTAGCTTTCTTAAATATTTTCCCCTTCTATTTTTGTCTTAAGGTATTTGTAAGGATCAGTAAATATAATATGTTTTGTCTTTTCTCTTATCATGCAGCTATCTGCACCAAACATGCCATGGATTTGAAATAGCCTGAAGTTAAGAGATCTGCTTGTATTGCCTCTGTTGTGGATGGTTTCTTTTAATTGAGTCATTATCTGATATCTGATAAATAAATTTGAAATACATTTGTTTGAATTAATCAAAGCATAGAGAAGTGCAGAACTATTCGCTAGAAGTAACAGAATGTAGCTTTATTTTTCATTCAGCACATGAGTCCTATGTAGGGGTTTAAACTTAAAACAGAACTAATAATTTTCAGGCTGAACATAATTAAAATTGTTAACATTAACCATCTGATATGAAAAGTCTAGTGTAATGAAAGAGTGCTAAAAAGTGGCCAAAAGTAAACCAAACATATATTTAATGCCAAAAAAGAGAAAATTTCTCAAATATGATGTATTTTATGTTCTTGAGTTGCTCACCTGTCACTTGCATGCAGACCACGAAAGGATGTTAGATAGCAGGAAAGAAAATTCCCTTTATATTAAGGATGTGTTGTCTTGAACTTCAAAATAAAAGCAAAGGCTGCAAATCCAGGAAGGCTTGCAAGTTTTGTTTTCTCTTTTTCTGCTTCATCACACTTTTCTGCTGATTCACCTATACTGAACACTTGAAAATACTCAAAGTATGGCATAATGCTTACATTCTACTACTGCAAGTATTTAATAGAGCTGTAGTGACTGCATGTCACTTTAAGGAAACACAAAATTAAAATTGAACCAGAAATTGTAGCTGCATGCTTTGGAGTTCATCCTGTAAATTACGAATTACAGTTTATACTTTGGAAAACATGGATCAGTAAGCAAAAAATATCCTTTGCATGTGCTTTCTTCGTAATGAATTAGTTCATGGTAAAATCCATCCTATAGGACAGTTTGTTAAACTGCATGTGATTTTTTTTTTTTTTGGCAGTTGGTTATGCTAAATAAAAGTGTAGATGTGAAAGGTACAGTTCTCTTTGGAGCTAATGTGGATGCATTCATTTGTGAGTGAATCGGAAGATGGTTTGCAGAACTCTGTTGGTGCTTGTACAAAGGCCTCTTTCTCTCCATTCTTCCTCTTTCAGCAGTCTTAGCTCTGTCAGTAGCTTAGAGTAAAGCAAGCTGCTCTTATGGACTTGTAGTATATCCTCAAAGTGAAAAAAATTCCATATTTTTTCTCCCCTCAGCAGAATCTGAACACTTTGTCCTTTTCCTATTCCTATTCCTGTGTTTATTTTCTCTAATTTCTTTTTCCTGTCTCACTAAGGTGTGATTTTTTTCTTTAGTTGCTTTAAGATGCTTATCATTGGGTATGTACCTCTGAATAACCAGGTGCAGGAGCAATTTTTATTTCCAATCTGGATGATGACTTTGGGAATCCAGATGATCCATCATGTCAAATTAATCAGTTGTGCTTGTCAATTTCATCTTGTATTCAATTGCAATTTTTAAGGTATTTTTATTGTTAGAGATTACTAGCACTCCACAGATATGTGATGTTTGCTCATACCAAGTTATTTTAAACTTTTGGATGAGTGCCAGTGCTCAAAAAAGGTTTTAACATTAGCATTAGCTTTGAGTCTGAAAAAAAATCTTAGCAGAGTTCTATTTGTATTAATAGTAATCCAAGCTGATAGTAGATGCAGACAGCCAAAGCCTCTTAGGCTGAACACAGTAATTCTGATGTTGTAGCAAAACCTTGGTATGCATCAAATGCATAATTAAGAGAGATGATACTCTGGTTGAAAGACATTTGTGAGACATCTTAATGAACAAACCACATTGTCATTCAGAAGGATAGTGGTTATTCTGGTCCTTTGTCTCCAAAAGAAAAAACAATTGTGTCTGAGAAGGAAGCCTTAAGTAACAGGTCAAAACTCATCTGTGGTGTACTCTCCTTTTCCTTCATCTCCTGTCTCAAGAGGGGCTACTGACTTTCCGGGGGTGCTGTGAAGTTTCATGTCAAAAGGTAAATTGGTTCACTCTCAAATGAAACTACATTTCCAGTGAGCTTGTTTGGCTGCAGTGTTGGGGTGGAGGNGGGAAGGGAAGGGAAGGGAAGGGAAGGGTTAGTTCCTGGTTTGATGCTTTTACTTAGCTAATTTAACAGTTTACAGTTTTGAGGGAGCATACCCTGATGAGAACCTTTCAGGTCTTGACAACATGCCATAACAATACTTGAAATGAAATACAATCTCCAGTTTCCAGCCTGTGATTTTTCCCCCCAAAAATCTCAAATACAGTATTTTAGGGAGCAGCACAAGTGTATTAATGGATAAGCAATGTGCAGAAACATAGCAGAAAGCCATGTTTAAGGTATTTAGTGGTGTTGCTTCTGCACCCAAAGCTGGTTTAAAGGCCCCTCTTTTGAAATGATAGCATAAATACTCCATAGCTACAAGTTAACTTAGAGTGTGAACTAGCATGTTACTGTTTTACAAAAGACTATTTGCCATGATTGCTTTTAAACATGCCAGTATTATTTTGTACTATTTGATAAACAGCTTTGAGTTGACCAGAGAATAATTCCTAGAACTGAGATATTTTTGCAATTACAAAAGGAGCTATAGCATTTCAGGAAAATGCTATTACCACCTTGCTGAAATGC
The DNA here is from genome assembly GCA_013398995.1 of Alaudala cheleensis. NCBI lineage: Eukaryota > Metazoa > Chordata > Aves > Passeriformes > Alaudidae > Alaudala > Alaudala cheleensis. The sequence continues at coordinate 627,046 of VWYE01015422.1, forward strand.
CATGGAAGTAATCTCTTGTTCACTTAGTCCTTTTTATTTGAAAAGCCATGTATGAATTTCTGTGGCCAGCAAAGATGGTATTTTCTCTGACAAAAGCTGAACAAAAAGCCAGTCCAAGGAAGTAAAGTATTCCTTGGCCATACAGTTGGGTCCTGCCCTAACAAGGACAATTACTTGTGTCTTGTAATGCTTTCCTGATGCTTGTGGCAGGAGAGGGAAGACAGGCCTGTAATGTGAGAGGAGCAGTTTATCTATGGGAATCAAAACAACAAGCACATTTAAAGTTTGCTGCCTCCAGTCCTTTCCTCCCTTGCTGCTGGGTGGGTGTTAACACCCATCTAACAATGGGGCCAAACAAGTTTTATGTAACCTTCCAGTGGGTATGCCTTCTCTACACAAACTTCTGGGCAAGAACTGGAGCATCCTGGCGGATTGGCATGAGAAAAGGGGACTTCTCTCCTTTACCATGGTGCATCTGGAATTCAGCTGGATAGGTGGTGGACAGAATTAAGATTTTTGCTGTTTAGTGTGTGGTAAGGTATTAGAGCACAGGACATTCCTCTGCATGCCCTGGGTGGTCCAAGACCCTTACAAGGGGTCCAAGAACCCTGGCACAGGGTCAAAAATACCAGTGCCTTTGCTTTCAGCCCATGGGAGCATCTGCCAACATTGAGGCAGGAACTGCAAGCCACAAGAGTGTAGTTAAAATGATAAGTAATATACCACAGGGTGAAAAGTAGAATTTTGGGTTTTTTTAGAATGGAGTTCAAGGGGGCAAAATGGAGAAATCTGGGCGTGCCCCTGTCCTTCTGCTCCTTCTTCTTGTCCTCCATCTTCTGCTGTGATGGTAGCAATTTGGATTGGATTAGAATAAAAAGACACTGTCTAACATAGGTCATTGGTATTGGTAAATAAATGTAAATATAGTCTACGTTGGGCTCAGTATAAAGGGTTAACAACGCCCTCAGGGAGCAGTCAGACCTGGCACTCTGAGCTCCTGACTGGACCTCGCAGGGCAGAAAGGAATGTAATAGATAAGAGAAGAATAAAGAACCTTGGAAAGCAGAGACATTGACTCCAGCTTTCCTTTCTGCCATGGGGCTGAGAGAAAAGAGACTTTTTTCTTACTCTTGAGGTTCAAAAGACCCAGAAACCCGAGAGTAAGGGATCCTGTTCCAAAGCTCTTCAGAGCTGGGGTATAGACTAGAAGAACAGAAATGGGCAAGGGAGTTGGAGCCACCCATGTCTGGTACAGCAGAGAATCAGCTTCCTGTATGTTATTTCCCACTCACATTGCTTCCTTCCCCCTTAAAATTTTATGAAAGTTAGGGGCAGAGTCCCAGCAATGCCTGCACTGAATTGCATGGAGGAGCAGTCAAGGAGCTCTGTTTTTAGTGCTAGGTAGTGTTTCCGGATGATGATGATGAAGTTGCAGCCTAATTAAACCAAGTCCTTTTGCCTGTTGGTTGCTCTTAGTTTTACTCAAATTCTACTGTAATTTGAATTATACATTATGTGCATGCCTGAATCAATGAAAAATAAAGGGAAATACCAAACTACCAATAAAAAGGAGTTGAAATTATGAAGAATATTTCAATTAATTGTATTTTGAACTTCACAAGTGATTTTGGGATGTAACGAACAAAAAATGTGTATTGAAACGGCCTTCAGTTACGTATGTTCTGCCAGTTATTTATGATATGCAAAAGCAATCCTGTAGCTCTGCGCTGTAAAAGGTAACATAAAGCTGAAGCAGAGCACTTCCTAAGCCTTTCTCAGACACTTACAAAGGAAGCTTTTTTGTAAAATCCATAGTGAAAAGTGAGAAAAAGGTACTACTGAAAATTTAAAAAGTTTTGTTTTGGTGTGATCTAAGCTAAAATTGATCTGTTACTTTTCATAATGTTTTATAATTAAAATATGAATTTAAGTGGGTATTAGCTGCAGGATTGCCTTCACTCTGCACATTATTTAGCTTTTATATTTTAAAAGAACAATTTTTATATTTGGTATTTAATTGTAGGAACTGTAGAAACTCTTGGTATATTTTCAGTTGTGCTGTTTGCATTATAATACTCATGAAGCTAATGGTTTTAAAACTTCTGACTAGCTTCTGCTTTTCAAAATACTACCTCTGTTAATGACTGTATTTTACTTGCTTTTCCTGTGGTTATCTCAGAGGCGTACTCCAAGTCTGGAATGAGTGCTTGTGGAAAGTATGGCAAGAGTGGACCTCATACATATTGCTTCTAAATGTCCTGTGCATTAATTGTAATGTCTGAATTTAGTTGTAATAATGCTGTAAGTTTTTGTTCGCATTCTTTGTATTGTAGTTAAGCTACACAGAATAGTTTCATATCATGCTTGTAAAAATCATTTAACAGACCGAGTTAAATGTATGTGTGTAATCTCACATTATTTAAAACTAATATGGCATATGTGTAATATGCAACTTACTGAATTAATGTAAAAATATTAGTGTACATTAATAATTCATTCCCTGCTCTATTTAATTGCTTTTGTAAAGCATTTTAAAAGTTAGGAATGTAACGAAATTCTTTTTCATTGTGCTTTTCTTTTCTTTAACAGGACACTACAAGTATAGAAAAAATGTCAAACTGTTGTGAAGACATGTAAGTTTTCTGTAAAATTCCTACATTGCTGCAATGCTAGTAGCTGTTAAGATGATTTTGCATGGTACTGTGCTCTGTACTTTCTACCTCTAGCAGCACATCACTAATCTTTTAATAGTGGTTGTACACAAAATAGCCTCATGTTGTTCCCTTTCTTCCCCTACCCAAAGCCACTGGAACTATATTTTCTTTTCAGAAGTACAGATCAAAAAATACTTTCTGCACTGTTTTGACATACATTTCATTAATATTGAGATCTCCTGTGCTTCAAAAGATGCTTTTGTTTGATTGATGACACAGATAGTTTCTGCTCTCCAAGTTAAGTCTCAGCTGCATATTGTAATGAAATAAAAGTTATATTTGTGATGCTTGGATACAGTTCATCAGAGTCCAGTATTGGATCCCCAGCCAACCTACATTGTAGCTGACTGAAGTGCACTGTGGGCATGCTGTCTTTCACTAATAATGCTGTCTTCTGTAGGTCGAGGCCCCGAAAGCCATGGCAGCAGACCTTCTCAGAAGTTTTTGGCACTCACTGGAAGATCCTGTGGTTTATTCCTTTCAGGCAGAGGCAACCACTGCGAGTTCCCTACCACTTTGCCAATCATGCCTAAGCAGATGGATGGTGGGCACAGATGGGTCCTCCATGCTGGAAGTGCATTACAGGTTTTGTGATAATAGGACTATGACAGTCTTCAAGTCAATTAAAATCCAGTCGTAGGCATCACAGTGTGCCCTGGGCATTATTTTAGTTATGGTCTTGATTCTATTCTGAAATTAATGCAAGTTAAACAATCAACTTCAGGCTTATTTATTTTCAAATTGGCTTTCCAAAGAGATTCTTTTGAAAGAAAGTCTTTGAGCTTAATACCAAAAGCAAACAACTGGAATGTAGTCTTCATCAAATTTGATACTGGCTCTTTTTTTTTTTAACCCTTTTTTTTTCTTTTTTTTCTTTCTTTTTTATTTTTTGTGTAGGAAGCACTGAAGTTTGCATTGATGATTAAATTTCTCACTAAGTGTCTTATTCTGCCTTGGATTTTTTTTTTTTAAGGTCTTTTTCAGTAGGTCTGTTTGGATATTAATAATGTCTTTTTTTTCCAGTTACGTATGTTCTGCCAGTTATTTATGATATGCAAAAGCAATCCTGTAGCTCTGCGCTGTAAAAGGTAACATAAAGCTGAAGCAGAGTACTTCCTAAGCCTTTCTCAGAGAGGTTTTGTAAAGGCACACAAATGTGTGTGTTTACATTGAGAACAGTTTACAGTTATGTTTTGGCCTAGATATGATGCTATGAAAAGTCCTCATATCTTTATGTCAGTGAGAGGCATTAAATATTTCCGGGTAAACTATGCAGATACAAAGCATGTTTTCCCTAGGATTCAAATCAGCAATAATTGACAAAGAAGTTGCATGGTGCAAATACTAGAATGATTACTTTTTAAAAATACAGATGTAGTTAGTTAGCATAATGTACCATAAAGAAGAGTATATTATCTATAAAGTTTAAAATTTTATATTTACTTTTCTTTAGTCTTAATTAGCTGGAATTGGTGTAAGTGTTTATATATTGAAAATAAAAGTAATTAAAATATTTATACATAAAAATAAATTTGCTACTACCATGAACAGTGAAGTATATTAACACATTTAATAGGGTACTATGTTGATGTAGATAGCTTGTGGTTCTTTAGGTATAGGAGTAGTTAACCAAAGAAAGCCTCTTTCAGACCTGGTAAAAGTGGTAACTGTTTCCAAAGTACCAGCTCGGTCTTCCTTTATGTGGAAAAATTATGTACTTACTTTAGCCTTCTGTATCTATACAAATATTAGCTTCAGATGATTTCACAGTGAAAACTACTGTGTATTTCTAGGAGGAATTCACAGATCAGTGTTTCCAGTTGTGCTGCTTACTGTGTTTGTTGCATAGTCTAACAGGACTAGGATCCACCTTAAATGCAGCCATGCAGCAGGACACAATGAAAGACACCAAGTCAGGATTTTAGATATGTAGAATGTGCAGAAAGTGTTAGTTTATTTGTGAAGAGCTACTTCAAAAAAGAGAGTAAGTTTTTTCGTGACTGGGATTCACAAAATGTTTTTAGACCAATTCTTTTAAAGCCTTAGTACAGTTATTGCCAGTGTTAGGTGTCCCTTCGTTGAATTAACAGATTTTGGTGATCCATTGCAGTTTCCAAAAAGTGCCTCTTAAAAATCACATAAACTTTAAAGTTTTTTGAACATCTAACGTTTGATCTAACTTTACTTTTCTTGTCCTTTTAAAAATAGATGCAATGTTTTATTAACTTAAATTTCAAGCCTTATGTTCAGCCATTTTCCATTTTTTTTTTTTTTTTTTCTCATGCCAGTTGTAATGAGGTTAGTCTTTCTTTCAAGCGGTATTGGCATATTGGCAGTAATATTTAAACAAAAAGAGGCTTGAGGAAATGGGCCAAAAGACTGGAGCAGTGCTTGAAATTGAAAGGAATGAGAATATACATAATAAATTGATGGCTCTGTTATTTTCTTTTCCTTCACTCCCCACCCTCAACTGTTTCAGTCTCTGGAATATACAGGGAAATAATATTTCATTTTCTGTGCCAGTATTTAAATGCTCCATGAGCAAAACACAGTTCAAAATTTTTAGTGCTAATCAGTTATCAGAGCAAATTGTACAGTTCTGAACCTTATTCAGAAAGAGAACCAAGGATTTAACTATTTTTGGTATATTTATTGTGGGGCATATAATTGTGTGTTCTGCTTCCCAGTATCACTTACTGTTTCAGTGCATGTCACCATGCATGGAGCTCCAACCTCGTGCTGAGGCAGAACCCTTGGTTACAAAGGACATTGGTAGTTCCTGAAACCTCCAAATTCCAGGGTGCTTACTTAAATGACCAAAAGCCTGGAGGCTGAAGTATCATTTATACTTTCCAGCAAGTGATGTCCATTAAAATCTTGCCTGATTCTCAAACAAAAGTGCTAATTTCACAAGTTCATGTTCTCAAATGTTTCCATATTGATTTCCTTGTAAATCTGCTTTTCCTCAGTCTCCTAATTATCATAGCATTAGGAATCAGTTTGCAATGCTAGTTTATTTCTGTCCCTTTTCTAAGTGTTTGGGGGACAAAGGAGAGAATTTGGAGAGACTTGATATTTTAGGAGGTACTAAACTTTATTCTTTGAATGAAAGACCTCTAAAATGGTAAAAGTAACAATTTTTTTCTTAATTTAACTGAAGGACCCTAATATGCTATTAGTTTCTCCAAGAAATGTTTCTGAAACTAATTCTCAGAATGAGTTCTGTCAGGAAAAATCAGACTGTTATGAACTGATTTGAAATCCTTCAGACCTTGAAATTCTTGAGTCCTTTGGACCATTGCTTTCTTTCCCTCCAAGTCTTCCTTAAGATTCTTTGTTTTAGTAGAAGCTGCATTTTTTGTTTGTCATTTTATGCATTTAAAAAAATCTTACAGACAGTGTTACTGAATTTCATCCTAGTATAATATCAGAACAACACATGCTTTATTGAGAAAAATTAATATTATCTTCTGACTTGGCAATATTTGATTTCCTGAGAGGCACAAAGAGAACTTAAAGAACCAATTGACTCCTCCCTGAAAGTACTTGAAAGTAGCTGGTTTATTTGCAGTGTGGGATGACTTCTGGTAGGACCAAAGAATGTTAATTTGCTATCTTCTCATAAGCAAAGATTTGAGATTTCAGTTGAAAAATGCTGACGTCTAAAATAAAAGACAATGCATTAAATAATGTCTGTGAATCTGTCCTCTGTTGCTTTGAAGGAGAGATTCCATCACACAGCTGATCTAGTAGTTCAGGTACACACCCAGTAATTTTCAGTCTTGAGGAGTTATGAGTCTTGAATTCTAGTATACATGGAAGTTTAAGAATAAATTTTCTATACATCAGTCTTTATTAGTACACATAACTTTTAAAATGTGTTCTGAGCTGTTTTTTATGTATTCCTGATAATTATTTTGATGCATTAGTTTATAAATACATGGTTAATAAAACATGAAGTGGAATGTCATGAATCCTGGTTTAACCCCAGCCAGCAACAAAGCACCACAGAGCCACTCAGTCATTTTCCCCCCAACAGGATGAGGGGGGAATTGGAAGAGTAAAAATGTGAAACTCTTTGGTCAAGATAAAGACAGTCTATGGGTTTGATAGATAAAGTAAAAGGCAAGCAGGCAAGCAAAGCAAAATAAAAAATTAATTTACTGCTTCACATGGTCAGGCAGGTGTTCAGCCGCTGTAGGAAAGCAGGGCTGCAGTGCACGTGACAGTGACTGGGGAAGACAAACACCATCACTCCAAACATTCATGTGTTCCTCCTTCCCCCCAGCTCTGGCTGAGCATGACACCATGTGGTATGGAATATCCCTAGAGTCAATTGGGGTCAGCTGTCCCAACTGTGTCCCCTCATAACTCCTTGTGCACATCCCCAGCCTCCTTGATGGGATGGTGTAAGGAGCAAAAAGGGCCCTCCCACTGTGTCTCCTTGTGGCTCAGCTTTAAGAAAAGCATTCCTGTGTTACCAATACTTCCCAGCACAAATCCAAAACACAGCCCTGGATTAGCTACCCTGAAGAAAATTACCTCATACAAAACCAGCAGATCATGACAAATCACATTGTTTTCACATTCAGAGCCCAGGATATTTCATTGTTCATGATGAGAAGCTCAACCTGGTAATGTGTGCTTTCAGCACAGCAAACCACCTGTTCCCTGGGCTGCATCATAATAATAAGGTTGAGGGAGGTGATTTTCTCCCACTAATAAGTTGAATCTAATTCTAAATTATTCAAAGTATTAGGATGTCAAAAGTAACAGTGTGATGCTGAATGCTGCTAGAAACTGCTTTTGGGAAGAATAGGGACCTTGAAATGCAGTGTCCATACTTAGGTGACATACTACGTGACTGGATACTTCAGAAAATGTTCCTCAAAAGATTTTTGTACTCCTTTCTCAGTGGCTGAGCATTTGACCTTGGGAGGCATTGAAATACTTGTATCTGTGGACTGCATAAAGCCTAGGACTTCAGTTCTGCTGAAATTACCTTGTGGCATCTTGTGTTTTGGCCAGACTGTGTCAGAGTGGTTAAAACCAATTGTTGCAACAAGGGCCATGTAAGTATCAAGTGTATAGCAGTAAGAATAACTTATATTTACAGTGGTTTTCAAATAGAACATTTTCATAGAAAATAAGGAATTTAACTTCTAATTTCTGTTCATTTCTGGGTATTTCTATGCACCTTCCCAGGATTGATATCTGTATTATCACAATAGTCTACAGACAGAAAATTATCATTCTGTCTCTTTAACAGGCAGAAAAACAGTACTGACTCTGGCAAACTAGCATTCTGAATTTTGTAGCTCACAAATGGGCATATGATTGAGTTTTATTAATTTGTTCTTAGTTTGATCTTGACTGTTTTCAAATAATGCTGAATGAAGTTCCTGCTGGAGTTGTTGAAAATTATGAGGTCTAACACTGGTTATGCCTAAATGATAATGTATGAGGTTAATGACTGCATAATATCAAACGAGGAAATCTTACTCTGTTATTTTAATCAAACCTGAAAATGCAAGAGTACATTCAGCTGAAAGTAATGTATTGTTTTTTATTTATCTTTTCTTAAATTGTTCATGTAATGTTTCTGTGAGATTGTTTAAAATTGATTTAAGTTATGGTTTATTTTTTCATTCCTACTGAGAATTCTTTTGTCCGATATTTTTATGAAATCTTATTTTTGAATAAAAAAATTAAAAGTTTCTTTCTCTTCACTGAATTTCATTTACATTGATTTAAAGTTGTATAAATTGGTTACTAATATTTTTCAGATCTGTTTGTAGATTTTTCTAATTATGTTATAAATTACATTGCTGTATATTTTTATTGTGACAAATGAAAAAGCTACAATCTGAAATTATTGTTTTCAAAAAATGAACTGTGAAAAATTGCTGAATAGTTAGTGAGTTACTTACCATCTGAGCTTTGTTGTTTGCTTTAAAGAGAAGAGCTGAATGTTGGTGGAAGTGTTTAAAACTTTCTCTGTTAGGAGTAGTATGCAACACTAGTTGTAGTATTGTTTAAATTTCTTGCCTACATAATCACAGTTTCAGTCAGACTAGGAACCTCTGATGTAGCTATCAACTAAAATTTATATTAATTGCCATTTTTCAAATTAGAGAAATAGCGTTTGGATATTTTTTAATCTTCAGCTTGTTTGATTTTTTTTCTTTATTTTACAATGTATTAGATTGTTCATCCTTGGAGCAGTTTTTGACAGAGCTAAATGAATGTGAATCAGCAGCTCTTCTTTTTTGCAGATTTTGATGCAGAAAAATTTCACAGACTTTGGTCTATTTCAAATGAGATACTGGCTTTAAAAATGTGGAAAGACGTGCAGGAGTGAACACAGGAAAAAAATGTGGAGAGCAGTAAAACAAAAGCTGCTGGGTGTGGTACTACTGCAAGCAGTAAGTCTCAGCTTTAGAAGTACAGGGAAGATTTTAGACACCTGGGAAGATCACTGCAAGACTAGTTAACCCAAGAAAAAAAAAAAACCAGTGGTTATGTCTGCAAGAAAATGATTTACATAGCTGAACTGTGTCACTTCATGAATCAGGAGGCACAAACCGCATGGTGATGTTTGATGGTTTGTGGTGCAGGCCTTGCATCTTCTGTTTCAATCCAAGAACCAGATTCTGCTAGTAACAGTAATAAAAATCACTTCCATAGTGATCTTTCCACAATAGCCTAAAACCAGCTGTAAAATTCTATGTGTATTCCAAAAAAAGCTGTTCTTACCTGCTGCCAAAATGTCAGTTTCTCTTGCCTGAAACTTCAATGGGCCTCTTTCCCCACAATACTTTCAAATCTGGTTATCTCTGAAATGAAATTTATTTAATGTTTACAAGTCAGATACAATTGGCTTGTATGGGTGCATGCTCTCTTTTCAATGTGCAGAAACTGGGATCTATTCCCAGTTGCCCATAAAAATAATTTTAAAATGTATGCTCTGGTATTTTTAGTGGCTAAGGCTCCTGAAAGTCTTTCTTGATGTGTTTTGTCAATTTATAAACTGAATGAAACAGTGGTTTTGAGTCTATAAATTTATTTTAACAGGTGACCAGGCAGTACAGATGAAACACTCCTGTAGTCTGATTAATTACCCATATGAGCCAAAATAATACTAACCTGGAGGGGCAATTGGAGGAAAAATTGGACCCTGTGTACTTCAAGCTGAATAAACAGAGGAAGGATGGAGGATGTGTTAGTCTAAATAAAATGAGCTAAGCTAAAAAAATACAGGCCGTAATTTATATCAGTTACAGCACATTTTTAAAATGTCTTCTAGTTTCAAAATATTTTTCTCATTAGACTTCCCATCTTGAAAACATTCCCTTTTGCTGAAGGTTTAGTGTGAGAATAGACATGTGCAGCAAAGGCTTTGTATGGAGTAAGCCAAAAAGCTGTATTTCACTTGCACAGAGATAAACATAAAATAAACTGGATGGGTGCTGCTGAGAAGTAACAACTCTTTCAAACCAAGTAATAATTATTCCCAAATACAGAATGATATTGTGTTTAGGATATGCTTCCAACCTCATTTTATTCCGTGAAGTCTGGACTTTCCTGTAGCTGTCGCCCAAACCCCAAAATTACTGTAGATAATGGGGTCCTCTTTTTTGTTAAGTATAAAGTGTAAGATGTGCAAAAGTGCAGAATTTTGAGCCCTATAGAAGTGGCATTTGATCATTTGTTTTGATAGCTAATGGATGCTAATTCACTAGACTGCAAGGCTGGGACTCAGAATATCTTCCTTAGTTCTCTGTGTGACCTGTGTGACTGTGTGGTTCTCTTGGTGAAGACACCTGAGAGTTTCCAGCGAGGGAGCTGTGCAAAGCTGCAGTGCTGAAGGTGTGCTCTGCACGTCACAGAAACCTGGATAATCCACTTCAGAAGAAACAGCCGTATCCCACAGGTCACATAAGGAATTTGGGCCACCCAACATCCAGCAGTGCATAGGTGTCTTGGAATGTGAAATGTATGTGTTTTTCAGTTCATTCTGATAAACTTCTTGGATACACCAAGAAGAGAGATCATATAAGAAAATGTATTTAATTTTCTGCTTTGAATTTGGATTAAATTAAGGGATAACAGATGACCATGTTATAGGTAATAATTTGAGATAAATTTATTTTGCTTTCAAATATTAAAGTTTGATTTATATGCCTTTATTATAGAAAGTACTTGTAGGGAAATTGAAAATACCATTCTGCATCTAATTTGGCTCTTTTCTGCACAGTTACATATTCATGGCATATTTCTACAAAAACATGCATGCAGTGTGTGTTTGAATGAGGAATAATTCTGGTTATTTATCACTAACAGCCAGGACTGGAAATTTTTATTGTAAGTCTCTTCATTCACCATTAGTGAATCATTAGTGTACCATTAGTACATCTTCAGCATCATTAGCTGTTCAGCTTTACGTCAAGGTTTTTTAATCTGGCACTGAAAAATCAGAATTTGTTTTCCCTGTTCTTCTACCTCAATACTCCCAGAGCAAAAAAGCCAAGAAGTTTTTTTTTTCCCTTAGACTAGTCAAATGATCTTACAGCTTCATAACTCTGAAGAAATATTGCTACAGGGTCAAATGCAACAGGTGCTACCTTCATATCCTTGGGTAGTGAGAAGCTGCAGCAACATGTATGAACTTGGGAAGGAGCTGCAATGCCTTTTCTGCTGGTCCAAGTGTGGGGGTTTTTTTCTAATTATTTTTTTGCTGCATATTGAAGACTCAGGAACCTTGTTTGATGAACAAAGCATGTATTTTTAACCTAATGTTATTTTCAGATAGAGGAAGTAACAGCACTGCAGCCACACCACAGAGATGGAGCTGCAAAGGAGTCTGTGAGTAGCAGTGTGGCTCTGTGACCCTTCTTTCTTCTTCAGAGAGATCTAGTACCATCCTCCATATCTCAGAGCAGCATCTCCCTGTGGGTAGGAGATAAGATTTTTGTCACTAAGTTCATATAAATTTTCAAGTAATAGCAGTTCCAGTGGGAAAAAAAAAAAGAAAAAGAAAAAGTCTTATTTGGTCTCTTTATCCTTTCTGCTGCCATCAGTTCAGCTGCTTTTGTTCTGTTAAGGACAACTCCTTGGAGCTTTCCTATGGCATAGCTGAATTATGAATGTGTGAATCTGGATGGGACATACAGTGCACTCTTCCCAAGTCTTCCAGCAAATTCCCTAGAGATCACACTTTTCAAAAAGTAGACATTTCAACCAGATACTTAGAAGATGTAGCAGTGATGGAGCTGTTGAACTTCAGCCACAGTCATGTCCAATTGGTCAGATTTCTCACCTGCAATGCCTTTTTCAAAGCAGCAAAATTACTCCTTTTCTTAATGTACTAGCCAGCCAAATTGATATCCATGTACCTTGGAGAGTATTCTCATTAAAATTTAGATGCTGAAAAATTAATTCAAGGGCAATTGAAAAGCCAGAGGTTAATGTTACACCTATAATATGTCATTCCATACATATCCTATTTTATCTGCTTAGGGGAAAAAAAAAAAAAAGAAAAATTACCTGTCACAGTTAAAATAGTGTGCATGTATGATTCATAGGAACAATTTTGCAGTTTTGGAGAAGTCTGAATAAAACCATTGTTCTTACAAATAGATCTTGAATTAATCTGAAAGGCAGATGATACGGGGCAGCATTTAGTTGAAACAATTATCTCAGTTGCATCTCTTTTGTTTGAGAAAGTCAACAATGGCAAATTTTCTGATAGTTATTTGCAGCTGATTCTGATAAAAGATTAACTTTTTTTAGCACACTTTTTCTGTTTATCAAATTTTGGGAAAAAATATGTGAATGGGTGAAAGAGCAGTTTGTTTTGTCATAGAAAACAGGCAGTAAATAACACTGATGTATTGGTTAAAAAGGGGTTGGAGAGAAAGACGTTATGTCTCCATCTAGGAAAATACTGATGAGGCTCCATATGTCCACTTACCATTACTAGGTCTAGTAAAGGTTTTGGCAAATGTACCTTTAATGCACTTTCAGTTAAAATGCCTAAAGTCTTTGAAAGTGAAGGTCTGTCTTATATTACAGTGGTAGTTGTGTACAAAACTAGTGCTGTGGATGTTGAGCTGTATAATTTTATCATGTAAAATGGGTGGCAAATACACAATGTGTAATTAGTTTGTGAGGAGGACAGCAACTCCAATTTTAGTGAGCTCTTTGCAGGATATGCTATCTCAATCTATACATTTTGTGCAGTTATTTCACAAAGGCCAAAGGGCATTTGAAGGTAAAAATCAGTATCATTAACAATATATTATCAACCAGAGGAGCTGGCTAGGTGGTTGGAATAATTTACTCAATTTGTCTAATATGTCCTTAGAATTTTAAGTTGCTTAGATGAATTAAACTACATTATACGAAATCCTTTCAGAGACAAGCTTTAAAAAACAGACGCTACTGAGACCCTGGAACAGTTTTTAGACAGGTAGTAATTTTCCCAGATGTGAACTGTGTTAAATGTTACACTTCTTTCTGTTTATACACAGTTTGCTCTTCTCTTTTGTAGCTTGCTGTTTTGTGCTCATTGGGGTATAGAAAAATTATGAACTGAAAGAAATGGTGATAGTTTCTTTTAGTGCTGTACCACTGAGCTCGCTGTGGACTTCTAATTACCCATGTTAACTCTTTCCTGCAGATTGTGGGATCTAATATGGCAGCAGAGTATTTGTCAGTTTGTTGAGTGACTTCATATTCTGCCCATAGTGTGCTAACATTTATCTGGTAAAACTGGACAAAAGATGCAGAAACACATAAATATGAAAGACAACACCTAAACAATGAGGCAGGTTGAAACTTGCATCGAGTCACAATAGTAGCAGGTCCTGATAACTATCAGCATGTATGGATAGATAGGTAAATCACATGTCAGAAATCAGAGGGATCCTGATAACTACTCAGATAACTACTCAGCTTTTGGTTGGGAAAACTCAATCCTCCCCTTTGGCATCAGACAGATACCTGTGTGAGGTCCAATGATTTGGCACCAAAACTCAAGGCAAAATACATCTGCATAGACCCTTGACACATCTAGCTTGCCTGCCATGGACTGCAACCTGAGGAATACCTGAAGTGCTGTTTTCTGGGATAGCACCAACCTTCCAGAAATGAGCAGGCCAAAATGTTAAAGAGAAGATCATGGCAGATGCAAGCCTTTTAAGAACTGGACAGGTATTCCAGCAGAAAAACACTTGATAAGAAATCACAGGTCTTACATTAACATCTTACATCTACAGAGATTGCTTCTATACCCTGTGTGGGACTCATAGTAGTGATCTCTTGGAGGACTAAAGAGAAATTGACCTTATGCCAAGAGAGACATATGCTTAGTTGCAGGATAGCACAGCCTCTGTGACTGTCTGCAGCAGTAAGACTCTCACAGTATTGAGTGTGCAGCTAAACACTGTTTAAAAACCTCCTGTGCTTCCTGCCTTCCTGCAGATAGGAACTCATACAGATAGTGCATTAGCATTCATCACAGAATGGTGTTGGGCCTGACCCAGCCTGGTGCTGAGTGAAGTCAGAATTCTTGCTTAGCATCTAGAGAGGATTATGGTTACAACATGATATAAGGAAGTTTCCTTTTGCTGGCAGAAGCTGTCAAAAACATGGATCGATCCAGGGGAGTTAATAGGAAATAGAGTTCCTAGATGTTTCAAGTAGGAACTTTTCTTTTAGTCCTGTCCTCCCCATTTTCTCACTTCAGTTGAAAATCACTCAAATCACTCAAGTGAAATCAGTTGCAGACATTGCCACAATGCTTCACCCTACCTAAAGCTTAACCGTACCTCTGTAGCTTTCTCTTTACAAGCAAAATGGGCTTTCAGACTGTGAGGATGTGAAAGACCATGAAAATGCTCATCATGGGGAAAACGTTAACCCTTACTACCTGGGCAGCCAGGTGGAATGAAGGTAACCATAAGCCTTACTCAGAGATAAACTGTAGCTACACTGATACCTTTGGATTATTCTCAGCAGATAAACAGATACATGATGCCCCCCCAAATCCAAACCAAGGAGACTCCACTATCTGTGCCTCATGTCTAATAGCAAAGCCTTTTTACATCATTCTGACAAAAACATTGAAATGAAATAATGAATCTAAATAAAAATATGCTTGGAAGAAATGAACTGGAACAGGGCCTTCCCCTTTCTTTGCTCTTCACTCTCTAAGGAGTTTTGTTTCATCAAAGAAAACTGGTAGGGACCATATTTTCTGCCCTATCTGTGCCATCTCTGGTTTGGCCAGCACTCAAACCAAGGCACCTGCCATGCCCAGTCTGCTGCCCTGGGAGAATTTGCTGTAAGGGCCTGGAGTTGGTATTCAACCATATAGGAAAATCCCTGTCCATTAGCCAGTTATCCATCACGTTCTTCCCATCCCAAGTATAGTCTGCCATACTTAGTTACCTGGACAATCTCTAGCTAAGGAGCAATGATTGCTCATCATAATTCAACTCCCACAACTCCTTACCCAAGAGTAAGTAGTCCTCACGCCTAACCAGCTGATAGAATACAGGCAGAATACTCAATATATGTGGTGGCTATGGACTCAGTGTCAGACCTGCTTGCTTTAGGCACAGTGACCCCAGAAGCCGTGTTGTGGGTTGACCCTGGCTGGATGCCAGATGTTCACCAAAGCTGCTCTGTCACTTAGCTTGAGAGAAAATATAATGGAAATCTGGTTGAGATAAGGACAGGGAAAGATCACTCACTGATTACTGTTGTGGGCAAACAGACCCAACTTGGGGAAATTAGTTGAACTTACTACCAATCAAAACAGAGCAGGATAGTAAGTAAAACAAATCCTAAAACCATCTTCCCCCCACTCTTCCCTCCTTCCCAGGCTTAATTTTATCACTGGTTCTTTACTTTGTCCCCATCAGTAGTGCAGGGAGACAGGGAATGAGTGTTGCAGTCAGTCCATCACATGTTGCTTCTGCTGCTGCAGGGAGAGGAGTCCTTCCCCAGTGTGGAATCCCTCCCACAAGAGACACTCCATGAACTTCAGCATTCTGAGTCTGTCCTTTCAGCTGCAGTTCTTCATAAACTGCTCCAGCATTGGTCACTTTCCAAAGGGCACAGCCAGTCCTTCAGCAGCAGGTTTCTCTAGCATGGATGCCACGCGTCACAAATCCTCTCAACAAATATGCTCTAGCATGGGCTTCTCTCTCTCTCCACAGGGCCACAGATTCTGAATAGAGCAGGCTTTCCGTGGGATCACAGCCATCTTTTGGGCATCTGCCTGCTCCTTCATCCTCCCTTGTCAGAAGGTGGATCTCTGCTCCAATATAAACTCCAGGGACTACTTGATAGCTGCAGGGGAATCTCATCTCTGGTGTTTGGGGCCCTTCCTTCCCCTCCTTCTGCACTGACCTTGGAGTCTGCAGGGCTGTTTCTCTCTTTGGCTGCAATTACTTTTGTGCAATAACTATTTTTTCCTTCTTTAATATGTTATTATGGAGGCATTACTGCCACTGCTGATGGGCTCAGCCTTGGTCAGCAGTGGGTCCATCTTGGAGCTGGCTGACATTGGCTTTGCTGGCCATTGGGGAAGCTTCCAGCAGCTTCTCACAGAACCCATCCCTGTAGCCTCCCACTACTAAAACCTTGCCACACAAACCCAATACAAACCAACATACAGAACTGCAAAATCACCAGCGAAGATTTTAAGTCTATCAAATTAGGAGAAAAAGTTGCCACTTTTGATGGATTGCAAGCAAAGAAAACACCTGAGTTAAAAAGACAGACAAGGCAGAAAAGGTCTTGGCCTCTGGTCACACCAAACTAACATTAATGCTAAACATAGAAAGATGTATTAGGAACAACTAAAGTTGTGAAAAATGAATGTAAAATGGAACTAAAATAGAGTAGAAATGTGTCACAGCAAGAAAATATGCCAGTCCTACTGTTCGTTTGGAGATAACTGATTTCCATGGTGTATTAAATAAAGGAAATCTATCCAGGCTTTTTATAGAGACGTATTTTTTAATATGTCCACATAATTATCTCAGTTAACCCAGAATGTAAAGAACTGATTAGAAATTGTGAGGTGTGAAAAGAACAGGATAGAGGTAGCTGAGAGAAGAGCATCAGTTATGAGCTGATATATATATGGCATACATGGTTTCTCAATAATCTAAGTGTTATGTTTGCTCCAGGGGCAGATGCTGGCTTTGAGGGCCAACAATATCCCCACCACTCCTGCCCACCTTGAGTGCACTTGGCATGGCTGTGGGAGCACAGCATGATGCTGCAGTTTTTGGGCACTGTTGTGCAAAGGGACAACATTTCATGGTATTGAAATGGCAAGGAGTCACTGCTGAGGGGTGGGTTTGGCTTCCAAACTTTTACTGCTTACGGGAAAGGGGAACAATCAGCTTTGGGGTTTTTTTAGTACCTACCCCGCCCCCTCAGGTTTGCAGTGCAGTCTGGGGTAAGGGCACTGCTTTCCCTAGAGCCCTCTGCTTTACTGCTGTCCACACCAGTGGGCACGATGTAAGTGTTTTGGTCTTGGCTGATAGAGCTGTTTTGGCAGCCACTGAACTGGAGATGGGCTGTAAGCAAAGTGCTTGCTCTGCATCCAGTTACAAAAGTGCACTGTATTTGATAAAGCCCATCAGTATGCCACTCTCTTCAAAGAGAAGGTGAAAAGAATCCTTCCCTTCTTCTAAGGAGATTGTGAGCAGGCAGCATAATGACCTCCATTTATTACTGGGCTTCTTAGCACTGAATCTCAGGGGATACAATTCAGATTTGTATGATTCTCACATTGCTCATAGGGATGAAATCTAATCCACAAATGAGATGGATGGAGTATTATCCTGTACTGAACATTAAAGGCTACCCTCCTCATGAAACAGGCACTTACTGAATAAAGAATTCTTGTGTGAGACATACAATTCTTAAAGATCAAACTTTTTTTTTTTAATGGCAAGTGTAACTCCATCTTCGCACTTGAATAATGGTTTTTCCTTTGGAAAAAGTATTTTTACACATGAAAAAAGTTATGTACTGCATTTCATAAACATTTTTAAAGAAGTAAATGTAAAAGAATGCTAGAAGTTTAGCATTGTGATTTGCTGTGCATTGGATTCACCATTGCACATGGATTATTTTGATGGAAATAATGTAAATGAATTATTTTCTTGGCCTTAGAATGTGCAATTGAACATTCCAGTTCTGGGCATATCTCCATCATGGGCTATCTGACTGTCTTCTGCTCAACTTGCAATATATTGTAGCCCACGAGCTGCATCAGTTCTTTGGACATAATGAAATTGTATCACTATTCATTTTTTGAGTTAAACAATCATATTTGCCTCTCAGTTGGACTGGTGTGTATTTTTGAATATAACAGCAGGTTTCACTTCTTTGCCTTGCTAGTTAACACTTGGCATCTATTACTTCAAAAAGCTATTTGAAACAAATACTTCAGCATTACTTTTGTTCCTGAATGTCATCAGGCTGTGAGTTGGGTCTCTAGCCTTTTGGAAGCCAGCTTGTCCACCCCAGGTGGTACCTGCCACCCTCTATTTTCTGCCTGTCCCAAAAAAGTGCTGTGCTAGGCCTGGAAGACTAGCAGGCACTTGTGACTGGAGGATAAGTAAGAGAGTTGGAAGGAAACTATTATTCAGCCTCCCTGTCTGCCTTTGCTTTTACTTTCAGTGAAACTGCTGTGGCTTCTGCTGGATCCTCTGCCAGGAATATTTGTTACTTAACTGTGGAGCTCTTCACATTCCTGGATGTATCCTGCATGTCTTAGACACCCTAGAGCTTCACAAAAGGGGAAGTATTTCTACCTACAAGAAAGAGAATGCTTAGGTGGAAGTGTCTGGTTTTAAGATGCCCAGTAAATTGCTTCCTAGGAATCATGGCTTTTCATCAATCTGGCAGTCAGCAAAGATGTTTCTTGGGCAAATCCTGCCATGGTTTAATTAATTTTTTAAAGCTATGTTTGTCTCTTCACTAATGTCAAATGAGGAAAAATAGAAAGGCTAAGCAAAGTTAATAGCAGTTTTTCCCCACCCCCATTACTGCCACATTATAAAGGAATAATCCAATTTATATTTTCCAGCGTACATAACTCAGTCAAAGGCAGCAGATTGTCAGGCTTCTGTAGCCATGCACTGCTCCCTTAATAGAAATGAAAAGGCCTTGTGCTGTTAAGGCTGTTTTGGTGTGAGTTTATTTCAACGGGTTTTGCAGCGGGCAGTGATGATTAATTAAAATACTTACCAGATAACAGCAGAAGAAACAGGAAAAGTGCATGCTGAGGAGCAATGTGAGGAAGTCTCCCAAGAACCTCTAGGTTCTGGGTTCAGCAGTGTTTCTAGATTCCCATGAAGTTCTGAGGCAGGGCTGTATGTGCAGCTGGTGAAAGAAGGGAACACCAAAGGGGCTTTCCAAGCACCTATATTAAACCTATAAAATCGATCCTGTAAACAGCTGGGACTGGTCTCCCAGATAAAGCCCAGCACCAATGAGTGTGTGCAAGTGTGGATGAGTTTGTTCTCTACAATTATGTAAATCTACAATACTAGTTTGGGTCTCTATGTCCCAGCACTGCCTATCCTCCAGAGGAGAGTACTATGAATTCTTTCATTGAGCCTATTAGTAGGTGTTGGGACCTTATAGAAATAAATTAAAGCATTCCTGAAGGTTTGAAATTGAAATTGAACTGTTCCCTGGAGTAGAATCAAATGCTGAGTCAGCCTAGAGAAAACAAACCTTACAAAAACCTAAACCTTTGGGAAAAAGCCAGATTGCCAATTATTTCTTAATGTGTTAGGAAGACAGATATTAGAAGTAGGTGACTTTGCTGGCATTTTATTTATTATAAATATGAAACAGATTTTAGTTCAGCCAGTTATTATTTTCATACATATCTTTTGTCCCTTTGAAAATGTTTTTTTAAATGCTTAGCCAAAAAAAAAATTTGGTCAAATTCACTTGAAAGTTAATTTGAATAATTCAAATTGTTCAGTTTAAATCCTCCAAACTTGTATCAGTATGGAAGCCTGAATTACCTTAAAATTAATTGCTGTTTTGTAGCAAGCATCTTGTACCATCTGCTTTCTTCATAATCTGTCTTTTTCTGAAAGGAAAAAGGAGTAATCTGAAAAATTTTGTCTAGTAACATATATGCGTCTGTGTTGGGTATGACTGTATCTTCAAGCTGCATAGGAGAAGTGGTGTCTCCACATATTACAGTTTAAAAAATCCCATCTGCAAAACAGACATGGCTGGGAGAAAGGCAGACCTCCCAGCAGGCAGGGGAAAGCATGGGAGCAGCATGTGCACGGGAAGCACACACTGACCAGCACTGCAGGCATGGTTTTCCTGGGTGCCAGAAATCCCCATTCTGCCTTCAGCTACTGCCAGAAGGCAACGGGCAGCAGCAGAAGGGAGGCTCATCATTAACTCTGTCTTTCTTGGATGTACAAATGCAAGTATACATGTGGTGCTTGTGGGTATTGGAGATGTATGGTCTTTCTGAAATTTCGGGAGCTCGCTGGGGTGGAGCAGTTCCACTCTTCACTGCAGACTTAGTAGGAGTTGCTGCAAGATTGGATCTGCTGTAGGCTGGGCATCTGAGAGCAGCTTGAGACCTCTCAGCTAGCTACTGTGTGATAAAACTTTTATCCTCTTTTAAGCACAGTGAACTGGCTCATGATTACCTCAAGTGTGGGCTCACACTCCCAGCCATCACAGGGCTGCTGGGGATTTGTGAATTGCCCTAGTAAGGCAGATTAGTGGCTGAAGCAATTGGTCTCTTCACCTGTGATCAGACTTCGGTGGGTGGGAAACTGATGAGAATCCCCCTCTTCAGTCAGTCCCATTTTCCTTGTGCTGGCAAATATGCTTAGCATGTTTGAAGTTAGGAGTTACGTGTGAAAGCACATGTCCAGGGTTTATCTCACACCCACAGCTGACTGCTTTCTGTAGTCCCAACATGATGACTCTGTTAGTGAAAGATTCAGCCTCAGGACATCTGCCTATACACTGCTTGCCAAAAGCTGGATAAAACTGCTGCTGGTGCTCTCCATACCTTATAACTTTTATCACAAAGCCAGGTTGGTTGAGCAGGATGTAGGGTACAGAGCCAGAGTTAATCCCTCCTGTGCACTCTAAGTGTGCTGAGCCACCCCACAGCACCTGATCATAGGCAGATTTTACATAGAATACATAGTATTCACAAATTTTCTCATGTCTCTATTGATCATTGTGGCCTAAAGAAAATTAAAAAAGGAACATCCTCATCTATTGTACAGAAACTCTTCTAGAAAAATAAAAAAAGGGCTGTGCAAATGCAGGGGATTGGTATGTATAAAATCCCCATTCATTTTTGGTCTGACTTTTTTGATGCTAACCTCATCAGTGTATTTTAAACAACTGAGAAACTGAGGCTGCAAGCCAACCTCAGTAGCATGCAGGGAGAAGGGAAAATGGCTATTATCCTTTGATATACTGGGTGCTGCTACAGAGCTGTTCTGTTTCCAGCATTCTGGACTGGCTCAGGGAGTCATTTCATTAGGTATCATCAGTGTTTCAGGACCTAAATAAAAAGGCTCTTCACTTAGGAATTGACCTTATGGAAACCAGAAAAAAAAAAGGAGAAAATAGTAGTAATAACAAATAAAAACAATTGTTGTTGCAATTGCTTTGTTGTAACTACTGTTGTTATTGTTACTATTTTAATGTGTTAATTTTAAAGATAAAATTTTGGAGATGTGGAGAGGATGACTGCTCTGATTTGGTTTTTGCTATAGGTGGCTTTATTGCTAAGGCACATTCAGAATCTGCAATACATCAGTAAAACTGATGCTGATCACTTCACCCAAGACGGGCAAATCCTGGTCCTTCTTTATACACCTTTTAAATGTAAGACAGGGTTTATTGATTTCCTTTGTGTGCTTATGTATGTACTTTTTATTTTCTGCACCTTAAAACAAAGTCAGAATTATTTGTTCTTCTATGCTAGTCCTTCCTTCAGGGAATGACAAATTTTCCATTAGGGGAAAAGCCCTGCAACAAAAACTTTGCAGGGAGAATGCCTTCTCACCCTGGTGGTGATATGTAGAAGAGGCAAATGACCTGAAGCTGTGGGGCAGAAGGGAGCTGTGATTAGGTTTCCTGCCCACTCACCTCCCCCTTCCCAGCTAGATCATCCAGAGCAGAGGCGATCAAGAGCATCCATGGGAAAAGGAGGAGGAAAGTCTGTGTCACTGAAATTTTAACTGCACCACCTCCCGTCTCCTCCTGAGGACGTACAGCCTCAGCTTTCCTTTTGCTAAAGGCTGATTGCAAAGAGTTAAACAGTTTCCATATGTCCAGTTCCAGAGTTTGTAGCCTTTGGCAGCCCCTGTTGCTTCCAGCTGCAGCTGCTACCTGTGTGTTCCCGGGGCGCCCACCCGTGCACGCGTGTGCGAGTGCCCGGATCCGCGTGTACTCACACGTGTGTGCCCTGACCTCTGAGCCAGGGCTCCACCGTGACAAAGAACCTGTCTGTCCTTCCTGGGGGAGATACCAATTCAGAATAATTCCTTTCCCCTCCTTTCTTACACTCAGAGCTGACCATGGACCATGTCAAACAATATACAACTGAGAAGAATGCAAATAAACTTAAGCCCGTGCAGCCCAGCAATGCAGCTAGCCGCCCACTTGCGAGATGCTGAACTGGTGTACACATGATACACAAAGAAGGCTGGCTGGTTTCACCAATCCCTTCAGACAAAAAGGAGAAAAAAAAAAAAAAAGAAGAAGAAAAGACCTGATCCTTGTCTTTANGATTGCCCTACATGTAGCCCAGCAAGCCACTGCTGATGTTTTCTTGATTAGGTGTCTTATCTTCCATTGAGCTGCATCTGATGAAGGTTGCTGACAGCGTAATGGCAGGAAAAGCATCGGACAGCTCCATAAAATGGCAGCTTTGCTATGACATGTCAGCCAGGACCTGGTGGATGGTAAGTTGGTGTGATAACTTTTTTCCCCTCTCCCTGGAAGTGTTTTTTTTTTTCTTTTCTGAACTCCTCCTTCACTGCTGCAATGCACGTGCAGCAATGTTCAGAGCGTGCATTTTGCAGCACCAGCTCAGTGATTCTCCAGCTCCCAACATCACAGTGAGATAGACAGGGTTTCTCTGNTTTCAGTTTGCCAGACTAGTTGGTATGAGAACGTGGAGGTGGAAGCAGTCACGGAAAAAAAGAAAGCAGCCTTGTCATCATGCTCTTGGCTAATTGTTCTTGAGTTGGTCTTAAAAATAGAGCAATCTGCCTCTTTATTCTGTTTCGTCTGAATAATTATTTAGAAAGTGTATTGTATCATGTTGTGAGCAGCCTCCTAATCACTATGCGATTGTCCCCCCACGCTTCTCTTTAATTTGGAGTCCTCCTCCCCACCAATGAATGCAGTAACTGGAGCAACTACTGATTAATATGCTGCTTGTCATAATTAAATTTAGTTAATGAGGATATGCATATTCAGTCCATTTTTTCTTTGTTTGGATGAGCATGGCTTTTTTGTTCATATTTATACAGCTGCAAATGAAAGCGGAGAGCTGGAAAAAAAGCAAACCTTACTGAACTCAGGGAAGGGTGGACCCTGAGAGACAACTTTTTTTAATGCTACCAGGCAAAGGAGCCCAAAATTTAACTTAATCAAAAGAATGGGACCAGGAAAAAGTGTTTTGGGAATGAAAAGCTTTTCAGAAGAACTACGTGAAACTTTCTGCACATTTTTTCGCTTGCGGACAATGGTCTCTTGTATGCAACAGCCATGCCATGAAAGGGACATTCGGCTGGCTTGCATTCCATTATGAATATTAATTTCATTCTTGGGTTGCTTTGTCTGGTGGTATATTTTTTATCCTTTTCATTCCTTTATTGATTGCCTTTTGCTAGTTTGTGTGGATAATTATAATGCTTACTGCATGCACTGCGTTTTTACAATTAGTACAGTGCTGAGACAATAGGCACTTTATTCTTGGGCAGTGGGTCTGGGGAGCACCAGTGGAGAGCACATCCCGTGCCTGGACAGAAGGCAGGTTTCTGATTATAACTGCCTTCCTATACTGCTTTGCAAGGACTTCGTTGTCTTTCCAAAGGTGGATGTTGATACGTGCCTTCAGTGAGGGTATCAAACGTGAAGGGAGTATTTAATTTAAATTATGCTATTATTGTTTCTGTAGTTTCTGAATACAGGGAAGAAGATTTATTCTGTCTTTGCTACTTGTTGAATTACTGGGATAACTTTAAAAAGAAGAGTAGAATGTAGATTATGAAAAACTGTTTTATTGACCTGCTATTTTGATGGGGGTTACAGTTTTTAGTATCATCTTTCACTCTATGTTCAGATCTTTAATCAGATTTTCTTCTTGTAATTTTGTACATTATTGAGAAGAGCTGTTAAAATGACTGACAGATGTTTAGACATAGACGCTATGAAATGCTTACATTAGTATATCCTTAATATTGTGTGTATGAAGGCTTGCTTTTATTAAGGAGCTCATCTTAAGTTAAATATAGTGTTCACTAAAGATAGCTTTCAGTGAGATGGCATTGCTTCCAAAGGGAAAAGAAAATCAATACTTTCACTGCAGTATTTTATCCTGAATGGTAATCTGCAAAATACAAGTAATATAAAGAATGTTCATTGTTCTGAGTCAGTAATTAATGCACACTTTGGAAAGGGAATTTAAGAATGCTTGACTGTTCTATATGGGTAAAGATCCAATGATATTTTAGCTCTGCATTCTCTTTTGCATTGTATTTTTAACTTATAAATTTGCAGCTGTAAAATCTAAGGTAAACCCATGTACAATACTAATTGTTCTCTCTCAGAAAAGAAAAACCTTATACTGCAATGCCATAGTGTGCAAAATATTATCACAGAGTTTATTGTGTAATTATTTACAGTAAATTCCTATCCAAAACATGCAGTGTAAGCAAAACATTAAGACTTCTGAGTGAAAAAACAAGGAAGACAGACTTCTTCATCTTTCTGCTTCTGCTTTTCTGAATGATTGTAAACACAGAATTGTAAATGCCTTATGTGGAACAGGAAATATTGTAAAAGATGATTACTGAAAAAAAAGTTAATTAACAAATTTTATGATAGGCACATTATAAATTTAGTGGGGTTTTATTATACATTAGCTGTCTAAAGCTATTTTGCAGTATGTAAATACTAGTATCAAATTTCATTTGAATAAATGTAGAATATTGGCTTTTGATAACTTTAAAGTAATTACATTGAACTACTCTCATCAAGGAAGACAACATTCTGGCTTTTTCTTTAAATTCAGTCAAATGGCTGTTAAGTTTTTAGGGTGCTTTTTGTTTCATATCTTACTGTTTATTTCCTTCATATTCTTTTATTTGGCTAAAATAACAACATGTGGTTTGTCAGGGAACAACCAAAAAAACATAAATTACACAGTGTCCATCTGTGTTCTCCTGAACACCGACATATTTACTAACACATAAAAGGGCAAAAGTTTTACTTTTGCAATAAACAAAAAAAAGTTTTACTGAGAATGCAATAAACAACCAAATAAAAAATAAACTTTCAATATACTAAATAACTGAATATATAGAAAACTGTTAAATGATTATCTCTTTCTTTCAGATTTTGTAAATATAACCATCTTAGTTGTGCATTATATTTTTGCATTAAACTTTGTGTCGAGGGAAAGAACACAAAGTGAGAAGACAGAACCTGTTTATCAATGGGATAAAGATGAGAAATAATCTAGAAAGTTTTTTTGCTGTAAAATCTCAATTTACAAAGTGAGGAGGAATGCTGATGAGGGTGATTAAGAGAATGATACCCAAGAAGCACTAGATAGTTTTTCATTGTCCCTTCATTAATGACAAATGGCTAGTTTCGGATTATAGTCATAATTATGTTTCGTGATTGACTTCACAAATTCAAAAATTCATCCCTTTACAGATCTCAAAATTAAAATCTAAGTAGCTATATATAAAACTTTGTGGCATTGCTAATAGGCTGTTGGGTTTTTCTTGTGGGGAAAAAAGTCCAAATATTTACATCTAAGACATCTTTTGAAAACTATACTGTTAAATCTGTGCCTAAGTCTGAATTGATATCTCTGGTTTGCAGATCATTTTAATGAAATTCTTTAGAGGGAAAATACATATTCTAAAGAAAATGTCTTCTTCCTAATCTCAAAATCCTATTTTCATACACAAATTTACATGCATCTGCAGTTGAGATAATGAGAAACTGTCTATTCAAACTCTTGAAAAAAAAAGTATTGAAACCACAGGTTTTATTAAGAACAATCCAGAGACAATGAAAAACTTCTGACTTATTGTAAATGTTACACACTTTGTTATGCTTAATGGCTTGATCTGATGATCAAAAACACCATAGCAAAATTTTGGAA
Source organism: Alaudala cheleensis (assembly GCA_013398995.1). Taxonomy (NCBI): domain Eukaryota; kingdom Metazoa; phylum Chordata; class Aves; order Passeriformes; family Alaudidae; genus Alaudala; species Alaudala cheleensis. The sequence continues at coordinate 653,212 of VWYE01015422.1, forward strand.
TAAAAAGTCTGTCAGTACAAAGTTTATCACATCGTATTAAGGCTGTATTAATAGGGCATATAATCTCAAGTGGAGGTTAAAATAATAACAATTTAGATGCTATATTTCAGCATTAAAAAGAATTATTCCAATCCTAAGTTTATTAGTAAATCCAGTTTTTAATGTACTTTTTGGTTTAACACAAATGTTAATCACATTCCAGGGGAGTTGCAGTATGTCAATATTTTGCAGCAGCACATCTGTGCAGTTTTCTAATTTGGATTAAAATGATATTCATAACACAACAACTCCATCAGTTGTTCAGACGTACAGCCTGTTAATGAATCTTTTGTTCTCAATAATGACTTTTAATTAAATGATTTGGAAACAAATGCCAGTATAACTGTGGACATATTGAACATGTTGTGCTTATGCATGGACCTAGAACACCATATCTTAATTCTATAAATTTCAGGGGGAGGAGTGGGTAAAAGGATATAAGGTTATATCCATAAGCTGTTTTTCAGTTTCCTTTACATGAAAGAGCCAACAGCATACATAACATACTGCAAGATCATTTACTGACTGTCTAATAGTTATTCTGAATGATGAGCCACAAGACACCTTTCTGAAGATATGTTTGTTAGGTTTATGAGACACTATAAGCCTGCAGTTTTTAGTTCTTGTCCAGAACTACTGCATTTCTGTCTATAAAAAAATATTTGGCTCAGGTACTCTGTATAACTGGACAACTCAGAATAAATTTGTTTAAAATCAGAAAGGCCTGTATAGAGAACTCTAAATATTGACTGTCTGTTCATCTCTATAGTTTAATTTTTTTTTATTATGGAATGGGGGAATAATCTTCCTTCATCAAGGAAAAATGCAGTAGCAGCACACACACATAACACATGCTAAGAGCATGGACTAATGTAGAATTAAGGTGTTGTTGAATACTTTCAATACCCCTTCATTGCTGATTTTTAAAAAATGCGTCCCTTTAAGAAAGAAAAATGTATTTGGGCTTATGAAGAGCACATATTTCTCTAACTCCTGTGTCTTGGGACACATTATGAATGTGTTTCCAGTTACATTTGCTACTGTGGGGTGTTTAGCAGTTGCAGCACCTTCTCAGCAAAGTAACTTTTTCTGTGTGCACTTCATACTTTTACTCTACTCTGGGAGTCTGATAGTGCCTTGGTTTGTCTAATCACTCTGGCAATGTTAATAGTTTTCTCACAGTGAAAACTGTACATCAACAGTACTATGAACATTATTTGGGAGAAGGTGTGCTTGTGACTGTGTATCTAAATGTGCGTGCACGGTGTCGGCTTAAGGAGTGATCCAAAGTTCACTAAAATCAGGAGAAAGCAACTGTAATTCTAAAGTGTCTCTCTACAGCATGCAAAATGCAATTGTACCTTCACTAATGTGTTTGAGATTTACACAACTGCAGTATTCAAGATGTAATTAACATTAGTGTTTCGTGTACGTATTCAATTATAGTTTTTCTTTGTAACTTCTCTGAACATGTATTACAACTGAGGAAATGTGTGTTCCAAATAGGCTATGGCACCTTGCTGTAATTGAATCTTCTGCTGGACCTACAGAAATTCCGTGCAACTCATAATAAAGTTGCTTTTTCTGTTCTGAAGTTATCACTTGATTTTTTCACTTTCTTTTTTCCCCCCAGATACTTGATTTCTTTGCTCCATCTTTAAAAAAAAAAAGTGAAAAAA
>VWYE01015424.1:0-28793 GCA_013398995.1 Alaudala cheleensis
TATAATATATATATAGTATAAGAGACAGGGCATATTCCTATGTGCTTGCATCAGGGGTCTGAGGCCAAAAGAAAGTTAAATTAATTATTTTAACTAATTAGTTAAAATAAGAAGGAAAAGAGAAGGGGAACCATGTGAAGCCCTAGGTAGTGACTGTTTTTACTCATTCTTCTGGCTATGTGGGTTTGAGCATCAATAAACCATTTTGTACTAACAAGTAATATAGTTACAAATACCTTGTATTTTAGAAACAAACTGGATGTTGGGCTTGTAGATTTGTCAGTTGCTAATGTCTCTTGCCTTTCCAGAGCTCTGTGATGATGCAGGAGAGGATGGCCCCAGGCACAGCAGGACTCTGAATACCCCAAGCTAGGGCATGTCATTGTGTCCCCTCCTTGTATGGGTCATTTCTTTGCTTTTCAGTCATCAGCCCCACGTGTGAGTGCCATTTTTCAGGGCCTGGCTCCTGGAAGCTGTAAGCAGGTGTCTTCTCTGCCAGGTGCACACCTCACCTGCAAAAGCCAGACTGGATAAGAAATGCCTTTCAAGTCAACTCATGGAATTCCATCACCTGCATGGGGCTGTGGACACGCCCTGGAGAGGCCTCACTGGGCTGCTGGCCCAGGCAGAGCCTGCTCACCCACGGGGCTGCAGCCACCACCCAGCTCCCTCCAGGCTGTTTGTGTGGATGATGTCCCCAGCTCGGATGACAAAGACTGCTCTGTAAAGACTAAGCAAGTGCCTGGCATTAGCAGTAATGAGCAACACTGGCAGTGCAGTGGTGGCCCAAGGTGCTCCAGCAGAGACCCCAGAGTGACAAGAGCCCTGCCCGGGAAAACAGTAATGCCAGGGAGTGAGGGAGGGAGAGAGGGAGGGAGGGAGAGACTGAGCTTGACCAGAGACACTGAGATGCCAAGTGACTCAGTGGTGCCATGTAAAGGATGTTCAGATTCAGGGAAGAGGAAAGAGCTGTTTTCCCAGAAGCTCAGGGAGGTGTTATGACAGCAGAGCTGTGATGATAGCCATTTTCCCAGAATATTGGGAGTGAAAGATACCCTGGATATTAAATACTATTGATACTAGCAATCTCCAGAGCCTGTTTGGTTTGCAAGGGCCTATCACCCAGCCTTGGCCTGCCTTTGATGTGCATTCCTGCATATGCACAAAGCACATTCATTTCCTTTTGCAGTGTTTCATTTGCTGCTAGGAAATCTCTTGGCCCCTCAGACAGAGCTGTGGCTATTAAACCAGTGTTTTAAACCAATTTTCATATTACTGAGAACTTTAAACAAACTCTGCTAGCTTTCTGCTGCACTGCATACCAGTGTTTTATCATGGAGCAGAGTTAAAAATTCCCACAGTAAGACCTTCAGCTTATTTTCAGAAATTAGCCACCATCGTCACTGCAACTACACAAAATATTCATCTGAAAATTGGCTTCTTGCCAACACCCACTGTGAAGCCCCATTTTCTAACACTGCAGAATAAAACAGGGGTTCCCTCTCCTTCAGAGGCACCAAAGCAAATGACAGAAGGAATAGAAAGAGGTAGAACCCAAATATAATCTGAAGGTGCTCTAAAAGTGTGCAGATTTGCATATGGGCATGTTAAGTGGAAGTAGCCTTAACAAAGAGGTGTTTCCATAGAACGCTTCCACAAGAAATATCCCTGTAAAAACTAACATGTTTGGGAGACAAAGCAGTTCTCCATCATCATGCTGTTTCCTAGGCCACTTCTTGTGCCATTTTTGTCATTACATGATGCTTACAGCAGAATGACTATAACCAGCCAGCCAGTGGCATTACTGTTTCTCAGGGTGCCTTCAGAGGTTGGTGACGTGAAAAGACAGGCAAACAAGTTGTAATTTGCATCTGCTACCAAGAATACACAGGGAACCAGCTGAAATTGGAGAAAAGCAGAAGTAGTAGAAGTAGGGTTTGCAACAGAACAAGCTGGAACCAAAGCCATGCGTAATTGTGGACAAGGCAGGTCCGCATCTGAAGGTCAGGTCATGGTTCAAAACTTCAGGACTTCTAATGCAATTTGTACATCCAGGATTAAAGTTCACTTTGTTATATAACAAGAGCAGCCTTCAAGTCTTAATTTAAATCCCAGGTAGCTGTTTTAGTCTGCCAAGATAGGTCAGATCTCTCCTAGGAGTTTCACTGGAACTTTCTTAATAGGCTAATTCCAGCAGAATGACCTCTGTAAATTGCGCATTTTTTCACTGTTGGAACTGTGAGATCTCAGAATAATGTAACTTGCATTTTCCCTTTACTCAGCATCTGTCTTCATGTTTTGATTACTTGCCTGATAAGTTAGAGAAATTTAAACACCGAGGAGAACAAGGACCATCCCACCTTTGTTGCTTTGATAGCCCAGATTTAACTGGGTTAGAGGAATCTCTTCCCACAAGAAGAGTTCTGATCGGTTTCAGTGTGTACATAACAGGTGATCATCTGCTTTGGCTGCTCCATGGAAAAATGCACTTCCCCAAAACGTTGAATTTCCATTTGGGAGACTACAACTAGAGCAGCTACTCACTTGAAAAGCCCTTGATGAACTGGTAACACACATCGAAAAGGCAGACTGTATTTTTTACCTGATTGGAGCAGCATCCAAGCTCCCAGCATCAAAACAATGATCCAGAAGAATGTCGATGGTCTCTTGGAAGGCATAATGCAGAAATCCTGTTTATACCACTATTTTGTCACTTATTTTGGATTAGATAGACAGGTTACGTTGAAAAAGATGTCCTAGGGCCAAGAGAATGCAAAGCTTACTCCAGTTTTTCAAGAAAATAGATGATTATTTTATTATGTTGCTTATACAGTGTTATGGTTTAGCATAGCTTTTAGTTAAAAAAAGAGGAACTAGTTATCTGCAAGGACCTTAGATTGACACATGTTTCAGCCAGTGAGAAAATGAGTTCGTTTTCATGAATGAGCACATTTATAAAAGCTGGGGATTTCGGGACCTCTCCTCTTTCTGCGGTTCGTCTCAGGAGAGGTGTGGGGCAGCTCCAGTTCCCTCCGGCTGGCGGGGGTGGGGGGGGAGCTGGGGCTCTGCCGGGCTCTGCCGGGCCCCCGGCCTGGCTTGGAGCATCTGCTCAGCTCAGTGACTCTTGGGCAGAGAGGGAGGCAGAGGTGTGTGTGCTCCAGCTCTGCCCGGACTGAGTTCCAGCCGCTGTTCGTGGAGAGACTGCAGCTGATTCCCTCCTCCACTGCCTTCTACCTGGAGCGGCTCTGAGCCTGAGTTGAACCTACCCCGAATGAGACCGAGGGGTTTAGGGGGTGAACGCTGCATCCACCACCATGGGAGCCATCGCGACCTCAGCCGCCGTTCTTGTTTCTTCCCTCACCCCCCTCCGCCATGTGGCCTCGGAGCCTTTGGAGATCTGCCGCCATCGCCCGGCCGAGAACACGTGGCTGTCCACGGCCCCCGAACTGCAGTTAACTCTGTCCTTGCCAAGGTGAAGCTTTACAGAACACTGATCCTTTTAGGGAGTGAGGAAGATGTCATGGTAGANCATGTGTACTGTTTCTATCCTTGTGGAGAGTTACCAAAACCAGAAGAAACTTCTCTCTCTAGAGAGATTGATAAAAGGTTATCAATCTATAAGGAGTACATACCTTAAGTTCTGAGTTCTTGCCTTTATAAATGTCTGTAAAGAAGAAAAGAAGCTGGTGGGAGAGGGGGAAAGTGTTTTTGGAAGTTTCATTTTGATCCTTTGGTTTTTTTTTCCCCTCCTTGTTTCCTTTTAGTGTGTGTGAATAAACTATATCTTTTAAGCTTGAGCCTGCTTTGCTTTTCTTTTAATCCTATCTCACAGCAGAAAAACCCTGAAACCACCACATACAGCAATCTAATGCTAAAACGCTATGGAAAAAATCTGAAACATTACTGAAGCATTCCAAGACATTTGGGTATTTAAAGAGACCAAAATTTGTGTATGAGATGTAGAATATGGTCTTCCATTCATTGCTCTAATAAATGCAGGTGTGTTCCCTCAAAGCAGTGTTAAATTGTACTACTTCCTGCTATCTTTGAAATACTTGATTTCTGAAGAGTGCAGGATCCCATTGTCTACATCAATGACAAAAGCCTGGACTTGCCCTTAGTATGGACTTCACCTTTCACTAGCCGACTCCAGAACATCCCTGGGTGCACCAGCAAGGAATGGCATTTTCTTGTTCATAGAATAGGAAAAAATGTGCCTTTAATGTTGTTAACTTAATAGAAACACATAATAATATGTATGGTAATGCATCAGCTACTCCAAGATTTGGCAGAATAACTGCGATGTCTCGCCATCCCCCAAAACAATGTTTTGATTAGTGTTTCTAGTTTTCTAAACCCAGGCCCAGGAGCATTCTAGCCTGGGCATGGTGTCAAGTGGTAATGGTATGGCATTGAACAGCAATAGCTACGTCAGAATCAGGAGAGGCTGCAAGGAGGAAACTCCCACGTTTCAGGATCTGTCACTACCTGTGGGGACATGTGAGGACACTGAGGGCAGCTCTAAGATCATGCCACTTAGCTGCAGTACACAGGGATTTTCTTTGATTTTCTTTGGCTGACTAGACTGGGCTGAACAAGAGAAAAGCAATGAATAAGGGCTATAAGATTGGTAATTAGAATTCCCTGCAACAATTGTGAAAAAAAAAAAATTAAGTGATGAAGAAATTCAGTGATAGCAGTTTAACTTAATTTTTTAGGGCAGGAGTAGAGATGCCTCCAGGAATGGATGTGATGACAAAGATGACATAAATTGCAAGAGGAGTTACCTGACAGCAACTATTAATGCATGAAGCCCCACCTGATGTGGCTGAAGGAACAGAGCACCCAGGAGCAGGTAGTAACAATGAATATAGACAGGACATGCATCATCATGTGAGAAAGGGAGCAGGAGAAGTGTGATATCAAGAGAAGAAAACACACAGGAAGGAAGAGTAAAAGAAAAGTTTATACAGGAGTACAAAGCAGAAATAAAGCAATGAAGAGGCTATAGTTGCACTGAAAAACAGAAGAGCAATTACATGACCAAAACCTGAGTAAGACAGAAAAGATACCATCTCTGGAAAATGAGCTGAGAACAGGTAGCAGACCATCAGTGTATGTCTTAGTCATTTAACTGAACCAGTGTTTAGGATGTAGTAGCTCAAAGGGGTGTAAAAATGAACTTTCCGAGTTCGGCTTGAACTGGATCTTAGCTGCCCCTAGATATATCAGCCAGGAGATACTATCAAAAAGCTGCTGAACAAACAAAAGCAACAGTATTTTAGACTTGACTTCAGTAAGCTGGAGGAAATTATAAAAGGCCTGATTATAAAATATTATTTTAGCTATAATATTAAATATTAATGTTTCTTAGAAAGACTGCCAAATATAGGTCAATAAACAAAAATTACAAAGTCCGGAATTAGGAGCTTTGGTTAAAACAGAGAAAACTGATGAAGTTGACTGAACTGAAAAACTCAGAGACCTGAATGAGGATTTATCTTGGTGCTTCTTTAAGTCAAAGATACAAAAACTACTTGTAGGGAGAGACAAACTTACAGAGATACAGAGAAGCACTCCAAACTTAATTGACTTGGTATCCTCTCAAAGAAGATATTAGGAATAGTCCTTAGAGAACACAAACAAATACTTATGAACATATAAAGCTATGGTCCTTAAAGACTACAAACAAAGTCTTAGGAGCAAATAAAACCAAGTTTTGTACGTCAGGATGTGGAGGTGTAAAATGAGAATAAGCCAAAAACCATAATAGTTTTAGATGTTGCAATGAAAATGAAAACATTTTTTCAGTGGTATAACAAGGAAAATTAACAAGGAAATATGAAGTTGAGCCACAATGGAGCAAGGATTAAATATTCAGTTCATATATTGACTTCGTTTGCAATGAGAAAAATGAAATAAAATATGGAAACAAACAGGGCAACTAAAAGAAATTATACCATTTGAGGTGTTACCAAAACTTTAGGTGCTCTAATAATGGGCTTCTGCCTCCTAAATTTTAGAAGAATTAGTTACAGCGAACCACAGTTATGGTATCAAGTTAAAAGTGTTGCAATTATGAGTAAAGAATAGCAAATATGATGATTCAGAAAGGAAAAAGTAGTGTGCTGGGACAGGACCAGTTCTTCTGACTTCAGGAGTAGACATGGATTTAAAGAAGAAGCATAACTGAAAAGAAGGAATCATTAAGGATATAAAAATAATTGCTGAACAGGAAGGAAGACACATGGGTTTACAAAGTTTAATTATCCTAGGCTGACAGAAAAATTAATTTCCCCTGGGAAAAACACCAACAACCAAAACCAACCAAAAAACCAGAACCCAACTCCTCTAATTCCACTGTGTGTTAGTTGGTATTTTGATACACTGTCAAATGGGAAATGCTTAATTTAAGTCAGGAAGGTAGAGGATAAAAATGGGATCAGAAATTATCCCAGGCTTTCACAGTGAGAAGGAAAAGCAGATCATATTGAAAAGGAAACTACTGGGCTGAAGTATGTTGTTAGGGTTTATCAAAGATCAAACTTGGTTTCATCTAATTAAATATTTTCCTCTGAGACTTCAGCAAATACTGTATTTTTCCAATGGCCTTTCCTAGAGACACAAGTAGTCTGTGATTGTCAGCACAATGCAGAACTAGAGTAGCACAAAGGAATAAAAGGTGACCTTGAGAAATAGGTAGTAGGAATGTATTGAACATTAATACTGTGAAGGGCACTATCACTTTGGGATCAAAAATTATTTTTGCTGATCCTAAAACAACAGAAGGAAATGGCTTGAGGGGAAGCCTACTATAGTAGTGTTAGATGAGTGTGAACCACTGCTGCCACACAGCCATGAGAAAAGCAAATATGTGAAGCAAGCAAATGATGAATATTGGTGTCTCACATAAATTATTAATATTGCTGTGAGATCCAATCTGAAACACTGTGGACATTCCTGGGCATCCCCTGTCAAGAAGGATTAATTGATACAGGAGCAAATGAGACAATGATCAGACTAATGGAGACTCTCCTACCGGAGAGACCGGCGCCTGCTTAGCAGGGAAGAGTAAAGGAATACAAAAGGTTTCTAAAAATACATCAAGAAAGAGTAAACACCAGGGGAAGAAAATATCTATATAAGGGAAAGTGGCATAGGATGGAAATCTAAACTAGTTACAAACAACATTAATGTAGATGATAGAATTTGGCTTTTATGACTCAGAAGACCAAGACTGTTGTCATCCCAGTAGTAGCACTGGAACAAGAAATTTGCCTGGTGTACGTGCAGCAGGATCCCTGCAAAGAAGGACTGCACCCTTCAGGTTTATCTGAGGAGCAGGACACTGTGCTTTGTGATCCTGTGTGTTCCCTGAGGAGGAGGAGGGAGGCCCTTGTTGCTGGTGGCATGAACACCACCAGAATCCCTACATGTGAGCAGTCAGCCTTGTTTAACTGCAGCTCTGCAGCTCTCCCTAGACCTTGAATTAAATGCTGTATGTGTGGAAATCAAAAGTGTTCACCTTCTGCAGCCAGCAGCGCCTCTCACTCCTGTTCTGCTTTAGCAGTACAATTCATTCCTCATTGGACTGAGAAGCTCTCCAAGTCAACCTGGCTGTTAAACTTTATGCACTGTTATTACATGTTTTGTGTGATTATACCATATCACTGCTGGACATGCACCACTGACACCATTCCACAGGAGGGAGAAGACATACCATGCTCGCTTTTTTGGGACTGCCAGAAACTTATAGGCTACACAGTACCACCTTCTTGCAGTGGAAGGTTATCAGTTACAGATAAAGTTACAGAAAAATCATAGTTGCCCAGGCCATGCATTATATAATAAAGCTATAAGCTGTGCACAATTTTACAATGTGTTTTCCTTGTAACAGTAAATATCTTCAGTAGAACAGTGAGTGAATTATATCAAAACCAGCCTAAAGTTAGTGCCTACAGTGGATTAGGTGCTACCATCATTTTATCATAGACGTGATTAGGAGAACTGCTTTGTTTAAAAGTTACAAAATCTTTTTGAAGTCTAAGATTGGATGAATCTGCACAGGAAGCAAATATTTTTCTTTCTTTATATGTCACTGCTGTTCTTCCATTTCAGCTCCTTAAGAGTTTGTGCCTTTTAAAGCAAATAAATACCCTTCAGGGCTGATGGGAACCAGGCAGCTGTGTATTCCTCATCTTGCACAGTGATGGATGTGTCCAAAAGCCTTGGGTTTGCTCTAGTGCCCACTCCAGAGCATAGGACCTTAAGAGTCAGATTGTCATGTTTCACATTAACAGCATGTGTGTGAGTAACTTGAGAGGATTTAGGAAGACTAGAAGAGAAACTTAACTTGTGGCAAAGAATTTGGGACATAAGAGAAAGCAGGGGAATCACAACTAGAAATCTTGGATAGCAACTAAAGGAAAAAGAAATGAGAAAGCTGAATGAGAAAGACATGAAGTACTCACCCAGCCAGTGCCCATCCAGAAGCTGGATGAGAAGATAAGCAGGAGGCACAAAATTACAGAAGATTTCAGAGTTTGCTGACTATACAAAGTGGGTGTTAAACTTAAAACACACCTAGGTGCATTCAGGAACATGGAATCATAGAATAATGGTATAATATAGATTAGAAAAGACCTTTAAGATCATTGAATCCAACTGTTAACCTGGCACTGCCAAGTCCACCACTAAACCATTTTCCTAAATGCCACATTACATGTCTTTCAAGCACCTCCAGGGATGGTGACTCCATCACTTCCTCTGGGTAGCCTATTGTGATGCTTGATAAATCTTGCTGTGAAAAATATTTCATTATATCCAGTCTAAACCTCCCCTGACACAACTTGAGGCCATTTCCTCTTGTCCTGTCACTTGTTACCTGGGAGAAGAGGCCAACCCCACCTGGCTACAATCTCCTTTCAGGTAGTTGTGGACAGCAGTAAAGATCTCCCCTGAGCCTCCTTTTCTCCAGCCTAAACACCCCCAGCTCTCTCAGCTGCTCCTCACAGGATTTGTGCTCCAGACCCTTCACCAGCTCCATTGCTTTTCTCTGGACACACTCCAGCCCCTCAATGTCTTTCTTTTGGTGAGGGGCCCAGAACTGGGCACAGCACTCCATGTGTGGCCTCACCAGTGCTGAATAGAGGGACAATCCCTGCCCTGGTCCTGCTGGCCACACTATTGCTGATACAGGCCAGGATGCCACTGGCCTTCTTGGCTCCCTGGACACAGTGCTGGAACACAGGTTAAAATTAAAGACAAACCAAATTTCTTTTTTGATCCCATCCTGAAGCAGGAGTCAGATTAAGAACAGATTCAGAATATTTGTTTGGGGGAATTTCTTTATCTAATTGAAACAGAGCACCATGAAATTTTCACAAATGATATGAAAATGCTAAAAAACCACCATTTTCTGTCCATAAGAATATTTCACACTGATGTGTGTCATTTTCACTGAGAAAAACCTCAAATATTTTGAAAAATATTATCCTGAAGTAACAGAAAGACTCTGCATTTTTAAAATTTACTCTTAAAATTAAAAAAAAAAAAGGCAAACAAACAAGAAAAACCCCAAACCAAAACCCCAAATCAATTGGAATATTTCATCTTCCTGAGAGACTTTTGGAGGTTTTTCTTTTCCAAAATAAAATGTTTCCAACATACATTCCGCATGTTTCCATGGAAACTTTTAGTTGTAACATGAATGACATTGTTTATTTGAAAAAACAATTTTCCACTGGAAAAAAAATGTACTAGTTCTTGTGTGGCCATTCACACATTTTTCTTTATTCCCAATATCTTTTTCCAGTCTTGATCAGTTACCCTCCTGCCAAAAAAGCCCTGTCCACTAGAAAAAGGAGCAGAAAGAACATCTCTTCTGCCGTTCTGCACACTGCTGTGCATACCCTCTGCTTTTTCACATTAACCCCTTCTCCACCAAGACCCTGCAGCATGCAGGTTTTCAGGGCAGCTGCCACCTCCCTCTTTGCAGGACTCGTACACTGGGGCAGGACCAAACCAGAGACCCCATCCTCACACCCTCACTGTGGGTGTAGCCCAGCTGGAGCAGGCAGGCTCTGGTCCTCAATAAACAAAGTGTGCTTTGTTTTGCTTCATGTTGACTGTCCTGTTCCCTCCTTTGCTGCCCCAGAATTGAGTAATACTGAATAAGTAAGTGCTGGTAACTGACAAAGTGAACAACACTGGCAGTGCAGGCCTGAGGTGGGTTGAGCAATTTTTAAATTGCTCCTCCACTGAGGAGGATTTTTGAGGAGGAACAGCCAGGGTGGTTAATTGTAAGCTGTGTACACCAGTAGGTCAGGAAAAGAGGTACTGCATGCAGTAGGTCTAGGTTTCTAGTGCTCTAAGTGCATTATTAATTTCACATCAACCCAAGCCAGGTGGCTTCACAGCTCTGGCAGCACTGGTGCTGGGCCCTAGAAAGATTTATTACTGTTACTTGAGTTTAATAACAGATCACTTGGGCAGTGGTGGAGGACAGGGTCATTCCAGTAAATGCAGTGGAAAAATGATCTATAGTGCAGAACTGTGTTAATCCCAAGGAGCTGAGGGGATGGGACCATGCTCACTGAATGTCCTCATGTTACTCTTGAATGATCTTCAACCCTGCATTGAAAGCAGGAGCTTGTTTTAAAATGTCTGTTATGGAAAAGTTAAACAGCTAAACAACACTTGGAGCTCAGCTGCTAGGAGGGGGGTCAGGATTGGGGTGGGATGTCTTAGTAACTCAGTACACAGCCCAGCACAGTGAGCCATCCCATGAACTGCCCCAGCTCCAGCATGGGATGGACAGTGGGTGACTGCCCTGACAAGAGGGCAGCTCTGCAGTGGCTACTCTGCAAATCTCAGTGAATGGAAAGAACAAGTGCTATCACATAGCTCCTTGCCTGAGCTTGGCTGGGTGGCACAAACACTGCCCTTGCAAACCTTCCTGGAACTGCTGCTGGTATGGTTGAACAGCAGCAGGAGCTGCTGTGGAGATGACAAGCCTTGGCAGAAATATTTATGGGTCTGTAGCTGCTTAAAACCAAAAGAACTGTTCAGTAATCAACTCGTGGTTCTATTTAACAATGTGAGCAGAAGGGTCTCCTATCCCTCTAATAGTTTAAAATTAGTAGGTGCTTTCTCTGCCAAAAGAAATCTTTAAAGCTTTTCAATATTTATCCCTTATAACTGGCATGTTTATTGTAGCATTTGTCCTTGAGTCCATGTTTTGAAAAGAAACCAAAGAAACACATCTGAATAAAGCAAAGCTTCATAAAACACCATATTATGACAAGCAGTGTCACCACTCAAGGATCAGTGTCACACCACAGGCACTCCTTTGTGTCAGTGCTGTCTCTTCTCCAAGCACCAGAGATACCATTCCCAGCAGAACTTTCCATTTTGCCAGAGCTCCCAGAGTCACATGCCCTGGAAGTCTCCCTGGTCTTGCCTTGGGGATGTTACAACTCAGAATGAATGATGTCTTTTTTTGTCACTGATGGCCTCCTCCAAGAAGAGCTGGGCACCTGCACAATGGGAAGGGCTCAGTAGTTTTCCTTAAACACCCCCCAGGGAAGCAGGAGAAGTTGTTAGAACTTAAGTGGGGCTGTTTCAGAGGTGGTAGTCCTCTAGCTCCAGATAGAGGAGGATAGGGCATAAACATCATCCACTAAAGGAACAACATCAACCCCAGGGAGGCAGAGGTGGCAGAGTTTGAGATTTTACAGGCAGGGAGGTGTTGCAAGGAGCCCTCAGCAGACAAAACCAGGCTTTAGTATCTGCACCTGATTTCAAGTCTGAACCATGTGTGTGTTGACATCACTTGCAATGACACAGCAGAAGTACAGCACAGAGCTAAAGCCATAGGGGTTTTTTGCACCCAGAACTGCTGGCAGGAATATTCAGTAGGAAGGCAGAGAGCCTGTTCTGCAAATCCTTCTCTTAACATGTTTCTTTTCTTTGTGTCAATGGATGTTCATCAGTGTTTATCCTGGCACTGGCCAGCAACAGCAGCAAAGCCAGAGGTCTCTTTTGTTTGTAATCTCTGCTGAACAGATGAGTCATTGCTTAGCACCATCAGATCATTTCTGGTTTATAACATTCTACTCATATCATTACAAAAATTCAGCCTTGAGTGGAGTTAATTAATTTATATTTTGTCTTGTCCTCATGTTCCTTTCGATATTTAGAATGTGATTTCCACAGAAATCTACTGATCTGTGCTTGGGGACAGCATCAGGTCATAGGCTGTGTCCAGCATAGCACCTTCTGGACACCAGCCAGCATTTCATAGAGGAGCTCCAGTGAAACAGGCCTCTTTCAGTTGTCCAGTTCACATCTTGTCATCACTGACTTGCTCTTTCATGCTTCTGAAAAAGTGATGTAGCTCTGAAAAGTTTATTATGCCCATTTCTGTTTCTCAAATGTCAAGTTTAAAGTTTCCTGGCCTTTTTTTGTTGATTTCTCCTGGGTACTTTGTACCCAACTGCTCTGCAATGTGCATCAGCTCAGCAGCTGCCCTCAAATCAGGAGATGGCTGTCTCTCAGTGGTGCTGTTCTTTAAGCATTCACCACACAAAAATCTCCTGGGGGGACACTAAAATGAAAAGCACTCGCAGTTATCCATGTATTGGCCAACCATACAAACCCTAAAAACAACAAGGAACCTGAGGGTCACCAAGATCATCAAAGATCTTCCCCAGAATTTGCAATGAGGCTGAAATGGCATCTGTCCACCATGTGTGTGCAGTGTGTACAGTGGAAAGTGCTCTGCATAGGAGCTCCAAAGGGAAATTGCTGCTGGAATTAACCCAACAAGCTCATTCTCTGGTGTGAGCCTTTTACAATACCACACTACAATTTCTGCTGTCTTTCTAGTTTGCTTTTTTATTCATGGAACTTCTTATATGAGCTGTAAATTTCTTTGGCTCAATATAAAAGTAAGGAGTAATTTTCAACATGCAGCTGGTGGACAAATAACAATGGGAACAATGGCCTTGCCAGAACTGTCCTGTTGTAAAGCTAAATAAAAAATAGCCAGTGGGACAGCAAAATTCACTGATGCCCTAATACAGGCACTGATATTAGCACTAGAGGTATTTTGTGTCAATGCTCTGAGCTCCCAGGGACTAGCACAGGTGGCTATATGTGTTGGTGGAGTACATTTCCCTCCCATCTGTGCCGCCTCTGACCCATGTGGTCTCTCAGAAGAATTAAAGGGCAGCAAGGCCCATTGTGAGCTGTGCTGTACCATCCATCCTAAGTTATCCCAGCCATCAGGGTGGCACTGAAGCTGTACACATTGAGTACTGGTTTCTGTGAGTGTGACATACATGTGAAAAATGTATTTTCCAATTCCTTCTCCACTGACTGCAACATCCTATGTCATCTACCAGGCCTGGGCTTCTTGGGGCTGATGCAGAGACCTTTCCTCTTCCAAAATCTTCTGCAAAGCAGTTCAACCTTCTGGCCAGCACCATGGCCTCTATTCACAGGGCATGGCAGCTAAGAGAGATTTGCTCGCTGACCTTCACTCAGAGTTGTGACTTAACCATTTTCCATTTAAGAGAAAATAAATATTTTGAGTGTGACTGATTTTTAACAGAAAAAACCAAAACCCTAAGAAAATTAGGTATGTAAAGACTTTTGTAAACAAAGTTCATTTTGGAATTCGGTTGAGGTTTTGCTCAAATACTAGTGTCAAGCTTAATTTGTTGTGATTTGTTGCTTGAAAAAACCTTTGAGAAGCATCTTCCTGCATGTTAGTCATTATTTAAAAGGGGGCACTCTGTTAGTAGGGCATTGAACCTTGGATCACTACAGGAAGCTTCCCAAGGCCAGACCTTAGGAGTGACCTCCGATGGTTCAAGGAAATCCACACCAGGGAAAATAAATCACTTCACCTGTGTCCCTCTGCTTTTCTTTCTACCTCTTCAAGTCTACTTAAAATAGGAGCTTGTGGGTCAGGTAATGGCTGAGTTCATGTTTGTACAGAGCCTATTGCAAAGCTGCCTGAGATGTGCCTGGGGATGCTGCTGTACCTAAGTGTTTTATCATAACATGATTGATAATTCTATATATTTCAGAAGGAGCAATGAAGGTTGTTGAGATAAATTTTATGGTTCAGTCACTGCTTTATCAATTATTGGTGAAAATCATACCTATCCCTGCACCTGGCTGTGGTGGAATAGGAACAAGAGGGTTTGCTCCCCTGGCTCTCTGGTACCATGACAGGGCTGTAGAAAGCAGAGAGCTCCTTCTTTCCTGTGTCTCAGACAGCAGAAGATACTAATTTTGGGAAGTAATGTATCCTTCTGAATCCCACAACCAGATACCAGGCCTTTCATTCTCTTTGAGTTGAAGTCCTGAGCAATCTCAAAGCAAGCAAGAAAAGTCAAACAGTAAAATCACTTTTTCACTCTTTAGGACTTTGTACCACTGTGTGCCTCCAAGGAAAAGCCAGTAGGGCAGTCAGGCTAGTGAAGGACTTCATCTTCCACCTCAGAATCAAATACCATAGCTCTGAAATATGAACTAGTTTATGGAGTCTTGTAAAGCCCAAAGCTATAGGAAAGAGATCTCTGAATGCATCCAGCCCTGTGGACAGTTTGCTGCTGTGTAGTGTTCTTTCCTGGGGTTGCTCCATTCCCATGTGTCACTGGGCCCTCTTGGCACAGGTCATACCTCATCCCACAGCAAATCATGCACAACTCCCTTGTACTTGTGTCTGGGACTTCTCCCACCACTCCCCTTTACTCTGCCCAGCTCAGGTCATGCTGAGCTCTCATCCCAGACAGGGGCAGTGGAAAGGACTTAAGCTTCTGCCTGTGGCAAAAACACTCTTGCAATGGCTCGTTACTTGCTTCTCCCCATAGTTGTGTCTTCATTTATCAGCTCCTTTCTCAGGGTCTGGCAGGGGATCCCAGGCCAGCACCTTCTCTGGGCAGCTGCCCTCCCACGTGCCTGCTCTCGGTGCCAGTGCCTCTGGCACATGGCCATGCTCCCTTCCTCCTGGGGACATGCTGTGGCCAAGGTGAAAAGTGGCTGAGGTAAAAAGTGCAAGCAAAATCCTTGTTAACATTTGGGAATACATTACTGTAAGTGTTTGAACATAAACTCCTGGAGCTTCACCAAGTTAACTCAGTGTCATGAGGCGTACAATCACTTGTGGGACTATTGCTTCATTTCATAGATAAGATCACTCTTTGCTAGTGAACCTTCTTCCCATCTTTTTTGCTACATGTACTTATTCCATGTACTTATTACAAATCTGTTTGTAATGTTGCTTTTTTTTCCCTTGTGATGAGGTAAACACGGCTACAGATTCCAGTTCTGTGTTTCTTTGCATACAGCTCAGGGACACTGTTGTAAATGACACTGTTGTAAATGACACTGCACAGCCGAGCCAGGTCAGAATCCAAGGCTCTGGATTTTGATGTGGCTCAACCGTGCAGATTTGGCCATGTGTTTAGCAAAAGCGACCCTTTCTCTTAAGTCACTGAAGACCATCAAATACATGTTGAGCTGTGGCATTGAAAAAAACCCCACAGAAAGCCAGTGACTTTGGTGAACAGCAGTAAAAGAGCTTTTTTCTCTTCTTGCTACATCCCATGAAGAAAAGAACCTCATAGGAAGAGAAGTGGTCTCCATACAACCTAATGTGTAGAAAAAACAACAGCTAGAAGTTTATTGAAAAAGCAGGCATAGGTAAGTACATTCCATCTGATTTTGTGCTTTTGCCAATCAAACTCGTGTTTGAGTTTGAAAGACAGGACAATAAGGAAACAATGGCTTCTTCAAAGGAGGAGTGTTCTGTCCTTCAGATCTTGGTCATCTTGTGTAATGGAATACAGCTTTTGTGGTGTCTAACATAAATCCATTGTGCCTCACTTTATCATTCATCCAATCTCATTTAAAATGTTCGGCTACACTAGAGAGAAATGACAGGCAGCAGCAGGTATATCATCTCAAGCATCATGCTTTCAGGCTGTAAGAGCTAAGGAGTCTGGAGGGCTGTGGGGAGGAGGTAGGAGCAGCCATGAGGTGCTGAGCTCTCCCTACTATATTAGGTAACAGGGAAGTGGAGAAAGCTGTGCAGCATTACGAGTAGGATGAAGAATGGTATGTTTCTCTCTCACCCTCTTCACTACATTTCTCTGTTGTACATATCCAAGCAATTTATGGCTGAGTTTCAAATTCTTTTTGGAAAGTGATGGTTAGCTAAATGTTGGTGACAATAATAGCACATCTACCATATCATTGCTTCTCTTACACCTGAGGCTGGTGCTGACCTCTGATCACTGTGCAGAAGAATTAGTGAACTCAGCTGTGGCATCTTGAATCTACAATTTTACAATACAGACGTCTACAGCTGAAAATTACTGCCCCCATCAAAACCAGCATACCTGTAGGAAGAGACACCAAAGAATAAATGAAGATGGGAAAGCAGTTATTCTCTAACCCTTAGAAATTAATCTTGTTTCAAATAATTTACAGTACAGGCAAAGTTGGATGTACCACAGCACCCAGGTGGGCCTAAAAAGAATGATGACTGGATCTTGTTGCCATCAACCTCATCCTTGTCTTTGCAATCTTCCTAAAATCAGCATTTCACCAATGTCACACCAGTTATAAGTAGCTTGTTATGAACTTATTGATCATAAATTTTATTATTTTTATCCTTAAAATATTATTTTAATAATGGTGATTGAACATCTGGTGTGGAGAGGAACACAGCATATGATGGCACATTACCTGGTAATTGCTAACACCAGGCAACTTTACTCAAACAGGGAATACTCATGTCTCTAGACAATGGCAATGTTACCATGGAAACATAAGTAGGAAATATAGATATCACTCTTCTGATATAGTAGGTCCCTTTTCAAATGGGTGGTATTTTTCCAAGGTTTCTATATTTGGAACAGTAATTATTTTTGCCTACATGCAACATTAAAATGAGTGCTAATGCTCTTGAGTCATCGGCTGCATCAAAGCTTGCAATTTGCAATTTTGGAATTAGCATTTATCTTACTCATCCCATTAATCTTATTTTGGAGCTCTCTAGCAAGATTTAGACTTAACTCCTGAACCTCTTCATACATTAGATGTTAAAACTAACATATTATAAGCTGTGATGTCATTGTTTAATGACTTAATTTGTTGTTTCTGTAGCAAATTAACAACAAAACTGTTAAAAGTACACACAGAATCCTCATTGCAAAACATTAGAACTAACAACAAATATTTTACCAGTTGGATGCAGAAAGTATTGTGAAAGGGCAGGATAATCCAAAATAGCTTTTTTTCTAAACAAAGAAGTGTCCTGTCATATCTGAGTTCATTATGCCTAGTCTTGTTCAGTGTTTTTCTGTATTAATGGACTGCTACACAAAACTGTTAATTCTTTGAGGATATCCAAGTTTAATTGTTATGGGCTATTGTAGACTACAGTTTCAGAGCTGCACTCAACATCTGGTTACAGTGGCAACTTTTATAAAGGTCTTTTAGATCAACAACATTAACTTTCCAAAACACATAATGCAAACAAAACAGGCAAGCACTACAGAAGTGGCTCGGCTTTTACATGGTCCTAGTAGGCAGAATTCTCTCTAGTTCCATGAAATTTCTACTGCAGAACTGAAGACAGTGAGAATTTTGAGTGAAATGAGACTATGGGATGTGGACCATGGTAGTTAGAGGAATATTTCTTGGCCTTTTGATCCTGTCTTTCATCTATCTGCATTTTTCTAAAATAATGGGAAACACTAAGCATCATGCAACATCTCACAGCCAGGATGTCTGAAATGTAAATACTTTTTCCAAGCAATCAGAATTTATTTTTAAATTCTGCCTTTTTAGTTTTAATTTGATCTCCAAAGCATATAAAAATAATCACAGATTACAGATGTAACATTGGATTCTGTCAATACATTTCAATGATAGCTTTGTACAATTTTCTTACATTTGTTAATGGCATTTTGCTAGTTAAAATGGTGTATAAAAGGATATATTGTCACCAAACTTACTCAAGTAGATGTCTTTGGCATCTTCTTCAGTTTTGGTGTCTTTGAGTTCTCAGCATCAGACACTACATTTGAAATCTTTGCCAGATATGCCTAAAGTTAAGTGCTTCTTGAGATTTACAGGTGCTATGATTTGATATGAAGGAGTTTAGATTGTCTTGCAAAACTGGAGTGGTCTAAACTCCAGCAATATTTGCAAAGCACTAGATTTTGTGAGTGAAAGATCATGGATGGATATAGCCCTTTTACAAGTTATTTTTAGCACAAGCATTTTCTAACTGCTAGGCTTTAAAGGACATTTCTGTTGGAAAAAAAATTTCCAAGAGCAGACATTTGACCCATCCTTGTGTTTGTAAATACAGAGATTACCATAAAATGTTCTTGTTTATCAAACAATCACATCTTCCTGAGAGCTGTTTGACTTTCTTTTAATTCTGCAATGGCTCAGTGTTCACTAGCTGGGACGAGTTTACTCCCATCTCTTCTGTTTTACAGAACTCAAGGAGCCAAGGTGGTGACAGAAACCTTCTCCAGACCTCCTCAAGTAAATCACATCCCTCCTGTTCCTTCACTTCCTCCTTTTGATTTTTCCATGTGTATATCTGTTACAGGGAATGTGAAAATGAGAAAAAAGAAAATCCCCAACCCAAACTTCTCCTGTGAAGAGGAATTTTTCCAACTTTCCAGCCACATCTAGTGCAGATTTACCTGGCCTTGTTGGACCTGCATCCCAGTGTCATCCACAGCACCAGTCAGTCAATTTTTGTAAATGCCTTATGCCATTGCAGTGTCCCTGGCCTGTGCTCCTATGAGATGCACACTGTGGCTGTGACCCACATGAGGAGCTCCCCAGTGCCTTTGGAAAAGCCACCCCCACCCTCCTTCCATCACACTGTGTTCAAGTGAATCCCACTGTCAAAAACCTACATCTTCTTCTTACCTAATTCTGTACATCTGGAGGACAGACTGTGCTGTCTATATTTAGTGAAAAAAGTAAAACTGTCCACATTGTGCTCCATTTAAATCCATGGAGAGCTTTGTTCCTGATTTTAACATGGAGAGGATAGTGCCAATTTTTTCTCCCTGGGCTGGAGCTGCAATTGCTGAGCTGCTGCCCTTGAAGCCCCAGCACCAAGTCAAAGCCTATAAATCAGATAGCTTTGTGCACTAACACATGCCAATGGGCACTATAGAAAATGCTTCTGAGAAGTCACAAAACCAAGGAAAATAAATATAATATAAATTATTGTCAATTATATCAAATTATTATCAAGAAATAAAAGGGAGTGCGTTGTTATGCTGCTGGACTGGTTTTTGGTGTTGGATTATATTTAACCTACTTAAATAAAGTGCAATGGCTGTTCTGTGAACAGAAAAATGGATTGAAAGTTTCCATTTGATTAAATAAGGAGAAGAAATTACCCTGTGGCTAGTCTGTACATTCACTGATCAACAATGAAATCTCAATGGAAACTAGTGACCTGCCACTGTCAACACACAACCAATGTGAACAGAGCTTGAAGGGGGCAGTCATGTAAGCACCACTTTGGACATTTATTTAACACCACTTTAAAGCACAGCTCTCTGTCCAGCTCATGCTATTTTTGTGTATTGCTGGCTGAGATGTTGGCTCTGGCTAGACATGTAGGATGGACAGGACCAGGTTGTGCTGAGCTGTTGTACAGCTGGGGGGATGCCCTGCAGCCTGGAATCTCCCCCAGGAGACACACTGGGAGATGGTGTGGTTAGGGCCTGTTCCCAGGGTCAGGCAAACTGGATGCTGGGGAGAAAAGGAGTTGGTGGCACAGAGGCCAAACACCCTGGGTCAGCAGGCATCAGCACAGGAAAGCAGTCTGGGGAATGTGTCCTTTGCATTTTCTTACTTGGTGTTTTTCTTTTGCAACAGCTCTTGCAATTGCAATGACTCAAACGTCATTCTTAGCTTGTTGATGTACAATAAAAAAGTGCTAATTTCTTCTGACTTTCATCCAGCATTAAAAGCAGTTCCAGAGAAATCTGACACACAGTAATATTCCTGGAGGTGATGTAGCCAGTACCTGCAGCCACTCAGCAAGAAAGGGCCCCACTCCTCAGTGCCCTTCAGCCCCAGCTCTTCATCAGCCATGCCAGAACAGGATCAGCTCCTCCCAGAGCCACCCTATGTCTGTTTGCTCTCCCCCCTCCAAACTGATCACCTCTTTTTTTTCTCCAAGCACCTTGGGAAATGTAAATTTCACTGCACTTCACACACCTTGGGAAGACCCAGGGGACTTCCATGCTTGCCAGTGAGGCTCTCTCAGCCTAAAATGATGAGATTCAGCCCAAGCCCTTTCAAGCTAGAAGAATTCCTGATGTGTTGTCTTGCATGTTGGTATAAAAAGACAGCTAAAAAAATGATGTAACCACAGATTTAACATATTGCTAAATTTTGCCTCCCTTTTGCAATTTCTTCCCTTAAACAGCTAATGTTGAAAATACAGTTCTAGAAGAATTTGCAAGAGGATATTCTGCTCTCAGCTTCCCTCCAGGCAGAAACTGGACTGAGGGAGATGTATTTAACCCATACAGAGAATTTTAAAATAAACAACCAACCATCCTCCCACTGATTTCTCAGAAAACTAGTCTGTGAATTATCCTTTATTTCAAGATTCATTACCTAACATGTGAAAAACACTCAACACTGCTTGCTTAGTTTAGGAAAAAAGTTGCTGTGAAGTTCTTGTTATTCCTATGTTTTCTGGAAATGCGAGAGTACTTGCTTTGTCCTTCAAATATTTATTGGCTTCTGGAATTCCATTATTAAGTTTGAAGGAAGACATAAAAGCAAGGCTGCTCCAAGGTAACATCTCCTTGTCTTTTTGCAGGACCTGCATATTTTCCATGCTCTTAAATCCAGGCTTATTTGCTCCATAGGAAGAGAAAATCTTTCTCCTTTGGGGGAGATAAGTGATCTCTGTGTCTCTCTCAGGCAGTCTTTTGCCTGATTAGGAAGCTCTTCGATTTCAGATTTCCTCACAGATCCTACTTTTTAGTTTTCAATAACTTGGTCGCCTTATTGGCCATTGCTTTTATCATCTTTGCAAAGTTTTTGGTTGCTGGGCAGCTGCCTTTCCCTAGTAGCAGAAAAAGGAATGGTGGTGAGCAATGAGGGAGACTTCTCTTCCCTCCTTCACTAAACATCTGATTAGTCAGTTCACAAACACAGTTTTAGGGGAAAGCATCTTGTAGGTTGGGGAGCCCCAAATGTGTCTGTGACTAATACTGAAAATGGCATTTGGGGTACATCATCTCCAGGAATATTATTGTGTGTCAGATTTCTCTGGAACTGCTTTTAATGCTGGATGAAAGTCAGAAGAAATTAGCACTTTTTTATTGTACATCAACAAGCTAAGAATGACGTTTGAGTCATTGCAATTGCAAGCAATGTTGCAAAAGGAAAACATCAAGCAAGGAAATGCATTTATAGACCCTGTTTATCAGCAGGGCTCCTCCTTGGCTGATCTGGGGCTTTATTTACCTTGCAGAGACCAGGATCAAATATCTCCTATCTCCTAAGATTTCCAGGGCCACTTAGAGCCTGCAGCTTTTTTTATGCATGTCTTCCCCTGTTAAAGGTGGAACTTTTCTGCCTATTTCTTTTTTTCAGTCTTCAAACACTTTCTTTTAGTTTCTGGGAAGTTGGGAAGAGAAGGATTGCCCCCCTCACCTTGGGGGCTTCTCTGATTCTGCAATTCCTTTGGATTTCTTAAGTAACATATTTCTGACAGTCTGAGAAAGTTCCAAAACCTTCAAAATCATCCTCATATTTTAGAGCTTGTTAGACACTGACAGTACTGACGTATTTTAAACTCACGCCTCCCAGTTTGCTGCTAGCTTTACACACCCACACATGACAAGCCAGTAATAAGGACTGTAGATAATAACTCAGTCTCAACTGAGATGGCTTTGAGAACGTTTTTTCTAAATTACCTTCTTCACCATGGGAAAGACACGAAGCTACTTTGGGGGACTGGGTAATAACTCACAAATTGGCCTGAACATTTTCAGGGGAACCTTTCAAGGCAAAGCCAAGGCATACAAGATAAGAACAGTCTGTCTTCTTCAAAAAGAGCCAGGGCTGTGTTTGCTAGCAGGTGAAGTGGGAACAGTTTCTTGCCATGGAGAATGAGGCCCTGACGCTGCTGTTACTGGAGCAAAGTGTGCTGTCAATACACTCATAAAAAAAAGGGAACGTTGGCTGTGAGTACAAGGAGTGTGCTGACCTCATGAAGTGCAACTCTGCTTGGCTGGGAGAGCTTGAAGGAATGATTAACTAAAACAGGAACGTTTTATTAGACCTCATCTGAAAAGACTGGGTGGGGAGGCGTGGGGATTTAGATCTCTGGGAGGCACCCCTCCTCAGCAAGCACAGGCTCAGTCTTGGTGCTTGGTAGCTTTTGTGCTTTTTTCTCTCGTGTCCCACATTTTCTATGAAGTTTTGGTTGCTGGCATCATTTATTGTGCTTAGTACAACATTTAATTCTCTAAGGAAACGACAAAAATTATCAGAAGCCAGCTTTCAGTGATCAGAGCTATAGACCATGTATATCTGATTACAAACAGGGCAAAACTTAAGAGGCACCAAAAGTAAAAGTTCAGAATAATTAAGGATGATGCTGGCACTAACAAAAAAGAAGTAGCTTTTGTATTAAAGCTATTTTCCTGAGTAGTTTTCATGGGGTTCAGCTCCCAAAATATCACCACTCTATTTGGAACTATATAATCATTTGTAAAATGGCTTCAGAGCATTTACACTGAGGAAAAAATCATTGCCAGTGGACTGGGGTTTTGGGAAGAGTCTGGACACAGAGACCCTCCCAAATGCTGAGGTTTGAATTGCCCCATCATTCCTTATTGGTTTTTAGTCACCAACATGTGATAATGCAATTATCATATTACAGACAGGCTCAGGCAGCTGGACTTTGCTTTCTGGTGGCTGAACTGCAATCCCTGTCCCACTGGCAATGTTGGGCTACCAAGCTGGCTTGTGTCATGCCAATTACAGATGAACCAAGTCACAATAATGTTACAGCCCTGACAGTAATAACCAAGATCACCAAAGCAAATGTCTTACAAGACTGACATGCAGAAAGATCACTTAAAGCTGATGATCCAAGTTTCCATTTTACAAGCAAGGGCTGAGGGTTGCAAGCATTAGCATTTCCCTGGAGCTAGCCAGATGTCTCCCTTCAGGGCTGCATAGGCTGGGGGCTGACAAGACTCACACCTCAGACAAAAAATCCTCAAAAGAATACAGAAGAGGAGATATAAATATGATACTAATTTATGTTAAAATTAGAGATTTCTAGATCAGCCCAGACATTTTTTGAGGACATGTTGTTTCCCATAAATTCAAGACTGAAGTACAAGAGATACAAAATCAGTGCCAACTGCTCAGAAGTATCTACTGTAAAGGACTCCCACTGAAAATTGTTTAAACTCAGATCAGGAGAAAGAATGCAGTCAAAACTGTAACAAGTGGGAGTTCAACAACATTTGAGAATACTGTACAAAACACAACTTTGTATCTGTCTTTTCTTTCATAGATCTTTCATAGTTACAACAAGTAGGGAAGGGTTTTGTAGTGAACCTCTGCCTGTGTGCCATGTCCCCATCTACTCCAGTTTTCTACTTATATCTTCTGCAAGAAAACAGACAGAGAAGTAAAAGGAAGTGGAAATTAAGAGTGAGACATGTATCTCAACAACACAGCTCTATAAAAGGGAATTACTCAGCAGCATTGGAAATAAATCAGAAAGAAACAAATCCAGGATTTACTGCCCTTGTCAGCTATTTTGGATGAATCAGATCCAAAACCAAATCTGATCTTGTGTCTGGAAGAAAGAGTGGTACTGAGTCACGTAGTTAGGCACAGTAATGCTTCAGATTGGGGTGGTAGTGCGCCTCAATTACCTCCTCTTTTTGTGATCAGCCCCTATGCTGGGTCTGTGTGTACTAGAGAAACACATGATCCTGAATTATTTGTTTTTCAGGGACAGTTCTGCAGGATTGTTGGCCCTGCAATGGAGAGGCAGCCACGTGACTCTGCAGACACTGTCCTCCCTGAAGGCCCTTATGAATCCCTTATGGGTCATGGACCATTTTCTGTGGTCTTGGTCATCATCAGTGAACCAGATCTTTGGGAATTACTCTGGGGCTGTCTGCATTTTGATACTCACTGACACATCATGCAGGTGTGTGACCTGAACAGAAACAGTCAGCAGGGACACGGTCATGTTCAGCCTTTGTGCCACGCCACAGAATAGTGATATTTCCATTTAAATGCCAGTCAGGAAAGCAGTGCACTGAGCAGAGTACAGGACACAAGTCAATCTAGTTCAGTTCAATATTCTTATTTGAGAGTTACTGTGGGCTAAGCAGAGAGCAAAACAGCCTGCAGCTTCCAGTGCTGTTCTCTTCCTAAATGATCCTGAATGATTTTATTGATGTAAGCCATTCCCTCCATTTAGTGTGAGATCTGAATTGCTTATGAACTCAGATGAGGTGTCATGGAATGCATTCAACAATATCATGACATTTTGCAACTGTGTATGATTTGTGAAGACAAACTACTTGAACTAACCAATGTGAACCCTTGCAGCTGTAAGCTGAGATCTAGCTGGTGCTTTCTCTGCCCACACATCAAAGCCCCATTTCTAATTTAATGTAGTGTAGATTAAATTAAACAATAAATCCATGCATCCATTTTAGGGGGCAAGAAGGCTTTCAAGATGTGTCAGCAAGGTAAGAACATGAGCAAGAACCAGACAGGTAAAGAGGGAGGATTTGCAACCTGGGGAAACCCAAGTGACTGACAGAGATGCTGCACACTGGGTTTCCCACACAGGTAACAGAGATGGTCTCTTCTTTTGGTCTCTTTGGTCTGTTCTGATTCTTTTCATTTAGAAAGGAATTGAGCACCAGAGATTGCCCTTGGCATTCTGAATTACCCTCTGCACATTTCATCTTTCCTTTGACTGATCACCAAGGGCTTTTGTTCCCCTTTAAAACAGCTCTACTCTTCAGAGCCTTAGCTGGAAACTGAAACACAGGCAGTTTGATTGGCCCTGAAAAGAACAGCAGGATCAACAGGACAGCAGAAACATACATTGATGTGCTGTGCTGCTGCCAGGTCAACAGGGTAAAAGGGGACTTTTCAAGGTCAGAGACAGTTCATAGGTATTTTCTGGCTCTTCTGGTTCAACTGAAGGGAAAACAGGATCAGGAAAGGTTTCAGGCAAAAGGGCAAAGGAATTGTGTGTGGGTGGAAAAACTTGCCTCTGGTTTATAGCTTCTGATCCTGGATTCAGTGGCTTGTTGTATGTGAAAGCACCATTTTTCAAATGTGCTTTGTCATGAAAAGGCTGTTACAGGAAACTGAGAGAAAAAAGCTTTGCAGGGAGCAGGATGCTGACTCCAGCCCAAAGATGGTCACACAGTCCCTCAGGTGCACGTGTACAAATGACCTTGCTCTGAACAGGGAGAGACAGTGGATGTGCAGCTGCCAGCACTCCCTGCCTCCAGCTCTGCACATCCCAGCCTCCTGTTAACCACTGTTTTGGAACAGTTGCTTAGATACCACAAGAGCCTGGCTTCAACTTCAGGCAAGTTAATTTGACATTAAAAGTTGACAATCCCAAACGTATTCCAGGGTTGGGACACATTTACAGATGCAAACCACAACATTGGTGGACATCAGTACTAAATCTAACTGGAATGAACAAACCTCCTGTCAGAGATCTGGTTGCATTGCCCCCTTCTTCTCCTCAGGCTCTCAAGGATTGTAGCAATAAGACCCACATGTGAAATTGAAAGTGCCTTTGGTTTGCTGGAGCTGAGTGTCAGCTCAGTCCATCCTGGGCCTCAACTCCTTGAAGGGGGCCCTGGGCCAGCTTTACATTTTCCAGCCCTTGTAGTGACGAGGCCCTACAATTTCAAGGTCGTGGCTGCAGACCTAATGCCACCCCTAGAGCTTGCATATTCTTTCAGGGGCCACCTGATGTGAAAACTTTCTGGCTCGTAATTTATTTCTGCAAGGACTTACGTTAATGAAGACACCAGTTTAGACAAACACCACTTCAAGATGTTACGAATTAATTAGCAAAGGAAAAAAACCCAACATGCAAACATGGGATTGCTTGAGTTACCCTCCCTGCCACACTCTCTTTCATCCCATTTGGAGTCTGCTTCTTTCCAAGCTGTCAAGGTCCTTGAATCTGCAGGTAGTGACCCTCTTGGCCTCAAGCAGTAAAAATGGCTGGAAAACCAAGAATGAAACATTTCTTATTCTTTTGTAGCTTTTAGGGTTTGGTTGGTTGGGTTTTTTTGTTTGTTGAGTAGGTTTCTTGTTTGTTTTTCTTTAATTTCTTTTGCTGACAAATTATCAACAATAATACAGACAACCACAGACTCCAATTATCCTGGATGAAAAGTCATTTATTTCCCATACTTCTTTCTCTTGCATCCAGAAACACATATTCTTGTTTAGGAACTAATGGGACCTGGTTACTGCACTGTTATGAAGTCCTTTTGTGGCTGATATCTCAAAAATTGTTCTGTGATTTTTCCCTCATTACTAATACATTGATGGCTGTGTACAACTTGCTGCAGCAGCATTTCCTGTTGTACCTGGTGACTCAGTGACTGTCTGGGGCAAGCACATCTGAGTTTTGCAGATTTCTCTCAGAGTCACCACATAGTACTGGGCTACTCCTCCCATTAACTGGTTCCACCCATGGTTTGGTAAAGTCAGAAACACAGATTTGAGTAGGATTTCATCTTCTGCAAGAACATTAATTAAATAGAAGTTCACTGGATCAAGTCTTCCAGTCTTTAATCCAATATTATTCCCAAGAAGAACAATGGCAAGGAGCCTTAGATTAGTGAGAATCACAGCACTCTTCCACTGTTTTCTTGTTAGTATATAACCCTTCATTTGGAATGTCTCTACTCATGGCAACAGCAGAGTAACGTGGCCTTTATTTCCCTTGGGAATAATTTTAAATGGTGTAACATGCCACTCAGAATGAATAACCTAAGAAAAGTGCTGTAGATAACATTTTAATAAACTTTATCAGATGATGAAAAACACAATGTTTTCCTCTGCAGCTATGGGGGAAACCATGACTCTTGATCTTGACAGTATTTCTTCAAGAGAATGAAGCAAAAACTGAGAAAGGATAAGGCCTTTCAGTGTCAGTTTTCACCTTTAAAAACCAGAATTTCTCTCCCATTTGGTCTGGACAAAAACTTTTTATATACAGATATTCCTCATACTCTTCTTTGTAATATCTAATTCCATAAGAAAATGTTTTGAGCCATTCTGACAGATTGAAACAACAACTGTAGCACAACAAGGGATTTATTTTTGCTACCATAAGCTGCAGAAGAAATTCACTTTTAATGAAGTCTTGGCCAAATATATCTCCTGAAAACAATGGCAAAGACAAAAAAAAACNATACAGATATTCCTCATACTCTTCTTTGTAATATCTAATTCCATAAGAAAATGTTTTGAGCCATTCTGACAGATTGAAACAACAACTGTAGCACAACAAGGGATTTATTTTTGCTACCATAAGCTGCAGAAGAAATTCACTTTTAATGAAGTCTTGGCCAAATATATCTCCTGAAAACAATGGCAAAGACAAAAAAAAACCCAAAAAAAGACCTTAGTTATTTAAACAGAAAGGTACTTTCTCAGTTAGGCATACTCAGTTTTTTTAATTAAAGGTATGAAGGATTGAAAGTGAGATCTTAAAATGTAATTGAGAGTATTTATCACTTTTCATATCAAGGCAAAAGGAAGATCATTAAGTAAGCTGGAATAAGGGTGGGTTGGATCTCAGGAGGCTGCCTCATTGTTCTTTGCATTTTTGGAGTTTCAGTGGATCCAAGAAGGTGTTTTGTCCCTGCTGCAAAGCCTTTCCCTTTGTGTTTATATTTGCCCAGTTTTACTGCCAGCTAATTTTTCAAGCTACCTCCTGTGCCATTGTAAAATATTGCAATTTATGAATTCTGGAAAAGCCTTTGCAAAAGAAATTAGATAAAGCAAATGTATAGTTGTTATGGTTAATTTACATTATACAAAGAAAAAACAAGCAAATGTCTTTCTAGATGAAAACCATATGGAAATGAAAATGAGATTTAGTGCAATTTTTTTCATAGAATCATAGAATGGTTTCTATGGTTCTTTAAGGGACCTTAAAGATCACAATTCCAGCCTCCCTGTCATGTACAGGGCCACTTCCACTAGATCAGGTTGTTCAGAATCCCATCCAGTCTGGCCTTGAATATATCCAGGGATGGGACATCCACAAATTCTCTGGCCAACCTGTTCCAGTGTGTCACCACCCACTGAGCTAAGAAGTCCTTCCTCACATCTGATCTAAACCTGCACTCATTCAGTTTAAAACCATTGCCCCTTGTCCTGTCACTATTGGCCCATATAAAAAGTTAATCTCCCTCCTTTTCCTAAGTCCCCTTTAGGTACTGGAAGGTGCTGGAAGCTCTCCCTTCTCTTCTCTAGACTGAACAGCTCCAGCTCTCTCAGGTGTCAGGGGTCCACCTCACACAAGATGTGTCTCTTAACCTGTTTTCATAAGAAAAAGCACAAAGTAGTTACTGTAAAAAGAAGGTAAATCACTTTAAATGGTCAGCAGATTTCTCTGCTGCTAATTCCCAAGTGGAATAAAGCCAGGCAATGGTGACAGTCCTGGG
>VWYE01015424.1:28808-254004 GCA_013398995.1 Alaudala cheleensis
AGTACTGGGCTACTCCTCCCATTAACTGGTTCCACCCATGGTTTGGTAAAGTCAGAAACACAGATTTGAGTAGGATTTCATCTTCTGCAAGAACATTAATTAAATAGAAGTTCACTGGATCAAGTCTTCCAGTCTTTAATCCAATATTATTCCCAAGAAGAACAATGGCAAGGAGCCTTAGATTAGTGAGAATCACAGCACTCTTCCACTGTTTTCTTGTTAGTATATAACCCTTCATTTGGAATGTCTCTACTCATGGCAACAGCAGAGTAACGTGGCCTTTATTTCCCTTGGGAATAATTTTAAATGGTGTAACATGCCACTCAGAATGAACAACCTAAGAAAAGTGCTGTAGATAACATTTTAATAAACTTTATCAGATGATGAAAAACACAATGTTTTCCTCTGCAGCTATGGGGGAAACCATGACTCTTGATCTTGACAGTATTTCTTCAAGAGAATGAAGCAAAAACTGAGAAAGGATAAGGCCTTTCAGTGTCAGTTTTCACCTTTAAAAACCAGAATTTCTCTCCCATTTGGTCTGGACAAAAACTTTTTATATACAGATATTCCTCATACTCTTCTTTGTAATATCTAATTCCATAAGAAAATGTTTTGAGCCATTCTGACAGATTGAAACAACAACTGTAGCACAACAAGGGATTTATTTTTGCTACCATAAGCTGCAGAAGAAATTCACTTTTAATGAAGTCTTGGCCAAATATATCTCCTGAAAACAATGGCAAAGACAAAAAAAAACCCAAAAAAAGACCTTAGTTATTTAAACAGAAAGGTACTTTCTCAGTTAGGCATACTCAGTTTTTTTAATTAAAGGTATGAAGGATTG
This sequence comes from Alaudala cheleensis, assembly GCA_013398995.1. Lineage (NCBI taxonomy): Eukaryota > Metazoa > Chordata > Aves > Passeriformes > Alaudidae > Alaudala > Alaudala cheleensis. Next base: position 29,656 of record VWYE01015424.1, read on the forward strand.
AAAGTGAGATCTTAAAATGTAATTGAGAGTATTTATCACTTTTCATATCAAGGCAAAAGGAAGATCATTAAGTAAGCTGGAATAAGGGTGGGTTGGATCTCAGGAGGCTGCCTCATTGTTCTTTGCATTTTTGGAGTTTCAGTGGATCCAAGAAGGTGTTTTGTCCCTGCTGCAAAGCCTTTCCCTTTGTGTTTATATTTGCCCAGTTTTACTGCCAGCTAATTTTTCAAGCTACCTCCTGTGCCATTGTAAAATATTGCAATTTATGAATTCTGGAAAAGCCTTTGCAAAAGAAATTAGATAAAGCAAATGTATAGTTGTTATGGTTAATTTACATTATACAAAGAAAAAACAAGCAAATGTCTTTCTAGATGAAAACCATATGGAAATGAAAATGAGATTTAGTGCAATTTTTTTCATAGAATCATAGAATGGTTTCTATGGTTCTTTAAGGGACCTTAAAGATACAATTCCAGCCTCCCTGTCATGTACAGGGCCACTTCCACTAGATCAGGTTGTTCAGAATCCCATCCAGTCTGGCCTTGAATATATCCAGGGATGGGACATCCACAAATTCTCTGGCCAACCTGTTCCAGTGTGTCACCACCCACTGAGCTAAGAAGTCCTTCCTCACATCTGATCTAAACCTGCACTCATTCAGTTTAAAACCATTGCCCCTTGTCCTGTCACTATTGGCCCATATAAAAAGTTAATCTCCCTCCTTTTCCTAAGTCCCCTTTAGGTACTGGAAGGTGCTGGAAGCTCTCCCTTCTCTTCTNACTCATTCAACCATTTTTTTTTATGAAGGTGTATGTTAGGTGCCATCAGTAAGGTATTAAAAATCAATATGTTACAAGGGGAAAAAAATGGAAGTTATAATTTCTTTTGTAACAACAGAACAATGAGCCTCAGAGGTGAAATAAAAAGGCCATTTATAAGTTACTGTAAGACTTAGAAAGACAAAGTAATTTTTTATTAACTAGTAACAGTAAAGTCTGCATCTATCAGGATACCTGCTGACAGATTTTTGAATTTAACTGGAGAATATATTTTTAGAAAAGAGCAATATATTTTTCTTGTAATTTGAAAGTTCAGCAGGAAGAAATAATTCAGTCTCACAAAAAGTTCCTACTGCAGTGCTTAGTTTTATGAGCACAAGATTTTACCAAGATTAGTGCTCAGCAAATGTTAAAAAAAGAGAGGTTTGCTTTTTAAAGAAAGGAATTGCTTAATAAAGTTGTGATTCTATTAAAGTCCCTACAATCAGAGTAGNGTGTCAGGGGTCCACCTCACACAAGATGTGTCTCTTAACCTGTTTTCATAAGAAAAAGCACAAAGTAGTTACTGTAAAAAGAAGGTAAATCACTTTAAATGGACAGCAGATTTCTCTGCTGCTAATTCCCAAGTGGAATAAAGCCAGGCAATGGTGACAGTCCTGGGTGTGAAGGGAAGGGAAGGGAAGGGAAGGGAAGGGAAGGGAAGGGAAGGGAAGGGAAGGGAAGGGAAGGGAAGGGAAGGGAAGGGAAGGGAAGGGAAGGGAAGGGAAGGGAAGGGAAGGGAAGGGAAGGGAAGGGAAGGGAAGGGAAGGGAAGGGAAGGGAAGGGAAGGGAAGGGAAGGGAAGGGAAGGGAAGGGAAGGGAAGGGAAGGGAAGGGAAGGGAAGGGGTACTGATTCAACCATTATTTTTTTATGAAGGTGTATGTTAGGTGCCATCAGTAAGGTATTAAAAATCGATATGTTACAAGGGAAAAAAAAAGGAAGTTATAATTTCTTTTGTAACAACAGAACAATGAGCCTCAGAGGTGAAATAAAAAGGCCATTTATAAGTTACTGTAAGACTTAGAAAGACAAAGTAATTTTTTATTAACTAACTAGTAACAGTAAAGTCTGCATCTATCAGGATACCTGCTGACAGATTTTTGAATTTAACTGGAGAATATATTTTTAGAAAAGAGCAATATATTTTTCTTGTAATTTGAAAGTTCAGCAGGAAGAAATAACTCAGTCTCACAAAAAGTTCCTACTGCAGTGCTTAGTTTTATGAGCACAAGATTTTACCAAGATTAGTGCTCAGCAAATGTTAAAAAAAGAGAGGTTTGCTTTTTAAAGAAAGGAATTGCTTAATAAAGTTGTGATTCTATTAAAGTCCCTACAATCAGAGTAGCAAAACAAAAGGTCCAGAGGCATAATGGGAAAGGGGATTCCAAAAATAGAAGTTTTTTAGTACTGTTCATACATTTACATTCTTCTGTGATGTTAAGATCACTTATCAAAAACATGCTTCAGTTTTGTGATGTTTAGAAAATATAGAAGGGCCCAGACTCAAACTTTTATCTAAAATGCTTTTATATAGTGATGAAATAAAAATTTGGCCCATGGGTGCACACAGGGGCTGATTGGCTGATATCTCCATGGAAGAGTAAAGGCTGACTGTCTTATCAGCAGCCCATGGTCTGCTCCATCACAGTATTTGTGCTGAGTGGATGTGGCTGGAAAAACCTGCTGGGAATATGGCAGCCTTCACTCAAGCAGGGAATTAAATTCAAAATTTGAAGGCCAAATAACTCATCCTTAAATTTAACAAAGAGGACTAATGCAGTCCATAGTAAACAAATACAGCATGGTTTGGAATTAGTCTCTCATTTTCAAAAAATTACTGAGAATATTAGTGTTTTGAGTAAACAAATTTCATCACAAAGAAATAGGTGGCCACCATGGAAAATTTTCATGCCATTGGACAAGCAACAAAAGCACATTTTGACCATAAATATCTTCTATTTTGAAATATTGTTACAATATTCCATTAGTTGCAGGAGCTGAAATTCAGCTGTTTCCCATCCAAGCTCCTCTGTGGTCTGGACTTCATCACAGAACATCACATTAATTGCACTGAGGAGCTCAGTAAGGGTAGAGGTACCACATCATGCAAGATGGGATGTGGCAAGAGGCTCTGCCCAGAGGAACGGGATGTGGATGCAAAGATCCTGCTCTGCCACTGGGCTTTAAGTAGAGGCAATCAAGAATTTATGATCTGGCTGAAGAGATTATGATTGATGAGTTAAGTTTTTGATACACCCCCAAGATCTCCTCTTTAACAGAATTGGCAGATACAGCCTCAAACCAGAACAATTCTGCTGGCCTAGGAGGCGGCTGAGACTGTGCATCCTTTGGGACTTTGGGGCAGGATAGGATAGGGCAGTGCATCTGGAAAAGCACCATGAATAACCTTCACCTTCTCGAGTGATCTGTGTCTTGAAACAGAGCTGAGAGTGAGGTCCAGCAGACAAGAAAGTTGGGATGCCTGTGATATCAGGGCTTTGTGCTGCTGTTCTCAACAATGCTAACATGTACTGCAAGATGCTTTGAAAGGCAGCAAGGATCAGGCAAATGTGCTGTTTCCTTACATTGTTGGATTCTTACTCTGTATTTCAGGCAGAGAACAGATGGAGACAGCTGGAATTAGGAGTGGCATTACAATATTCTTTGTGTTTATGTTATGATTCAATTTTTCAGCTATTTAACAAGAGGAATCATTTTTTAATCCTAAAAGCAAAGAAAAATCAAAGTTTGTTGTGGATGTTTTTATATTTTCACATACAGTAAAAAACATTTTTTTTTAAATTAAGACATTAAACTGCAATGAAGAAAAGGCCTGAGTTTAGATCTAGATATAACTAAGTATTGCATAATTTTTCTCTACTTCACTTTGGCACATGCCTAATCTCTTACCCATCTGGAACATAAACCCTATGAACTTAAAGCTATCCTGAAATAAACTTACTTCCCAGGATAATTTCATATATATTTCTTATATGTTATATATATATATGTTGACTGGTTTTAATTATTACCCAGAGGAAAATTCTGCATTAGGAATAATTTCTTCACAGAAAGAGTGATTGGACATTAGAACAGGCTGCCCAGGGAGGCGGTGGAGTCACTGTCCCTGGAGGTGTTTAAGAAAAGACTGGATGTGCCACTCAGTGCCATGGTCTACTTGACATAGTGGTGTTAGGCCATCAATTGTACTTGATGATCTCAAAGACTTTTCCAACCTAGCTGATTCTGAGATTCAGTGTGAAATAACATCTTTACCTTTATAAAAACTGCACTCACTCTCTAGTAAAAAACTCAATGTACCTGCCCAGAAACAGGGGACATCCAACTTCACAAAGGTCACTGATGTTGCAGAGAAGCTTACTTGTTCCTGTTCTCTTTCTCTCCATCTCCTCATTACTGATTTTCTCCTTCTCAGATTTTGATCTTCAAGCAGTGAAGGAGGTGTTCAAGGCCAGACTGGATGGAGCTCTGAGCAACCTGTTCTAGTGAAAGATGTCCCTGCTCGAAGCAGAGGGATTGGAATGAGGTGATCTTTAATGTCCTTTCCAATCTACGACCCATTCTATGATTCTATGAATCTTTATTTCAGTTCTTTGAGAGCAAATTTCTTCTTGTGCAGAGCCCATAGTTATCCAAGATATCTGCTCAGTCTCTGAAGTTCAAAAGGCCATATATGCTTGAGAAAGGCCATTTCAAACACAATCTTTAGTTCAGTTTGATTCAGGAGCTGCAATAAATTATTGCTCTTCCTAAAACTATTTTTTTGGTTGCTTTGTTTGGAAAAATACTCACCAAACGTCCTACTTTATACTGGTTGTCTGTGTGTGTACAACATGTTTACACCTTACTGTCCTGATTATGGAAATGTTCATGTTTAACACAACCAAACCATCTCTCTCACCTTCAAACAGAACTGGGAGGAAGAGAGAGGGGTTGTCTGCTGAAGGGATGGTGGGTTGTACTTAGTACTTAGAGACAGAAACATAAAAGAGGAAAGAGAGAGTGGAGCAGAAGCAGAATAAAGTGAAGGAAAATAAAAGAAGGAAAAGCTCCATCTCCAGTGCTGCAGCTCTCTAACCTGGCCTAAGTGTCAGCCTTTGGAGCAGCATTTGAGGATTATTAGTCCCTACTGAGAGCAGGGAGGATGATAAAACAATAGGAAAATAACAAGCAGACACCCACCACAGAAATGTTTTCCATTTGTTGTGAGGTTAGAAACAAATAATCAAAACAAGATCCAGTGTAACTTTTGCTTTTTCCACAAAGTTTTCCCTGCCAAAAGACATAACGTCACATGGATCTGGTAAATCTGCTGGCCTGGCGCCTCCACCAGGCTGCTGAGGCAGCTCCCACCAGAAATCTGTGTTGTGAGCACACAGGGGCTGCAGCATGATGTCCTCTCCTTGGCTTTCTGCTGCTCCTAACTGCTGCAAAGCCACTTTCCCTGTTTATTGTGAGACCATGGTGTTACCCCCTGTCACTGCTGTCATTGTCCCCAGACCTTGGACCTAGGCTGTGTTCCTTCCTGCAGTGACCCATTGAGAGGCAGCCCACCCACAGCAATTCCCTAACACCTTCTCTAAGGAACTTTACAAACCTTTAGGCTAGCACAAGACAAGTACAGATCTAGAGCCTCCCTGGAGCACAGCAGATGCCTGATCTACCTGCCACAATCTCCATATCCTCCTGGACAGAGAAGGATGTGCTCCCAACAGATAAGAGTTATCCCCAGAACTTCTGTGTAACCACCAAATCAAAGAACAAATATTAAAAGTAACCTTTAAAACCATAGTATTTATATTGTAAAATCACTTGTATATGTCACAAGACAAACATCTCAGAGCAAAGGCACGATCCTGATTGCAGAGCAAAAACTAAATAGACCACAGCTCAGCTCAGCTCTGGGCATCTTTACAGGTTGCAGATTCCATTGTTCTTCATTGCAGAGGCAGCAAAATTTTGCAAAAGGCATAGTCTGTGACAGGCTGAATGTGGAGGTGATCACATAGCGGATCAGGGTATATAACCACAAGCAGGACACAGCTATGGCTGAGGTTGTGCAAGGCAACCACTCCACAGCAGTGGTGGTTAGAAAACACAGTATACAAAACTGCAGCCCTGATCCTACAATGCACTAAGTGCAAATCCAGGTGTTCCTAAATTTTGGGTTTCCACAATCCAATTGCACTCTCAGAGATAAGGGGAGAGAGAGAGAAGGAAATGAAGCACAGGGTACAATTACAGAGTTGCTGTTAGAGACTGGAGAGATCTTCATCAGAAACACTATGGTGAAAAAACTAATGATAACAACAGGTTGGGGTTTTGTATCAAGTGAGGTTTACATTAACACTTCCTGAGTATTTAGGTAAGCTCAGATGCTCAAAAGCTATGGTAAATGAAATTAAACAATTGCAAATGTGGTTCAGTCCTATTTCAAATCAGATAAATGTGTTTGCAGTGTTTTCTTGTTCAATTACTATTATAGAAAAAAAGCAGAGATAAGCTTTCAAGGTGTGTGCGTATAATGCATTTATCTTGATAAAGTTCCCCACAAAACCCTCTGCCACATGAGATTATTATTATTAGTCATCATACTGGCAGCTCTTTTAGCCTTATTAATGCCTGTACTGAACACAAATACAACTAGTTTTCAGAAGACTTTCCCATCAGGGAATACAAAAAATGTCAGTTGATTTGACTGATTTGCTTGTCATTGCTCTTAAACATGTGGAACTGAGCTTATGTATCAAATTTGAGATGCAAGATTTAACACAGAAAAGCTTTCTCCTTCATAACTGGTATGAACTCAGAGAGACAACAAAGATATTAATAAAAATATGCAGCATAATCTACACAGCATTATTTTTGGGCTCCTGCAGGAGAGCATGGTGTGTCTCCAGTCTAGGGGTTTCGGTAAATCAAACGATCCTTGTGACTCTGAGCAATCCTTTTGCTTAAATTGTTGTCACCATGATCTGCAAGGTGTAGGATAGAAAGCAGAAATGTAGCTGTGCTGTATTTGCATAGCCCTCCAAATTGAGAGAGAATGGAAAAATTAAGAGCAGACTGGAAAAAGAGAATCTGTTTCTAAACAATAAGAGCTGTGAGATATCCACTGTTTTGGTTAATATTTTTTCCATGTTAAAAAAAAAAACCAAACCTCTTTGTTTTGAGGTGTATTTATAGAAGAAATTCTCCTCTTTTGCATATTACTATGCCTCTAAATTTAATAAATGCACTCCTGTGGCTGCAGGCAGGGAGAAGTGGCAGTTCAGAGAAGAATTTGGGCTGAAGGGCTTTGGGTAGGTGAGCAGCTGACTTCCCATGCAGACCTCCAAGCCATGTCAAAGCTGGTGACAGACTGTGCCTGGGTGTCTCCAGCTGTTCTGTCTTGACACCACAGAGCACTTTTCTCCCAGAAACCTGTACATTAAAGGCTGAGCTTTCATTGAGCAGGAATAGCCCCCAGCTATAGATTGAGAGAGTCTCCTGACTTTGTGAAATGTCACACATTCTTTGCCTCAAAAATTTGCACCAAGAGATGGAAAATGTGGGAAATCTTCCTAACCTAATGAGACTTGTCTTACTTCTTGTCCAGAAAAATGGGTTATTTCCTTGCAGGGAGGACTGAGGGTATAACACTCCAGTTATAAAAGACCATCTTTTTCCATCTTCAGAATTATTGAACTCCCATGAGGCCTCAGGATGTTTCCATAATTGTTTCCAGTTTCTAAAATTTCTTGTAAATACAACCTCCCTCAGTCCCACCGATGTGAATAGACTAAACAGGACTAGCACACTGACAGGACACTTCCAGGACACTGCTAGCAGGCTGTGAATGTGGAGGCAATCAAGTTCATCCTCTGGGAGGGTCTCAGGAGGGAGGAGAGACCTCCAGAACCACAGGCACACTGTGTTTCACACGGAACCAGTTCATCCAAAAGAGGGGCTAGGGGCAAACTGGTGCCATGTGGGCAGCCAGGAAGCAGGGAGATAGATAACAACTGCAGAGCTGAGCTCTTTGAAGTGTAAATGTCATCCTAAAGTGCAAAAGGCCATACTGCTGATATTAGGAATGTTATTTAATCCTCTGACTGAAATATTCAATAAAAATGCCAAATTCATACTGATTAATTGAACACCCTCTACAAAGCTGCCTACTTACACAGCCTCCCACAACCTCTCTTCCACACCTTCATTTAAGAAAAGCCTCAATATCCTTGTGTGGCAGGGAATGAGTGTGATAAAAATACGCATGTGAGAAAAATATCTTTTGATTGCACTATGAAAATTAGGAAAAAAGATTCAGGGAGAGCTCGATGATTGGGTAAAGAGGTTTCAAATAAAGGGGAAGCAATCTGAAAAAAAAAGCCCAGAAAAACCCTAGGAAAAACCTGGGAAGCGAAGGCAAATCCGTTCTGCACAAAGCTGACCATCTGGAACGCGTTACTGAAGAAGAGATGTGGGATCACATAGATTGTTTCTGGAAAGGGAGGGGCTTGAAGGGCATGGAAAAAAACCCAGCATGGTTGAATTAAGAGCCAGCCACAAACACTGAGCCAGATGGCTTTTTCTCTTCTTAAAATGATGTATGTTCCCATCATTCTATATCTCTGCTAATCGCTTTAACATAGGAGAACTACATGGAGCAAGATGTTAAGGAGGAAGCAGAGGCACCTGGGTAAGATGAAAAGAACTTTACTTCTCTTGTATGCCTCTCTGTCCTATAAACTGAAATTCAAAACAGGGATGTCTCTCTTATGCAATAGTACATCTGTTGCTGTTCTAAACTCTTTGGACACGGAAACTCTTTCCAGACAATGCAGAGCAATCATTTGGGTGTTTTGACAGGTTTCCAGCTGCAACCCATATATTTGTTTTATAGCAAATTTTAGGTTAGTTCCTAGAATTTAAAACATATTCAATCTGCTTTTGTTTTATAATCTGTAAACACTTTTAGAGCTCTATTATTTATTTAATGATAGATAGGCACAACACAGCTGTTCTCCAGTGGCCTGTATTTTCAGCATAACCTTATTTTTTCCTACACCATTCAATGTTTCAAATATGTTAGAAGAATATGGGGACAAAATATCAGGAGACCAAATGAATTTGAAATAGAGAAGATGGATGATTTTTCATTTATATCTGCAGGACTTTATACTTTCTATACTTTTATGTCTTTCACAGTACCCAGGGCCATAGAGGATAGCTTGGCTAAAGCTAGCACATGAATTTGTTTCTATGGCTCAGCAGAAGATATTCAACATAGTGCAAGGGTACAAACAAAACAGGGATGTCAGCACAGAGCATCTTGAACAACTGCATGTGGTTTCTCAGAAAGGTCAAGTGTTGCATCAGCACAATATAAATGCTCCTGGTGGACAAGGCAGCTCATTCAGGGCTGGTTTCAGCATGGCACTGCCCCGTGCCACATAATCCCGCTGTCAGAAGAGATGAGGGCAGCGGGAGCACAGGGATTGCAGGAAAAGCATTGGTGCAATGGCCCAGCTGAAGTTAAATGCTGCTGCCTGCACAGCTGTGCCAGAGGGCTGAACTGGTAACTCTGTTGAAGGATGCCCTCTGCTGTGCCCAGCACTCTTTCAGCAGAGTACATTATGACCTTCCCAACAGCAATAAAATAACTGGGTTTTACTTTGACTTCAGTTTATACTTCAAATGCTGTGATAAAATGATCTCCCAGCAGCAAGGAATGCAATGTACCATTACAATGAACACAGGCCCTCAGGATTGAGTTGGCACCCAAGCTACATTACAAATGCTTGCATTTAATCTTCCTTTTAGAGAAACTGCACTGACAAACTGTAACTCTCTGGATGTGCCCAGCTCACGTTCCCCTCTGTAAACACTGCACAATCACAAATCAATCCCATGCTAAAGCAGGATAAGCAACAGCAGTGAGTCCAAATGGATGGAAACACAGTGAATTCTTTCCTTTATACCAACTGATTCTTCCAAGAACAGAAGTTGTCTCCAGAAAATCTTTCCCCCTCACTTACAAAGCTTTAAAATAGGAAATCTTGTCAGCAGGAGGCTTGACAAGCTATTTGTTTTCATATACTCACATTAATAACTCAATCCTTCTCAGACACCACTCGTCTGTTAAAAACACTGCCCACATGCACAAGGAACCTTCTGCAGATGCTGCTTGTGGCCTTTTCCTCTGGCTTCTTGGGAATCCTGAATTTCTGTTCCCAGACCTAAATTAGGTGAGTCATCCTTCTGTGAGTTTCAGTTGGGAAAGAAGTGGCCAGATACACTATTTTAAGTCATTCCCTTTCTGTGGTCTGCTTTCCTTATCCCTTCAGCACCTTGCAGTTAACTACTCCTTTGGGATATCTAGGGCTGGAAACAGCCATCCCATAAGTTCTTCTGCAGCTGGAAACCTACCTTAGACAGGGTTACCAGAGCAGCACTGGGTGGAGGGAGTGCTGGGCAGAGTAGCAAGAAACTGAGAACACCATGTTTTAATTTTTATTATTATTGTTGTTCTCCTCAAGGTGGACCAAGACACCAGTGATGTATAAACATGGAACAAAAAATGGTCACTACCTCCAAAGCTTGCACTGTAAACATAAATGTATGAAATACAAAATGTATACAAATATAAATATCCAGCAGAGGTAAGTAGGGAAGCAGTCTCTCATTGGAGGAACAGTGAGTGAGGATCTAATTTATAATGGAAAAAAAACCCCAAAACAAGCAGACTGTGTAAGAGAGTGCTGCATGGTTATACAATAACTGCATTGTGGACAGGCATGAGAGTGCATTTGTTGAAAGATGGAGAGATGATTTTGCAAGAAGGTTTCAGTTCTAGAAGCAAAGAGAGCTGTAACCTTTGTGATCCCAGCTGTGCTGTGGGGAAAAAAAAGAGCTATTTACATTCTTCACAAATAAACAGGACTGCATCAAAGAAAATACTGGCCCTATCACCACTTTTTACTCCTCACCTCCAAGACCCCAGATTTTAGCTCAGCAGGGTGACTTAATTACTCCAAGCAATCCTAGAAGAAATGAAGAATGGCTTTGTATCAAAACATGTCCTAGTAAATTATAAGAACTGAACATTGCTCAAGGCAAGCTGGGATTTATAAAATAGCTTCCCACAGGCACTGATCCAAGGCCTGTTAGAGTTAACAGGAGCCCTTCCTCTGACTTCAGTGGGATTAAGATGAGGACTCCCACCCATCCCACTAAAGCTCTTATACAACTGACAACAAGTTTAAAGAATCCACCCTGCACAGATGATCAGCTTGCACCACAGAGTAGGTGCACTCATCACAAGCTCCCTTCAAAGGCCAAGAGATGAGGGCTGATGTATTGCATATGTGGCATATATGTATGTAACATAGGGGGTCACCTATTGAAATCTAAAGAAGAGAAAGTTTTTAGTGCATCTAACAGAATATTTCTAGCACTCCAAGAGTTAATTGTTTCTATACATTTGCATGAAACTCACTTTGACTCCTTGACGAAGGGCTCATCCTTGCAGAAAAAAAAGAAATTATAGAAGCTGCCACTTACTGCACTTTTTTTCTGTATGTTGCATTCAAGACATTCACACTAAAGAAAGGTGACTTCTCTCATGTCTCCTCCTCCTCCCTGCAGATATCCCTCAAACACATGGAAATTTTTGCAGACTTTGGCACTGTCGTACTCCAGCAAGTCACGCTGGCAAAAGAACCCAAAAAAACAAAAAACAAAACAAACCAACAAACCCAAAACAAAACCCAGGCAGAACTAGTGACAGGAGTTAGTTGGCAAAACAGTACAGTGTGTCAGCAGCAGTCAAGGAAGGAGAGCCACCCAGATAGTCCTGCATTCAAGATTAATTGAGAAAAATATAACTGATGTGCTGGTGAAGCAGTTTAAAATTAAGAGTTTAACTTCTACCATGGTGATAGTCCAATTTGTAAATGAACTGGGAAAAGATACAACAATCATGGTAGCAAGGAATTATTCTGGAGACTCTTGCACTGATCAATAAAGATCAAGAGCTCAAAGCAGAAGGACACAGGACTGTGCTTTCTCTGGAACATCTGATACATGCTTAGGAAAAAGTGTAAATTCTCTTAAAGAAGATCAAGATAAGCCTGACATTAATGCTTTAGGCTGCCAGTAAAACATTCACATAAGGATTGAAGCAACAGATGACCTGGCAGCCACTCCACTGCACAGGTCAACAACCATACCAGAGAACAGCTCACAGTGACAAAGACACTTTGTTTTGTCTGCACAGCATCACATGTGTGTCACCACTTCTGGAACGTGGATAGACCACGCTGGGCAATGACTGAGGACGTTTCTCTGGGCAGACAGGCATGGGGCAGCAGAGGAGCAATGGAGATACCCCCAGAGCTAATTTGGGCTCATTCTTTCCATTTCAGCAGCTGCAGGTGGGAAATGCCAGTCTTCTAGCAGGCACTTTCACAGCAGGGGAAGAGTCCTCCATGTATTTTTTTTGGTCTAAAGTCCCATGTTACATAGGAGTAAGAACTTGTAAAGAGAGAGATATCAAACATTTCACTTCAGTTGCTCACTTACTTACCTATTAGCTGGAAAACTGTCATGCCTGAATAACAGTCATATGTTTGTTTGTTTGCTTGTCTTAATACAAAGCAAATAAAAGTTTTATTTCTGAGGAGTGTATTTGTATATTGTTAATTATCTTTTCTGTGAGCATGCCAGCTAAAGTTTGCATGAAAAAAAACAGATGAAAGGAAATGTTATTAAAATGGGTGCTGAGAACTTTTCAAATTATTCACAGTGGTCTTGTTGTAATTACAATGGAGTGTGAAAACAAACATGCTTGCAGTATACTAGGATGATTCTGCATATTTATGAATTTTGTCAGTCTGGCCCATATGTGAAAAAATGAAGCACCTTCTTGAAGTTTAAGATTCTAATCATGAAGAGTAGGCTTCCTGAATCTAACTAACTTTGTAGAGAATGATACAAGTACTTGATGTCACAAATCCTTGCAGCATTTGTAAGTACTATAGCTTGTTAATTCATTGGAAAAAATTCAATTTGAGTTTCAACATGCATCTATTACTGGAATTGAAAAGCATCTAATGCACAAAAACTTCAGCCCTGAGTAAGTCATAACAATACTTAGGGCCCCACTGCACCTGCTCTCAGAGCAAGCATGCATATTTCCAAATTCATGCAAGGAAAAGGAGTGAAAGAGACATTTATTTTTAATGCAATGCATTTTTCTGTCCATTTGAACACAAGGATGGACTAACTGGAGCGTACTAAAAAGCTGGACATAGGTGTTGGGCCATCAGGGTTGGCTAGAGAAAATGAGTCATTGCCTTCCTGGTACAAACCCCTTGGTTTCACTTGGCTTAACACTGTAAGATGTTTAGAACAGCTGTAGACTGGATCTAAAACAAACAAACAGTTTAAAATAGACAACCTGTGGGGAAAAATTAAATACAAACACCCATATCCCTGGGAAAGCAGTAAGGCATTAAGGCAACACTGAACTTGTTGAGTAGAGCACAGCATTCCCTGTCACAGAATGGATGGACATTCATACTCCCCATGGGATGGGGTCAGGCATCTCTGAGTGGGGGATTTCTGACTATTTCTTTCAACATATAGGATCCCATCCCATGAAGTGTATGGACATCTAACTTTTTTTAAAATAAAAAACAAGGTTGAGGAAGGAAGCTGGAGCTCTGAGGACCTGAGGGGATGAATTCAGGACTGCAGATGGGTGCTTGCACTCCTGTGGGAGCCAAAGCCAGGAATCCTACAGACAAAAGGTACCTACCTCACATCTTTCAGGGAATGGAGCAAGATTTATTGTTTCCTTTCAAAGTGGCACCCACTTTTGGCCTCTTTGACTAGTGATGAGTACTCCTTAGGAAAGCAAGAGACCAGAGCTCAAAATGTCTGCAATAACTGCTAAAGCAGGGGAAGGAAGAAGAGACAGGAACACAAGCTTTTCTCTAAAAACTGCATGCCATTTCAGGCTCTTATGGGAGAGATGAGGGATTGCAGAGAGAAAGGGACTGAAAAGACTTAAAGTGTATTGGTTTTGGGTAAGGACATTTGATGAAGAGGAGGGAACATTGTGGCTCCCTCTTGTGAGATTATGACTGTAGTTTATATTAAGAAGTCACAGATATGAGGCAGAAACAGTTCTGCAGCAGTGAGAAGAAGGTGGTAGCCCTGACAGCACTTTTTGCTGTCATCTACTTTGCCAAAATTATGTCTCCTCTGTGTCTTCTCAGGGAACTCTGCACCAGTTTGACTAATTCCCCTAATCTGACCTGACTGAGAGGAAAGCCCTGTACCTGCTGACCTGGACTGAGAATATCTCAGCAAGCAGCATAAGACCTCAAGGGAAATATCTAGGAAAAGTAAAATCATTTCTGGACTAGAAACATCCAGTCTGTCTGAATTAATTTCTGAATGTAGCCCTCAAGGACAAATCTTGTTCCAATTCCAAGGAGTGACAAAGCTCCCCTGCACTCCAGTGGGCTGTGGGAGGGATGGTATCTCTTGTTCAGCTCTGTCTGAGGAACCAGCTGGGCAGTAATTGCATACTGCATTATGAATCTCAATGTGTTAACTCAGGGACTAGTGGGCACAGGGCCATCATTTTAATAAACTGCCAGAGGGCACCAGCACTGCCTTGCTGCAAGCTCATCAACACCAGCTTAGCAGCCTGTCCTGGCGTCCCGGGAATCCCCTATATCTCCTTCTGAAAGTCTCTATGGTGCAATCCAGAACCACACCACACAGAAAAAGGAGACTGCAGCTGACCCCTGTTAGTTTTGGCACAGTGCAGACCATTCTGCAGGAAGCAATTGCTTTAATGCTGCAGGCAGCAATCTGCCAAGTTTCTTGGTGCCTGGCAGTCAGACAATAAAGGTGCATCCAAAGCCCATGGGCTGGTGAGGGCTGGTGGAGAACTCACCTGGCTGGGTTCAAGATTGGGTCTCCAACCAGTGCTTGGATGTGCCATGGTCCCTCTGCCAGTAAGTTGCATGGATCTGCATATTTGCAGAGCTAGCATTTAACTTCACCCTGATAAAAAGGCTGCAGAAGACACATCCAGCACCGGTAACTCTCCAGTAAAGACAACTGGGGCTTCAGAGCTGAACCTGCCCAGTGATAGAGAATGCCATGTCTGATGAATGGAGGCAGTTAAAGCCTGACATTCTCAAGGACCAAACTTCTCACAAACATTTCACTGCTCCGACAGTTTTCATAGGAATTAGATGAAAGAAAGAACAAACTAAATATGGCAGGCATTAATTGGTTTGCACAAGCTTAACTCCACAAAGGTTCCTAGGACTGGTGATGCAGACTGTTAGGTGCTCATTTTTACATTCTCATGATTTAAAAAGGAGCTGTCACTGTTACCTTTTGTATTGTATCCTTTATAGGGAGGCTCAAGAACTGATTCTATTAAATTTACAATTCATACCCTGATCTGTGGCTGCCTGTGTTAGCTGTGGAAGAAAATAACTGGATAGGTGTTCTGCAATTCAAATTGTCACAACCTGAAGCCTTTTGTGTCTCTATATAAACAAACCTATCACCAGGGGAAAAAAGGGCCTATATACACATATATAAGAAATAGTAACTCTTGGATTAGCAGTGAACTGGACTAGTTGTCACTTTTTGTTCTGTTTCTGTTGAAATCAGCAGATAAAACAAGATTCTACAGAAGTCCAGTCAGATGTCCCATTTACTGTCCCCACTACTTTTCTTAGCACCCAGCTCTCTATCCACTGTGGCAGTAGGTTTCCTGCCGCATGACACTTTGATATCTTTATAAATAACTTCACCGGCGAAGCTGCCGCTACTTTGATCCACCGCTATCGCAGAATCTGCAGTAACACATCAAAGAGATTCACCGCTTCTTTCCCGGTTCTGGCCGAACTTCCCGAGCGGCTGCGGCCGCTGCGAGCGCAGCGGGGCCGAGCGGGGCCCGGAGCGGCCCTGGATGATCAGATGCTGCCCCCTGCCTGGCTCCTCGTTCCCGGCCCTCACGGCTTTTGCCTCTCCTGGCATGGAATCATAGAACCATAGAAGCACTAAGGTTGGAAAAGACCTGTAAGATCATGAAGTCCAACTGTCAACTGCCAGGTCCACCACCACTTCATTTCTCTAAGCACCTTGTCTGCATATGTTCTTGCAGGGGTGGTGATCCCACCACTTCCCCAAGCAGCCTGTTCCAATCCCTAACTGCCCTTTCAGTGAATAATTTCTCCTTAATATCTAATCTAAACCTCCCCGAGTATAACTTGAGGCTGTTTGCCACTTGTTACCTGGGAGAAGAGACCAAGCTCACCTGCCCACAACCTCCCCTCAGGTTTTTCCAGACTAGACAACCCCAGTTCCCTTGGCCACTCCATGATCACAGTTCCACTCCAAATTGGCACATATTCCACAGGAAGAACTCCAACAACAAGATAGTGGTGAAAGACAGGGAAAAAATAGTTATTTCCCTGGGAAGATAATTTTTGTAGGCACTAGAAGGTCAC
Source organism: Alaudala cheleensis (assembly GCA_013398995.1). Taxonomy (NCBI): domain Eukaryota; kingdom Metazoa; phylum Chordata; class Aves; order Passeriformes; family Alaudidae; genus Alaudala; species Alaudala cheleensis. The sequence continues at coordinate 46,026 of VWYE01015424.1, forward strand.
TTTGACTGAACAGTTGCTCAAATTGCTGAGCATCATTTAAAAGAGGAAGGTGCTAAGACCCATGTAATAACACAGTAGTAGATCATCTCAGATCTTTTCGGGCTGCACTATAGTAACTTTATGATACTTTATTAGTTTTTGGGTTTTTTGCATTTCCTGTTTTGAATGACAAACAAGTCTGTAGCATCCTGTTATGACTGGAGTCTGAAGGTTGTTGGAGAAATTGCGCCTGAGTAGATAAGCTGCAATTAGGTTCCTTCACTATTTTGCTCTTTCCAGCTGTAAAAATCAACACTGCAAATCCCACTGGTTTCTTTCCAGGGTCTGTCTGCTTCCAGGTTCTGCTATCTTTGCAAAAGGAATGTGTGGGAGACCAGAGTATCTCTCTGGTTCTCCTGATGGGCAGGAGCCTAGACAGGGGGGTAAGTCCTCCCTAGCCTGTACCTGAAACAGTGATAGTTTTTAGTCTCAACCCATAGAAAAAGCACTGTCAGAGTTGTCTAAAGATTTAGAAGTCACAAGAGTTTAATTTGTGTAATTTTATTATATCACTGGGTGTGTAGATATTAGTTTTAGATTTCTCTATATTCTTAATATTAGGCAAAGATAGAAGCAGATCAGTTAATAAGAAGACATGTTCCTGTCTTTCACTTCCTCTTCCTTCTTTACAAAAGGCTGTGAGTTTTTAAGATTAGTAAAAATAAAATTTCACTGCATGACATAGATTTTAGTTATTAAGTTTTAGAAGAAAACAATGTAGACGTAAAAAGGAGTATAAAAATTAAAGAGCTGTTCCTGTGGGAGGAGAAACCATTTTTCCAGCTACTTGTGAACTTCATACTAGACAGAAAGAACTGAAAAATAAAATTTGTAAAATAAACATTTAAAGTCCACAATCCAGACGTTCTCCAATTCCTTCTTTCAAACATGGACAAGTGAGAAGAAAGATTTTACACTGCCGAGGTTAATCTCAGAAGAGTTAACTCCAACAGGAATGTAGCCTCTTTTTTCCAAAAAAAATCCACTAAAAGTCAACCTTGAATGCTGTGGACAGGCCTTGGATAGTGCAGCAGCACATTCCCCCACCCCTCTCTGCACCCATGCTTAGGCCATACCCACCAGTGGGAGTTGTGATGGCTACATCCAGCTTATTTTGTACTTGGGGGGACAGATGCCAACATGGGAGCCAAGGGCTGTCCAGAAAAGTGACTTAGAAGCCTTGCTGCTATGCAAATGTAAGCATCATACTTTGTAAACAGTGGGCAGCCCTCTAATCATGTGTGTGACACTCCTGTGGACCTGCTCCAACACATCCACATCTTCCTTGTGCTGGGACCCCAGAGCTGATGCAGCACTCCAGGTGGGACTTCACCAGCACAGAGTAGAGAGGCAGAATCCCCTCCCTCACCCTGCTGCACACACCTCTTTTCATGCCCAGGACACAGTTGGCTTTCTGAGCCACAAGTGCACATTGCCAGGTCATGTCCAGTTTTTCATTTACCAGCACCCTCAAGTCCTTCTTGGCAGGGCTGTTTGCAATCTCTTCCTCTCCAGACTATTGGTACTCAGGGTTGCTCCAACTCAGGTGCACAACCTTGCACTTGGGCTTGTTGACCATTGAGATTCCCATGGGCCCACTTATTGAGCTTCTCCAGATTCCTCTGGATGGTATCCCATCCTTCACGTGTCACTTACACCACTCAGCTTGGTGTCAGTGGCAAACTTGCTGAGGGTGCACTGATCCCACTGTCTATGTCACTGATGAAGACATTAAATACACTGTTCCCAACATGGACTCTTGAAGGACACCACTTTCACTGATGACTCTTGGAACACTGAGCCATTGATTATCGCAGTGGGGAGAGGACCCCACGGCCCCCAACCTGGGCAGGCTGGGTAGCACGTGGCTAAGTAACGAGATGGGTACGATGGATCGCTCAAAGGTGGTCTTTATTCTTCAAAAGCTGCATCCAAAGACCAGGGGGTGTGGTTAGCCAGACAATTTATAGGGTTTTACTTGGGAGTAAGTGTCCAAACTTGGTTAAAAGGCAGGGGTTTGACCTTATAAGCCTTGAACCAATAGGGCTTACTCTATTAGCATCTTCCTAAGTCCCACCTCCCAGGGTCTCAGGTTTATTTCCTCCATGTAAGGTACTCGGGCTAAGCTTTGATCTGTCCTGGGTAATTCGGCTTCCACAATTGATCACTACCCTCTGGATGTGACCATACAATTAATCCCTCATCCCCCTAACAATCCACCCATTGAATCCATCTCTCTCCAATTTAGAGAGAAAGGCATTGTGGAGGATCATGTCAAAGACCTTCCACAAATCCAGACAGATTACATCCATTATCCACTGATACAGTCACCCACCTTAGAAGGTCACTAGTTTGGTCAGGAAGGACTTACACATGGAGAAGCCATGCTGGGTGTCCCAAATCACCTCCCTGTCCTCCACTTGCCTTAGCACAGCTTCTAGGAGGATCTGTTTCAAGGTACTTCCAGGCACAGAGGTGACAGGTTCACAGTCCCCAGAGCCCTCCTTTCTCCCCTTTTTAAAAAATGGGTGCAATGTCTCACTTTTTTCTGTCACAACAGAAATCACCTGACTGCCATGACTTTTCAATATCACGTATTGCCAAATAAGGATGGAGCATAATTTGACTGCTATCTGCAATGAACAGGAGGAAGCTAACAAGCAGCTCTTCATTGTTGATGCATGAACCCACAATGCTGCCAGCTTTGTTCATCCTTACATGCAGATTTGCATACCTGGGTATCTCTGCCAGAATGCAATTTCAGGTTCTGTGTGGACAAAAGCTGAGGATTGGAGAAGGGAAATTGAGAGAAATATGAGTAGTTCTAAGGATTGGGGAGGTTTGCCAAACATTTCAGGACCAAAGGAGGGTAACTGAGGGTCTGATAATGTGAGGGAAAATGAGGAACATGTAACCATATAGCCAAAACGTTAAAAATGTGAAAGTATCAGAGCAGTCCCAGATTCCTGAGCAAATAGCTGCACCAAAGCATCATATTGTGACTCAGAAGAGCTGTTGTCATCTTGCCATGGCAGGGCACAAATTCTGTCAAACTTATTTTTCCCATTGCACTGACAAAATGAGAAACATCTCAGAGGAAATAGAGAGAAGATGACTTCTCTATATTATTATGTAGGCATATAAAGACATCTTAATTGTTTAAAAGCTGTAGGAAAACATTTTATTTCGAGACAGGGTAAAATTATGACACCATTGAAATACCAGGCATTTTGCCACTGCCTTCACCCGTGAGTCAAGATCTTATCAGCTATCTTCAGCTGAAAATATATAATTATCTCAAGTATACTTAAGCAATGAAAGCCTACAAAGGAGTAACTTTAGTTTGGACCTATGATTTCTCCTTTTGATGATCAAAATACTTGTTTCAATTTGGCTTTAATTTTACTGAAACCTAATTTAAATTTAAAAATGAGTTTTTAAAATAATCTAACTGAAAAATTGAAGTAGAATGTTTGAACAACTAGGCATTTTAAAGAGGTTTTAAACTTACTGAAATTGTTGTTTTATAACACAGAGTTTGATAAATTAGCACTTTCTAGTGAAAAATCATTTTGCTAGTCAACTTTTGAGCAACATGTCACATTGTGCCTCTCACCATGAGATGTTGCCAGTAGGACTTGAGGTTAACAGTTCTGCTGATGATTTCAGCCTGGTTAGATAACGAACCCAAGTAAAATCTCTGTCAAAATGACTGGGTAGGCAGCTTGTTCCAGGATGTATTGGTGACTGGGCAGGACTCTCGCCCTCCTGTGGCTGATAGTAGAGGTGAGTCACCTGCTGCACCTCACTGCTCATGCACTGCTGACTCAGGCAGGCACAGTGACTGCTACGTGCACACTTGGACATGCACATTAGGTTTCACCTGAAGATAAAGAATTTTTTTCCAGTGAGAATAATCACCCACTGAACTGTGTTCCCAGGGTTGTCGTTGATTCCATAGAACTGGAGGTTTTGTAGATGTGATTGAACAGGGTGGTCACTAATCTCAAATACACTCCCTTTCCCATAAAAGGTTGGACTAGGCAATCTTCTGAGGTCCCTTCCACATGGAACTGTCCTATGATTCTATGCTTTACATGCCCACATGCCCTTTAGAATATGAACAATAAGTACTCCTTATTCCAGTAAATGTTGAGCCCCCAATTTTTTGGCACTTTTCTATGAAATAGCTCTTCACACAGGATTGAAGAACATTGTTCTCCAAGGCTTCAGGAGAGGAGGGGAGTCCCAGGAGAAATCTGGAGGTGAGAGTTTACTGAGTGTGGCAGATGAGGGCTGTTCCTTTTGCCCTACCCAGCACAGCTTCAGATGCTGTCAGGGGATGTGACAAGAGCACTGCGAAAATCATCTAAAGCCCAGAGTACTCCCAGGGTCATGGGGAGTTTGCTCAGTACTCCTGCGTGGTGCTGAGAGCCTGAGAGCTCTGTGAGAAAGATGTGAGAAATGCAAGAAAGGATTCATTCTAACTCTTTAAAATAAGCCATTACAGATCCTATTGGAAGGATGGGCCAAATTCATTAAAATGTGAATTATTGTAAATAAAGGAAATTCAGTACAATACAGGGCTTCAGAAAATGCCAACAACACCCAGTGTCGACACACTGGAATAGGCCCACCCTTGTATTAGCCTTTTAACATTTTAATACTATTATCCTTAAACTTCTGGAAACAAATGATGCTTGGAATAATAATACGAAAATATTCCTGGTTATTAAATAATGAGGGAATCCTCACTAATAGCATCTGCAGACATCCACTTCACTAACAATTAATATTGTTTAGGTGTCAAAAGAATACCCAGGCTACACTGGTGAACTGACTTCTCTTACTCAGGGTTTGAGGCAACTTGTGGTACACCAAGGAAGGCTAACAGTAGCTTCAGCAGGCAGATGTGACTGCAATACAACATCCATTTCAAATGTACAGTTAAAAACAGAAGAATTCTTGAGTGGACTCTTGCTGTATGAGCGATAATTTTAAATTATTAAGGCTATATTTGTGTCACACTAAAGGACTCTCAGGCATATTAGTGCACCAAGCAAATGGGGTTTTTTGAGGTATAAAAATGGCCTGTTTGAAACAGATTTCCTACTTCAAAGCTTGCAATTTTCACTTTGGCATACCTTGCATCCCTCTCCTGCCTTTACTTTTTGTCATAGATTATGTCATTATTTTATTTTTTATTTTATTTTGCTTCATAACATTTTTGTCCCTTGGAACTGCTTTAACTATAGAGAAAGAAAACATCCTAGCTGCTATATTTATTAGGATCTTCCCACTAGGAATGAAAAACTAATTTAGAGTTTGTTTTGAAGTTGCCAAGAAGGATGGAAGAACCAGCCAGAGCTATCAGACCTGCCAGCCCCTTGTGAAATCTGCTGCATGTCTAAGCTGCTAGGAGGTAGAAAATGAGAATAAAATTAAGGCCTCACCTATTAAAGGCACAAGCCTGGGTCCTTGTGTCTTTGCAAAATGGCCATATTTATATTCAGTATTGAGTAACAAGGTTTCCAATAATTCCCTCTTTAAAAGATGCTTTTAAATATAACAAAGAGTTCATCTTTTAAAGATCACCCATTTAAGTAATGAGACCAAAGGCCAAATAATGGAAGGAGGGACTTGAGAAGGACATGGCTGCTCAGTGTGTGCCATGTGAGGAAAAACTCTGGGCACAAAGTACTCCATTTGCTGCTCTGTGAAATGGAAATATTTGAGAATTCCAGTTTAAACCAAGGAAAATGCCTGGAGACAAAACCCCAACTATTTTTGCACTCTTTGATGTCAGCTGAAAAGCAAAGGCCAAGCAATCTCGATCTGTAAAGCTGAGCAGAATCTGGAGAGAGGCATTCTTGACTCATGAGTCATTTGGCTTATGCCAGCCAGGGCACATCCACACTCAGGCTTGCAACAAGCATTATGACAGATGTAGGAAATAACAAGCAGAATACTCTTCAGATGGTGCTTTCCAGCAGGCAGACACTTTTCCAAAATTCAAAGCAGACTGTATATGCTACAACTCCCCCCTGACTTCAGTAGCCCAGCCCCTTCCTTCTGGGAGCCAAGGACCTGGAGGGCAGCACACTGGGCATCATGCAAACATCGTGCAGCTTTTGTTTCAGCAAATGATGGGGGATGTTTTGTTGCCATTGAGAGGTCAAGTTTAGGTATGTCCAGAAGGTTCCTGTATAGATACAATACCAGAACAAAGTGTTTCTTGCACAGTTGTACCTCTCTGGCCTTACATTTTGTCCCTATCAGTACATTAAACAAATTATTTGGTTTTCTTAAGGTGAACCTGGTTCCCACAAGGTACAAAGAAGAGGACTGAGTTGTGCTAACTATTTTTAGCAATATATTAATTTTTAGGTAGCTCAGGCCAGAAGTCCATTTAGTGCAAAACACTAGGATAATGTGATATACCAGAGGATCTACCCAGTTATAATAATCTCAATAGATTCCCTTTCCAAAGTCAGCTTCTATCACAGAGGAGTAGTACGTCTTCCTAGGCTGAGATCTGGGTTACAGAAGCTCAGACAAATTTTAGCACTAACAGTTCTGTTATGTATAGGGCAATAATAGAATTAATAGATCATAAATGTCAGGATCAAGTTCTCATAAAATATAGGACTAATTATAAGGACAAAACTTGAAGGAAAAAAAAAACCTTTGCCATGAAGTGGCTGTTCATCCTCTACATGATAAGATGGGCAGACAGATCAGAATTTCATGTTTATCCTCTCAAATACCAATTTCTCTCCTAAATCAGTTCTGTCAGTTCAAGAATTTTTCAATTCTTTAGCTTGTTAGCTCTTCTGAAACTGTTAGAGCTAATTTATTCTTCCTTTGAGGAATAGTATGCATACTGAATTCTAAAAGGTGTCTTTCTGACAGTCTTTCAGGAAGATAAATTTGCATTAATTACAATACGGTGACATTCGATTCTGCAGGAAAGGCTTGTTTGGATTATCGACTGAACAAGGAATACAACTGCCAATACATCCACACATCATATTTATATATTTACTAAACCACTCTTCTCACATTCCATTATCCTCTATCTTCTATACCATCTCCAAAACCAACATATTAGTTTTTTGAGAAAGTTACAGGAAATCCATAGTTTGCAGTCAAAAATAGCTTGTCACTACAACAATGTACTTCCTAGAGTGTTCAAAATAGCTTTCCACCCTTCAAGGTATGGAAGTCGTTCTAATTTCTAAATGCATTTATAAAATCCTGCAAGTATTTCAGGTGTTTATGATATCATTATCACTGTGACAATGACATAGAAACAAAGATAATAACTGATTCATTTCTTCTTGGCAAGACTGTTGACAAGTTGATTATAAGAAACCCTTTCTTTTATAGCTCTTACTTTTATTTCCTTTCATGGCTGCTGAATATACTCTTTCCATATTACAAAGAGCAAACAAATTGGCTTATTTTCTTAAAAACCTGTAAAGAAAAAGCTTCACCTATCTCTATAGGATTTTTTTCTGCACTCAGTAGCGTGCATACTAGATAGTGATTCAGTCAGATCACTTAGATAGGTTTTTTAATTATTATTTTCATAGTATATTTCTATATTTTACTGCTATATTTCTAATCATCTTGGAAAACCACAAGAGCACTGTAGTCATCTTCCTGTCCCAAGGGCCTATGCAGATATATCCCATGAGAAATTCAAATTACTGGTCTGGTGACTCCTCTGGTTGTTCTGATGGCACTTCAGGACTCAGTAGGGTGAAGCTACAGCATGAGAAAAGGGATATGAGCAGTCCCTGGACTATGTTCCTGCTGCCAAGCAAGCTCACAGCAGCTGACAAATGCACAGACAAAGCTGCAGTGCATGGAGCTTGCAGCCAGAGCCAGTGCCTGTGACTGCTCACACTTCCAGGCACAGGTGCATATCTGGTCGCAGCTGTACTTTCAAAGACGCAGAAATGTCATTGCTTGTGTCTTGTCTAGAGGGAAAATCTGACCAAGAGCAAAGCAAAGGAGGACTGTGGAGGCTGTTCTCTGGGCTGGATCTTGTATAATCACCTGCACATCGCTTTTAAAGACGTTTTGTAACAAATCCCTGATTAACATGTTTGCTAAAGAATAAAGACAATGCATAGACATACCATTATGCTTCCTCTTCTCCTTCTGTCTTAAAAGTGAAAAGAAAACCATACTAAAGTGAAATGAAGTTGAATGACTGCTTTTTCCTCCCCTCTTTTCCAAGTGAGTGTGGATGTTACACTTGTCATTTGCCAAAGCTACACATCACCAGGACCAGAACCATCCTCCACTGCTTTTACTGCCCAGGTAATCTCAATGCTAAGTACCAACAGAAGCAGTGCTTCCTAAAGACACCATAAAAAAAGCAGTTAATATAAAATAAAGGGAGACTTCTTCATAATTTCTGTAAAGAATGTGTCAGTTTCCTTTTAACAGTTTGCCTTTCACAAATAACCAGTTTTAAATTAATGAAAGTTCAAAAGGGTTATATTGAAAAAAAATCTCAGTTTTTATTTCAGGTGGACCTAATTTAATTTTGACTTTTCATAATTAGTTGGAGAACATGTTTTGTGATTGGAAATATATACAATAAAGAACATCAAATAAAAATTACATAGAAGTGCTATCTATAAATTCCATTAAGGTAAAATTTGAATTTTTCAAACTTCATGGACAGTTTCAAATTTGACAGGATCATTCATTTCCACATAATCTTCAGATATTATATTTTAAGGTTGAAAATACAGCACATTATTCCAGCTTTAGTAAGAGAATATTTGACTGAAGAATCACCATGAAATAAAACTGCAGCAGGTTGGGTCAGGGCCGTTTTGCATTAATTCAGGGCAAAGGGAAGTGTTTCCTCTCGGGGTCCTTGCCTTTTCCAAGCCTGATGCTGTTGGCAGCAGCAGCTCCAGTTAATGTAAAATTAATTTTACATTAATTGAAGAGTGGTGGGTAAACTTGCTGGTATCAGCCATTGTGCCTTGCAGCCACCGAGATGTAAGCTGCTGCTGTGAATAAAAGGCTGGCTAAAAGAAAAAGCATCTCCCCTCGCACCGCCTTGGCCTGGCTCTACAAAAACACCTCCAGAGCTCGGAACCATCAACCACCCCTCGGGCTTGCACACGAACCTCCGGTGTGAAGTGCTGGCACATAACTAAAAGTTATGCATATTAATCGTTAATGATTCGCTGTGCCTAAACCCAGGCAGCTGCAGGACCGGCCCGCCCCTGCCCAGCCCTGTGCTGCGAACATCACCCACAAGGAGGAGCCCCACTTACAAATAATTCATTTAGAGAAAGGACGAGAGTTCTGCCTTAGCCGCGCCAAGACTAAACAGATTAGCGAAGAACCACTTCTTGATTAAAATAAAAAACCAAACCAAAACAAAAAACCCAAACTAAACAGGGGGTTCTTTGCAACCAAACTCCCATCAGAAAGCAGATTCGCCAGAGAGGGGATGTTTGCCTAATTACATTATCCCAACTTTTCCCGATTACAAGGAGAACAGATGTTTTGTTACTGGAAATGATCCCAAAGGGAAGAAACATTAAAGACCAACTGCCTACAACAAGAGACTACAAAATCATTTTTTTTCGTTACAGTAGTTATGATGCCAAGCACATTTTGCCCAGGCAGGAAGGTGTGATTAAGTGAAACTGCTTCCTTAGGAACTATAGGATGATGCTGAAACACAGTAAAAGTTAGTAGAAAGATTTACACAGTAAAGTTACTGTATGAATGTGCCACAGCAGTTTTCATTTTGAATTAACTGTGCTTATTTCAGTATAACCCACAAAGCCCAGTTTAACTGAGCATTGTCTTTGTGAATAGCCCCATTACTATCTTACAGCTACAACTATCTGGAGAAGAGTAGGAAGAGCAAATGTGCAAACAGTTGTGCAGCTGGGACTTCTCTTGCTCGATTTTCAGGAGTACTGACCCTTCTGAGAGCCGTTTGAAGCCAAAAGGGTGCATGTGCACTCTGAGCCTGTATGGGCACGGGCTTTTGAAACTGTAATCCAAAGCCTGAGGTTTGCAAATTAAGTGACTGTGTTTCAAAACTTCATCTTGAGCAACCTGCCTACAGTTACCCAGTCATGCCTGGTAGAATAAGGAACAAAATCCACACCTGCCAAAGATCAATAATATGTTGCCAGATACCTCAAAAGAACAAGCAAGGATTTATCTTGATTTCACTTGAGGAAGAATTTCATTCAAGGTTTATTTCATGTAGTTGGGTTTTAGCTCAATTTTCAGCTCACTCATTTTAAAAGCAAAGTGGTTTTTCCTTCCTGTTTGTACATTTATTTTACATACCCAGAATTCATAGTAAGGTAAGCAGTTTCCCTCTTTTTTATCTGTCTGCTGCTATCTTGATTACTTTTCAATTTGTTTAAATTGTTGCCTACTTTGCAAACTGTTACCTGAGCTGTTAAGACTTCAGAAAAAAATCTCATGGTAATGTATTTATTTTCTGCATTATTCAGAAACAAGCACCTTCAACAGATTGTTTTAATAAAACAAAATGCTCAATTTTTGCATTCTAACAAAACTCTGCCCTGCTATGATACTAGCTGGGAGGTCAGTCCAGGAGTCAACCAATCTGGGGGTTACTGGAGAGAGCAGTTACTAACAAATATGACCACAGACTAATGAGGGCAAAACATTCTGCTGGACCTCACACTTAAAACCAAGGAATACAACCAAGGAAGAAATCATCAGGGATGTGAAGGTCCCAGGCAGCCTTTGGTGCAGTGGCCATGAAATGATGGTGGATCCCACAAAAAGGAAACAAGGAAAATAGCAGGATCGACCCCTGGAGCTCAGAAGAGCAGGCTGTGGCCTCTTAAGGTGTCTGCTTCAAGAAATCCTGTGCAATGCATCCACATAGAGAAGAGGGGACTGGAAGAGCTAGCTGAGTTTCAAGTATCACACCCTCCAGCTTCAGAATGATCCACTTCAATGTGCAGGAAATCAAAGGCAGGAGTCAAAGGCAGGAGGGAAGTGTAAAGATGAGCAAGGAGACTCTGACAAAGCTCAAACAGAAAAAAAGAAGTGTTCTACAAGAGATAGAAGCATGGGTGAACAGCCAGGAACATAGAGATGCTGTCCAAGCACACAGGGGCAGGGTTAGAAAAGGCAAAACCCATCCGGAGTTGAGTCTGGTATGGAATTGAGGACAGCAGCAAAGACATCTACAAGTATATCCCCTGCAAAAGGAAGACAAGGGAAAATGTGGGCCTGCTGCTTAATGGGGTAGGGGACCTGGTAACAAGAAAGCTGAGGTAGCTGTGTTTACTAGTAAGGCCAACCTTCAGAAACCTCATGCTCTCAAACCTGTGAGAAAGTCTGGAGCAAAAGGAAGATCAAGTTAAGAAACAATTTTACAAAAGGCATATTAAAGTTCATGGGGCCTTATGGGATGTACACATGCCTCCTGAGGGTGCTGGCTTATATCACTGAAGCCACTCTCTATGACCTGTGAAAGATTATGGTGACCAGGAAAAGTTCCTAAGACCAGAAAAGAGTGAATGTCACTCCTGTCTTCAAGTAGGACACACAGAACTACAGACTCATCACCCTCATCTCTGTCCTCTGGAAGGTGATGGAGCAAGCATTCCTGGAGAGCACCTCCAAATAACTGAAGGACAGGGTTACTGGGAGCAGCCAGTGTGGACTTTGTAACTAGTGCCCTGTAATACAGCACAGGCATTGCTAGTAATGGGCCATAAGCTTTGTACTGAATTTGCAAGGCCTCAGGATAGAGTCTTCAGATTTGCTTTATCCAAACTTCCCTTGGCCTGCCTGAAGCTTTATTTCAATTGGTTGAGCTGCAACAGCAGTTTTGCTAACTGACCAGGAGGCTAAGCAGGAGAGCTGAAGCAGATGATGCCCAGAGTTTTCTGGCAACCTCCACTATTCTATGAAAATAGTCTAATGAAATTCACCTAGAATATGCCTCCCATTTAAGAAATTTACAGAGCATTTTTTTCAACTGTTAGGAAAATTTCAAACCACAATGTTCTCCTTATTTTGAGCCTCTCTTTTTTGACTCAAGTGAAGGAATGATAAGTAGAGCTGATGCAACATGTTTGGGAGGAGTTTACAGATACAGAATGTCTTATTCAAGTTCTTAATTTAAAAAATAATGGTTTATTTTGACTGAAATTTTAAAGAAAAAGATAAATAGCAAATAATGGATCTTCAGTGTTGCTCTTCACTGTTTCTTTGAAGAGTAATTCAGCAAATTCATTGGTTTAAAATCCTTGGAAATGTATTTAAGCATATGAATATTCATACACATTTTTAATCCAATGTCTTTTGCAGCCATTGTAACTTATGCTGCTTCTTAATTTTCTCTTACAAATCCATCTGCAAAGACCTGTTTCTTGAGTAGTCTATTGATTTTTTAAAATCAAGAGTAGATCAAAAGTGGTATCCATTTGCTCAAACATTATCTCTGTCATTATTAACCAGTAGTTTTTTGGTTTTTTACCATTCTTTGACAGGAAAGCTTTGAACTTACAATGAAAATTGTTTATTCTAGGTGTGTTAGGCTTTTTGTTGATTTTGTTTGTTTGTTATCAGCTGCAACAGGCTATTTTACTCCATATTTTACAAACTTTCATCAAGACCAATAATGCTTCTTTGTCATGGTATATATAGGATTGTGTATTAAATTATTAAGCATAAGATAAGAGTCAAATTTTCTATTTACTTTGGGTTTTGCTTTCCTGTTATGCTTTGTTGTCAGGTGTGGATGTATTACTGTCCCTGGTAGTCAAATGCCCTAGAATGCAATTTTTGCTTAGTTCAGTCAATGATTGATCAACTTGCTATTGCAAAGTCAAAATGTACGTTGCAGTTATGTTCCTGGCAGGTTCTGCCCAAACAACCACACCACCGACTCAAACATATTCACTATTCTACTAAAGTGGCACCAGTGGAATATTCTGGCAACTAAATTTATCTCAGAGGAAGGTTCTGGAAATGAAACATCGCCAAAAGTCCTATTTTTAGCATATGATAAAAATTTTAGTTCTCTGCCTATGAAGCTGCCAGGCACCATGTGACGCTCCCATTTTTGCTAACAATTCAGTCATCTGATTATTTACTCCCCTCTTGGCTTTAGTTGACCCAGTTGTCTCTGGTGGACTGGCAGGATCTCCAAATGCCTTGAGGATGTTCCATTTAAGGAATGCACATGGACACCTATTTGCATACTTGCAGCATTGTTCTTGGGTGAGGGTGATTTAAGACAGACAAAATGAACTCTCTGTCTTCAGGATAGCAGCACTCACCTGAGGCACGGAGAACAAGAAAAACTTGTTGAACAAGGGAATGCCACAACGATTAGCATTTATTTGGGCAGCAACTGGTGGAATGCAAGGGAGCAAAATTTCCAGCATGGCATTTTAACAACTGTGAAAGTGTCAGCATGTAGTTGCTTTTAACTACATTCTAAGCCAAACTTAACTTTTCATGGTCTACAAAAATAGCCCCAGGGCTCAAAAACCTCTGAAAAAAATCCACACAGGCATCATTCAAATTAGAAGGCTGACAGAAAAAGAAGTGGCAAATTCCCCTCAGCTCCAATTTTCTTTCCTCTACTTTTTGCTTTCATCCTCACTTAGAGCTTTCTGTCTGCTGTACTGAGGTGCCATTGCAATGTGAAAATCAGGAAAGAATTGTTTTGTAATGTGCACTGCCCTTGGATTTTAGAATTCCCTGTACTCAATAAATTTGCTTTGATGACTTATGTCTCTGTTTTCATATTTGCAGAGAAACAGTAAACATTTAAAAACCAGAACAGCAGCTGTTCTTTGTTCAGCTTTTATTGTTTTGGGGTGTTTTTTTGATCTTCAGCTTAGACATTCAGTCATTTCTGGTCTCTTGATCTGCTGGCTGTTCTGTGCAGGACCATGTCACCAACCATAACTGATGCAAGGCCTTTCTCTTCATAGCCAATTCTGACATCATTGTGGTTTATTGTGCTGCCTTCTGCAGTTATTTTTATGACACACACCTAAGTTTTCTTTCATGTGTGCAATTTCAGCTTTAAAGACACATTATAACAGGCTTTCCCCCCCCTTACATTTTCCTGCTTTATCCTGAATTTTTTTTTAGATTCAGAAAAGCAACAGAATGCAAAGTACTTCAAAAGTACACAGAAATATAAGAGTGCAAATCCTGACTTCCTATTGCCATTTTGGTCACTGGTTCACAGCTTATTATGTCTCTTTATTAGCTAGACAGACCTTGTGTCACTTTTTTTTTTTTTTAAGAGTTAGCTGCTGCAGCAAGTGAGAGCTTCCAAGCACCCTCCCTGCAGGTATCCTGGGAACACTTGGTCTCATATTAAAGGGACTTTTATGATTCTCTGACTTCAGAACTGAGCTTTTAATATCGCTACTGTGATAAGCTTCAAAAGCTCCTTTAAGCTGCAGCACTGAGAAGTAAGACTTCTAACACTCCAGTATTTCTATTTTAATACAGGTTAGCAAATACAGCAGACATAAGAATTGCCTTTTATCAATTTAGTCATGATATATTTCAATTGTCTAAACCCTTGTCATAGGTCAGGCATTTTAATTCCCAAAATTTTGTATGATACAGTGGCTTTAAAATGCAGTACACCAGCCTAAATGCTAGTCACCTACCAACCTGGAGAGCCTATGTTATTTTTGGGCCCTAATCTTGTGTGACCTTCTCACTGCATTTTTCTGCCAGATTTTCTCAACAGTTCCTTACATATACCTCACAATGTAGTAGGAGTAGTCAGGAGCCTTCCTCAGCTGTAAGAATTGTCTCTTACACATTGATTGTATAGAATATAGATTCTTTTCACCTGTTAGAACATGATTTGGCATTAAGTCATATAAACATGGCCCAAATGTGAAAAAGCCCCAAATACTAAAAATACAAAGTGCCTGTCAAAAATTTACATGTATTTTCTGCTTACCTGTCTTTCTGACATTGAGCTAGACAGTTTCTCAGACTCTCTAGTGTCAGTGTCTGCTAAGCAGTGAATGGTACTTTAGTGCTCATTTCTAGATCAGACTCAGAAGACACAGGACTGCCTTGCATTGCCACACTACAACACTGCCAAACCACCCACTAGAAAACTTTCCTGCCTTGTGTACTAGAAACTGTAAGTTCAGGCTCTGTTTTTTCCTTAATTATTAGTATACCTTTTACAAGCTGGACTATTTTGATAGGAAGACATTGTCACCTCAGTTTTGGATATTTTACTTTTTCATATAAAGGGGGACTTAGTAAAGACCTGGATCATCTTTTCTGTAGAGCCGTTATTAGGATTGAGCTTAGTATGAGTAGAAGAACATAGATTCCTCTGATCAGCTGTGTTAGAAGCTTTACAGATTCCTACTCATGCAAGCAAGAACAAGTGCTGAACACTGTTCCAAGTGCAAGCTTCAGAGGTTATGCCAAGGAAATTGTATGTTGCTCCTTAACTGTGGGACACTGGCAGGGCTCCAGAGCACGGGAGATAGAGAGTCCTTGGTGTAACAGCAGCACCTCAGAGTACAGCAGTGACATCCTACACACCATCTGTGCAGGACAACACACAAGATGACACTGGAGCTTGAGCTGCACTTCCACATACCTTAAGAATCAAAAAGTGAGAACAAGCCCTTAGAACAGGGCTAATTACAGGAATATTTGGTACGAGACAATAAAAAAACCCAAAGTAATTTTGCAGAAGTGGCAGATGCAAAAACTTCAGGACTTTGTACCTTTGAAGAGCTAGGAAAAAATGTTTTAGATGTGCCTCCAGAAAAAAACCTAAATGGAGCTATCTAGGTGCAGACAAGGTGCCTAAGCTTCTGTTGAGCTCAATGGAGTTGAATACAGAGCAGGCTGAACAGCTACTGAGACCCCACTGCATGCACTAAAGACAGCTCCACCACCTGTAACAGGCACTTAAACATTCACCATGCAGCACACACAGAAGTACTCAAGTCAGGTGCCCTAAGAAAAAGCTGGTAAGGGATCTGCCCATAAGCCACAGTCCTTGTACATACACAGGACTATGCAAGGTTTTGCAGGGACATTTGAGCTGCTTCCACATTAGGGTGGCAACTGCACTAATGTAGCACGCTGTACAAATGCACACACTTAGCTTTTTAGCAGGACTAATAGAGAGTTACTTTTCGCCCTCTAAAAGAGGCTGCTACCAGGGAAGCAACATTCATTCCTCTCCCAGTTGCCTAATCTGGGAACACTAATTACTATTAGCCATTTTAACCACCTTGCACAAAATCCTGGAAAAACAGTATTCTTGTTATTAGCCCAGCTGTTGTACCACAGTGGGCAAAGAAGTACCCGGGATGAACAACAGGAAAGAATACAGAACTAATGACTATAGGTTTATAGCAATGTTGACAGACTCATTTCATTAATATACAGAGCTTTTGAATGAAACTATGCTTAATGCATGGCTGTGTGTGAGCTCAAGGGTGCTTTCCCGTTAACATCAATGATCTCCCTATTTATTAGGCATTTTTCCTGTCTTTCAGGTCCATGTGACATGACACAATGTCCAATTAGACAGCCCTAACTGGATTATTTTTGCAATTAAGATGTGAGGTAATACATTAAAAGCTACCCTAAGTATACATTTTGGATATTAAAACTGACCAGTTTGTTTATGATGCTAAAAAAATAGTTTGACATTCATACGCTTTATTAAAGAGGATTTTTTATCTAGGAAATCTAATAGAAAGTCTACAAAGCCAGCATTTTTCTGTTTAGAGAAGGATTCACCATGAGGACAGTGAACAACCTGCTGCATAAAACATTCCCTGAAATCTGTAAGACTGATTACTTCCTAATCCAGACTAGAAACTGTAACAGATATATATTTTGCAGTTCTTTTAGTCTTTTTTTCTTCAACACAGAAAGAGATTATATAGGGAGAACAATACTAAAACAATCTTATACTGGGTGGCCCTTATTTTTTGAGTTAGAGAACTTCGTCTACTCCCTTTAAAGTTCAAAAAAATAAAATCTAATTTCTTGTTGCCACAAACAAAATAAAGTACCTGGTTATCATGGTATATACTGAATGGTGCCTGTATTCTCTTATGCTGTTTTATGTAAGCCCAGAAATTTTCATGACTGATTAAGTGGGTCATTTGCAAGAAATGCAGTTTCAGAAGATTTGCAAACAGATCAGTACATGAGATAAGTTGTATGGGGTTTTTTTACCCTCAGACCTTGCAGAACAAATAGGAACAGACCATTTATGCATCTCAGACTGCTTTTCATTTTGCCACCCAACGTTGCTGCCAACTTATACTTCACTTGTGAAAGTCAGATTATCCCTTCCCTCTACCCAGAAATTTATTATTAATACTCACAAGCAGCAAATAAAACAGAAGGTGTAACTGCATTGGAACAACAGGCTTATCTATTGCACTGCAAATACAACCACCACCACAACATGGACTTGCCACCAACCACCATGTCAGTGGTGTGAGTAATTAATACTGAAACATATCAAGGAAGCTTTTGAATACAGTTCTATGTAAGCTTCAATTAGAAACAACACTGACTCTTTGTACAGCTGACATGGGCTGTGCATCAGCATTCAGACAGATGGGATGCAAATACAATGCACACACCACCACCAAACACAACGGAACAGAGTTAACAGAGTCTTAAGTTGGAAGTACAGGTAACACATCTCCTACTCCTCTCTTAGATAGTATTACTGATGAACTCACACACTCCTCTAGAACAGTTTTAAAGATTATGGTAAATCTTGTGTTGACTGTCAAGACTGAGCCATCCTTCATGGTTGAACCACATACTTGCAGCTGTGAAATCCTTGTTTGAAAAAGTAACCCCAGCATCACCCTTACATACACAGTATCTTGTACTTTCCACAATGCAACAAGTCTGGTAAACAAGGCAAACATGTCCTCAGCCTGTGGCACAAGAGCTGTTCGTGCTGAGCTCACCATCAGCTTGTTCTTGCCCCAGTTTGATCTGCACTTATTACAGACTGTTTAAGAAATACTGTATTGCTTGATGCAGAGTACAGTACACACCTATAAGATCTGAAATGATGCTGCTTCCTCAGCAGCACTGCCCCTGAAGGTACTCAGGAGGTGCTGGGAACTGAGACACACACGAGTAGTGATGGTCTGAGCTTTGCTGCCTGGGGGAGGCAGCACCAGCATGTCTGATGCAGGGTGGCACTGAGCCTCACAGTGCCATTGAAGTGCTCTGAAGTTCAATTCTCTATTCCCATTTACGCTTCACTTTCACTGGTCATCTGATGCATTCATAACAGAGATCACACAAAAGAGCAGTCCTAGCAGAAGAGGTATCACATTCTACATCAACTCAATACACATGGATTTCTGCATAATTGATCATTTTATTGGAATCTGTTAGAAGATGTTTGTTCAGATCACCTGTTCAGCAGGCAGTTACACTGCTTCTGTTGACTGCATACATACTGAGCAAGTCTCCAAGCAATACATAAATATTGTCTGACCCCATACTTAAGTATCTTTACTACAAAAGGCAGCTTCTCCTCAATAAAAGTTGTATCCATGGGACCAATGTGCATTTCTTCTAGCTAAACTTGTACCAAATCCGTACCAACAACCATAGGTTAAATACATCAATACATGTTAATAGAGCTTTAACAGTACAAAAAAAAGTAAGAAAGTGAAATACTGCAACAGCTGAGATAGATACTGCATTCAAATGAGAAAACATAGTCTATTTGACATAGTTAATGACACAGTCACCAAAACACAACATACAGAAGCAATGTCAACAGCCAGTACTTGTCTAAGCATTTTAGAGTTCCCCTTTTCCCTTCAAATAAAGAAGGGTTGTGTAGATCTTGAAGGTGAACTTAGGCATCATTAACCTCACAGCAATACTGATGCTGTTAGTTAAGGTTAGGTAGAGACATACTAAAGCTGCAGGCCACTGAGTACACATAGCATTTGTGAGTTTGAGGAGCCAATGTTTATTATAGGACAGGTTCACTTTTCAAACAAAGTGCACCCTATGTAACAGTAACATTAATTGGCAAGACATATTTAGAAAAAATGCTACTTTAGAAACCTAGCATATTTCAGTTAATTGAGTAAAGTGTTGATTTAAGTAGCTACAATGAGGGCTAGGGAGGTATTTTAACTGAAACACCTTGGTAAAGTGAAATCAGCTGACCTATCATTGATCTCAAGAACCCAGGAATACAGGTCAATGTGTTCTCTCAGTCATCAATGACCAGTATTTCAGCAGGCATTTCGGTTTTTAACCTAAGGGCAGGTTAAAATCAATCTGTATACAATGCAACCTACCTCAAACAGAGGCAATGATGACCAGTTAGCTCTCAGCCTCTACTTTTACTGTTACAAGCCCAACAATTTTGGCACCCAAGTATAGCCAATCTTTTAAGTTCAAATTCAACCATTCCAAGCCAGAGAGAACCATTCCAGAGACTGCTCTATGTTAGAATTCAGGACTGTAATAACATGCATAAACCAGCTGCCCAGAGACACACAACTAAAAGAAGTTGCTAGAAATAGCCACTGAACATACACATGCATGCCAGTGAGTTTCCCAATTAAAGTGCTATTTACAAGCCATACTTCAATTTCTCTGTAATTTGTAGTTTTTAACCCAACTTACACATATGAGTTCAAGTGAAGGACATACAATGTGACCTTCTGAAATATCCAGAATGAAAATGAGTGCAAGTTACAAAGCTACAAAGAGGTCAGCAATGATTTCCTGATCTTTTCAGGTGAAAAATTATTTACTGGATAAGCAATGGCAGGGAGAGGTGGAGTCCATGAAGGACATAACCTTTAGGAAAGCAAACACAGCCTTAACCAATATTATTGACTTTTCAAGAAGTCTGAAAGTTTCTTTATATTGAAAACTGAAGTCCTCCACAAAGTTATCTGGTATCTTGCTGCATGTGGTAATGCATTATTGCCCTACAAGTTGTGCAGAAACCCACAGCCAAGTATTAATGCACAAGGAATTTAGAAATTACCATGCATAAGATGTGATTAAGCTGTAACAGAATCTCAGGTATTGATTATGGCTTCGACCTGCATTGAAAGTCAACACTTAGACAAATATCCTTAAGTGAATGACATTGTCCATATGAAAGTGAGACAACTTTGTTACACTAAAGACTTACTTTGTTAAAGTGACCTGCTTAGAAGAAACAATAGACAATATATTCACAGATAACCATTGCAAGAATTAGCCCTGTAAAAAATTCAACAATACTTTTTACTTATCTTTTCCTTAAGTGTATATATTTGCAGACATTTTATAACTAAGCTGTTTCTTGAACAGACAAATCTTTAATAGTTAATTCTTCATCCTACTTCCTCCCTCATCCAAATTCACCAAATTCAAGACATTGTTTTAGCAGCATCCATTAAATCAATAGTGCAAAGTTGTTATAAAAGAACTCTTCTGCCAAGCTAGGACATCCTCTTCAAGTTTTGCATTGGATCAATAGCACTTCCCATGTTTTTAGAGCTCTGGGGAAAGGCAGGAACAATAGATATGTTGAATCTAACAAACGAACAATTGTTTGCCAAAGGCTTTTTTGAATTTCATTTTTGGGTGAATTTTTTTTATTTGCTGCTCATACTGGCCCTTGTTACAACTTTGGTAACTAGTTCACTGCATTAAATTCACAATTCCTCATTTTGATATGCGCCTATAACGTGTGAATTGAACTGCACCACAATAATTGTCATGTCATCTCTGTACATCCGAGCCAGCTCTTCTGGAAGACTCAGCATCTTGGACAGGCGCTCATGATCCACAGCTCCAAACTCATTATTGCCCACTGCATGGCGGATCAGGTGAGTCGCTGCATTCTGATCTTCGAATACTGACGAGATTCTTGCTCTCCTTTCTGTTAAGAGACCATGCATCTGTCCCAAAGTTACCTTATAGCCACCAACAGCTATTGGCTGTTGGTGATGAACACCAGTGAGGTACTCCCCCACAATTCTAGCCACATCTTGCCTGTGCATTGTCTCCCATAGCCCATCTGTGGCCAAAACCAGGAACTTGTCCTGTGGCCGTAACTTGTGATGTATGACTTCTGGTTCAGCTGTGAGGTATGGGGGAGTGTGATAGTTTGGAGGAATAAACTTTGTATATTCATTTTCATTCAGCTGATCTGGGCCTGATTCTACTACTCTCTTCTGCAGTTCAATACTCCATTTAAACTTCACATCACCAAAAGCTCTAAAAGGCATCAGGAGACCCAAGAGACGGTCTTGTTTCACAAGACTTTTCTCTTCAGACTTTGGATGCTCCATTTTCACACGTTCTACTTCATTTTCATTTTGTGCATTGTGGTCATATGACAAATTAACTGCAGACCAAGATCCATCTTCTTCCTGAACGCCAAGCATTGCTCTGCTGTCACCTGTGTTTGCAATGTGCAAGTCAACACCATCCACATGGGCTACACAGGCAGTTGAGCCAGAGAATGCTACTCGCAGTACTAGATAGTTGAGAAAAGAATTTGGATCTCCTACTTGAGCTTCCAAAGAAATATCATTATCAAGCCTTTTAAAGGCATTAATTAAAGCTTCTCTCACATCAGTAGTCTCTCCACTGTTGAGATCAATCAGCTCCTGCCAGTAAGTTCTCAGACTGTTGAAGTAAAGCTTGGAAGCCTCTTTGCTAAAATAATCATTGGGATGTTTGTGCCACTGTAAAATGGGCAGCAGAGCTCTGCCACTCTCCACAGCATTTTCTATTTCAAGTAAAGTCTCATGAGGTAACAAAGAGACAGCAATGTAGTAAAACAGTCTTTCACTGACAGCTTGAGCACAAGCACAGCCTGCATGGCCATCAAACACACCCAGAAGCATCCCTCTTGTCTGTAAACAAGTGGCAGCACTCCTCCGGTCCTCTATGGGAGCATTAGCAGGCAACTGGTTGCTATCGAAGCCAAGAACAGAACTCACATTTTTACCATCAAATTCTGGGACTTTGAAACTGTATTCATTTGCCTTCAGAATGCTGTTGACCTGCGGAGGGGTGAGGTAAAACCTCTGTGGTGTAGAAGCATAATCCCTTGCGTGAATAAAATGATTAAAGTGCTCCTTTGGCCTGTAAAGTGCCGCAAATTTCTTCTGTGGTGCATATCTGAAGTGACTGTGAGCAAAATGAGATGACAAACAACACAGATGTTTATGGTGGCAGTAACACACAGTACTGCCTATTCTGCTAATCTCACAGTTACGGATCAATGGGAACAGATGAGCTGGTGCTGGCATGGCATCAGACAACAATGGCAGCCTGGAGCTTCGGACTGGAATTGCTGAAAGACAAGAGAACAACTATGCTTAGCAGGACAGCTAACAGATTTTTTTCCCCAGAATTCTGTGTTAAGATGTTTGCAGCTCCTAACCAAGTTGCTTATTATATGGAGTTCATAGCTTCAAAAGACTTGACAAAGAAAGGCATTACAATGTGCTTGTTTGTAGACACTACATTGGGCTGTAACAAAAAAGCTATGCTGTGCCTCAGCACAGGTATTGTAGCACTTATACCCACTCAGATAGCAGGCAGGAAGTGAAAGCATCACCCAGTCAATGAAGCTTCAAACAAGAGCACAACAGTTAGCATGGAGCACTCTACAGAATTGCCACCGGACTTTTACAGGTATTTGCTTTCCTGGTGGTTTCACAGCTGACAGAGACAGATGTGGCACACAAAGAAGAAAACTCTCAAGAAGGCTGAAGAAAAGCAAGCATCTAACAGAAGACTCAAGAAACAACTCTAAGATGACATACGACAAAGATGGTTTAGACAGCAGAAGCAAGTAGTAAGTGATGGATAACTGATATTCCTTATGTAATCAGAAGTCAATAGTGAGTTTTATTTCTTCCACCCCCCCCCTTTCACATGTAAAACTTCAAACTTGTGTGACACACACAAAGTAGCCACAGCAGTCTATACAGCAATTTTCTAGCTTCAGATATAAGTACAAGCGGTAAAAAGGAAATACAACTTCCCAACAGCTATTCCATCCAACAATACTCTAAAGCTAGCTCAGTGTTAAGATAAACCACTAGTATCTGACAAAATAGTCCACTGCTACTTGCCATATCTAAAAGTTTTCCCTATTTTTCACTTCTGTGAAGAAAGAGTATACTAGCATACTCCTTTTCTCCATTTACATGCCAAATCACATTAGTGAGAGTGCCTCTCAAAAGCCTGATTCACTATGCCTCATTACCAGGAAGTCTTTTACAATGTAATCCTTGAGAGACAATTCCAGAGTGGAAATGCAGTTGAACTGTGCCTTGTGTGAAGTACACACATTTAAGGCAAATTCAATTTTCTCTTTTATGCTCAAGTTTCATCACAAAAGCTTTTTCTCAGAAACGACCATTATAAGGCTTACTGCAGTTTTAAGTACTAATCTATCAGAACTGATAGATGTCAAATTGTTTTACTGAAGAAATGGATATTGCTATGTTATGCAAGGTGCTTCAATCATTAAATTGATTCTTTTTTTTGCCAAGCAAGCATACCAGTACTTCAGATGAGACTCAACCCCAATAAAATAGGCAGCAAGCCCCAATACTCAGTCTAAAGGATCATGCAATATATAGGAGAAACTGCATTTTGCATCACCCCATTCCATTACCTTTCCATAGCTTCAGGCATTATTCTGATCACCTGGGCCAGCTGAGAAGTCTGGAAACATATGAAGCTTCACCCTATTCTCCTTGTTTCAAGAAAGGGAAGCAAGTCATATTCTTCCCTCCAAGCTTGTTCTTTTTAAGTAAGCCAGAGTAGAGCCCATTTCTCAGTTACATGACATGTAAGCACTGAAAGCAGAGTAGAATACATGCTGCTGTCACTCCACTGACTCCCCAGTACTAATGAATGACTGTTGTGCACTGACAAAAACTCCCCTGAGTCTCTCACTGACAGCTGAAGATCAAAGTTTGCTGTTGTGCAGGTACCAAGAGCTCGGGCTGTAGCCCAGACAAAGAGGAGCAGTGAACTGGCTGATGCTTCCAGATGCAGACTGAATTTATGTTAGCCATTTGCTTCTCCAGTCCAGGCTTCACAGGCACACAGCACAACAGCAGTAGAATGCAACTCCAAATATAGATTTTAAAGTCTATTCACTGCCTTCTAATTATATGGGAGCTATTTTGGTAACAGTTATGTATGTTTCTTCACGTGACATTTAAAAGCTACAGTTTTGCTTAAGGTTCTACAGATGTGTCTGGCCTACAGCAGCACCTCTGCTTCAGCACTGGTCTCCCATTAGACTTCACCTGGATCAAACTGTTCTGACTACTTAGCATTTGTGTACAGTGCTGACCCACAGCGGTGCCTCAACTGTTCTGACAGTTTTGTTGGTCCATGATGAAGCAAAAATACAAATGTACTGCTGCTGTAACAATTCTGCAGTGCCACCAGAGGATATTCCGACGAATTTTAATCATTAGCTTATCAAATGTTACGTGAAATCCAAGAGGAAGTAATAAGACGTTGGCCTCACATTTTCCATGGCTCATATCATTTACAGCAGATCTACGCCAGCTTAAGAGATCAGTCTGTTTCACGTACCAGCTTCAACAATTCCAAGTTAAGTAAATGCCCAATTCTAAGTGTTCAAACCTGAACTGAAATAAAGTCACTCCCACTTACCCCAACACAGCTGGCCCCAAATATTACCAGACACTCCACCTGCCCCTTAAATAATTAAGATCTCAAGATGATTATGGTTGATCAAATGATGGCAAAGAAGTAGAAATTTTACAATTCAACCAAAATTTGTCAAGATATTAGAACCAATCCAGTGTAAATACCTCCAAGCCCAGAGCAGGGTACAAGTGCTATTTTTCAAAGTGTAAATATAATGTGACCAATAATGAGTCAGATGATCAACTTACAGGTTTTGTAGTACTACACTAAAAAAAAAATACAAAAATGTTCCACCTTTCTTTAATAAGGCTCGTTATAGCCATAGTATTAGGGCTATTTGACGCGGGACAGACAGGTTCCTTCAAAACACTGTGCCAAAGACACCCATGGTTTCAGGTGAAAACACTCACTCAGATGCCTTTCCTACACTTGACAGACCTGAATGAGCCAGCTGGAGAGGACGGAGAGGTGGGGAGGAGGAGTAAGAAGCATTCGACACAAGCAGCACCGTTAATCCTTCTCTCCGGCCTCAGCCCTCGGACACAGCCCAGCCTAGCAGCCCCATCCCCGGGTCCCATCCGATCCCCCGAGCCCGAAAGGAGATACATACCGATCCGCCTGGGCCCAGGACATACACACATTCTCCTGTCACAACATGAAGCCGCCAACATCCACAAAGCAGAAGCCCGGGGGGGCGGGGGGAGAAGCAAGGCAGAGAGTTTGTTAGAGAAGACGTAGAGCTCCGGCACGGAGTGGGACGGCAGACAGGAGGAGACACGCACACACAGCCCTTGTGCGGGCACACGGCGCTGCTGCTGCCGCTCGCCCGGCGATAGGACTGAGCCAGCTCCGCAAGGACCAACCGAACCCGCCGCCCGCCCGGGCACCGAGCCCCGCCGGCCCCGCACTCCCTTCCGGCAGGGCGAGGGCAGGGCCCGCTCTCGCTGCGCGCCGCGGCGGATACCGCTGCTCGCTCAGGCGCTGCGCGGCCCCGACATGGCCGCCCCTCCCTAGCCGCCCGCCCGCCTGCCTCCAGCACGACCACCTCCGCCTCCCTCCACCCGTACCGGGCACAGACGTGGGCCTTTCCCGGGCGGCTCAGTAACACGGGTGGAAGGACCGCGCGGCACAGGAAGGGGAGCGGGTGGAGGGACAGGACCGCGCCGCCCCGAACGCACCCACCACTCCCAACCCCCCGATAGCCGCCGCCTCACGCCCGCGGCCGCCGCGCCTTTATAAAGGGCCCTGCGGCGCGCGGCGCGCCGCCCATTGGCTGCTGAGGAGGGCAAGGCGGGCACGTGACGCGGAGGCTGAGGGAGCGGGCGGGGGCGGACGGGGCGCTGCGTGCGCGCGCACCGCGCAGGGGCGGGAAGGCGCGAACGCGCGTCGTGCTCGCGCCCCTCCTCCCGAGGTGTCCGTGAGGGGAAGGTGAGCGGCCGCGGAACGCTTTTGCGAGCGGGAAATGGGCTTGTTCTCCTGAAATGTCCGTGAAGTGTCTGTGACAGGTACGGGGCACGTTAACTCCCCAAGAGATCGCTGAAGTCTGTCCCACAAGCCAAGGACCTCTCTGCCCTGAGAAAGCCCTCCACACTGCTTTGGTCAGGAGTCAGTCACACAACTTCTGACTGTTACGGAGACGGAATATGGGAGAACGTTTAAATTTTGTATGTGTGTATTGGCATTTATTCAGTTAAAGAGTGGTGCTTTTTGGTTGGTTTTTTTTTTTTCTGTCTTGAAATTTTTGAGTTGATTTACAGTCACAAAGCATGTTAACTCCTCAAGAGGCCACTGAAGCTTGGACTGAAACGTGGGGCATTTATATTTTTTTATTAATTTTGTCTTCTCTTAGTTACTGCCCTGTCCCTGTTATACATATATAGGGCAACACTCAATTTTGCATGTGCTTCTGACGTATTCTGATCCAGAATTACTCTTCATGTACATTTCTGAATATGGAAAGAGTATAAATTCAACAGTATTTTGATTTCCTTGATCATCTCTCTGTGTATAGATGCCTGCGCTCTCACTCCTTACTGTTTTTCAGGATGTCTGGAATGCCCACTTTGCTGTGTTTTGCTGGCAGCAGATGTTAGCAAGCCTTGGGGTGTTGCCATTAGCATTCCCTCAGCAGCTGTAACAAAACACAGATTTTTGAATGTACTTATATCTTCACTCAGTTGGTAGGATGTGTGCAGCTGTGTACCAAAACCAGGAGAAGGAGCAAAGAAAAGTCTGCACTTAGTGCCCAGAAGACTCAAGACTCTACTTGAAATGTAAGAGTGTGGAAAGTATTGTCCTGTGACCCTCTGTGTAAAAACCAGCTAGAAAGATAAAATTATGCCATTCTTAGAAATGCAAGTCTTTCATGTGTTTCACTGAAAACACAGAGTATTAAAATTTTCATTTATTGGTATTCTGGGTGACTTTTGAGACATTTCTTTGTTTATCCAGAATGGTATGCCCTCATCTTCTCTTTGAGGCTTATTTTAGAAGTGAAAAAAAAAAAGGCATCTGACAGACACCATTATACATTAAAAACTTCATTAAACAGCTTGGAAAACAAATTATTTGCATTCCTTTTTAGCGGTAGCATATGGTTAAAAATAGAATGCAAGCATGTGCTGAAATAACAACCATTTACATAATTCTCTACTTGCAGCAAGAGTGACTGTAAGGCCCCCAAGTTTATAAATTTTCTTATAGACATTATATAGACATTATAGCCATAATATTAGGACTAATTGACACTGCACAGACAGGTTCCTCCAAAACACTGTGCCAAAGACACCCATGGTTTCAGGTGAAAACACTCACTCAGATGCCTTTCCTACACTTGACAGACCTGGTGCACTATCAAGCCACCTTCTTACCTTGGCAGAAGGAAGAAGGCTGTGGGAAGATAGAATTCTGCCTGGGTGAATTTGAGTCATCATTCTAGGAGCAGAAACGCAAAAATGGATTGGGATGAAGTCACCGCCCATCACCTCTCTTAGTGAGGAGTTTGTGGAATGGCTTCATTTATGACTTTCATAGAGAATGCTGCTGTCCAGAGTTGCCTACCTAGAAAAAAGATGCCATGAAATTTAGCACTTTTGGTCTTCAGAACATCTTGTGCCCACTAGTTCAATTCTCCATGATTTGCTGTGAAATGGAAAGGTTAATGGTACAGTTCCCTGTTCATTGATTTAATTATCCCTTTCTTCCTGATTTAAGGCCACGAGAGGAGCTACTTCTAGAGCTGATCTTGGAAGCTGTGGCTCCCTGTCTCACAGTATCCTGTTGACAGATCTGAACATTAGACAAAATCTGAATTTTTAAATACTGAGTGAGAAAAGATTGTAGTCTCAGCAGCCACATATAAATCCCACAAATTAGAGACAAAATGCTAAAATTTGGCTGACATTTTGCTCCTTGAGTTTATGTGAGTTTGCTGGTGTGCTGCCAGAAGTTGGATGTTGCAATGTAGCTGGGAAGTTAGATTTTCCTTCTCTTCATCTTGTTGCTGCCAAGACCTTTCTGTGCACTTTGAGCAACAGTCTATTTTTGCTGATTCTAAAGAATAAAAAATATTCTAATGAATAAAAACACGTTGTTCCACATTAAACATTTTGCACCAGAGGCTGATGGAAGAGTAATTATTTGTAACTACTTGAAGGTATGCAAAGTCTCCCTGTTGCCCTGGATGAAAGGATTATCAGCAGAGTGTAACAAGAGACATCAGTTCTTGTCTTAATGTGCCTGTTGTCAGCAGTGGTTAATTCTGCACTGCAGAACCAACAGGCAGCTATGCATTATCCCTGCAGCTGAAGTGCTGCAGTACTTACCCTAACACACATTTCCAAAAAAATACATATCCAGAGAAATACATTTCCAGAGAAACTATTACAGATCATCAAAGTCCATTTTCATTTGAAACCAAATGTTTGCAATAACCTTCTAGTTTAAATAGGTTCTTGGTCAGATAAGTTAAATATTTTATTGATTCATTTTTATTGACTCATTTTTACTGAAGGCTAGTTCAGGAGCACAGGATAATATTTCACTTGTTTTTATATTCCTTGCCTCCTTAACATTCTTATTATATCCTTGCACACAATGTTACAGAAATGGAGCCATGTTGCTCCTGTGCTTGTTGAAAAGAGCAGTTGCTCATAAAACCTGTCTTAAAACTGAGTGCACAGATCAACCACTTGGCAGGCTGCCATACCAACCTGGAGCAGAAAATAAGGGCAGAAAGTCAGATAAGTTTTGAGAGCAGAAAGAAAAGCCTAACAAGGGAAAAAATAAGGGAGACTAACAAGCCAGGTATGGAATAAACAGAAAGGATTGGACAGGACTAAACTCTGTCTTTTCCTTTCCTGATCACATTACAGAAGCAGTCACAGCAATCTAAGTATGCTGTTCCACAGAGCAGCAGTTTATTTTTTGCAGAAATCAGGAGCATTATGTGGCAAAAATAA
Source organism: Alaudala cheleensis (assembly GCA_013398995.1). Lineage (NCBI taxonomy): Eukaryota > Metazoa > Chordata > Aves > Passeriformes > Alaudidae > Alaudala > Alaudala cheleensis. The sequence continues at coordinate 75,266 of VWYE01015424.1, forward strand.
ATGTGTCAGTAGAGCTCAGAGCAGATGGAGTACCTGCAAACAGTGGTGGCCTGTGCTCTTCAGTCTGCTTCAAAGGGAGAGTTTGGTTGCACGTTCAAGTGTTCTGCTGCCCTCTCAGGGAGTGTTTGCTGTGGGTGGTGCCGCTGTCCTGCCTCAACACAGCTGGTTCCTGAGTACAGTGAACATTTCTGAAGTTTCATAATGAGCCCTGCAAAAGGTGATTTTTAAAGAACGTCTAAGAGTATGAACTTTAGAGTAAGCCAGCAGCACTGAGCCACATGATTCATCTCTCCCCTGCCCTTTTTAAAGGCAAATCCAATGGCAAATCACAGACACTTGCTTTCAGTGGGTATTTTGCATTGTGGGATTCACAGATAGTTTATTTTGTTATACAAATATATTTATTAATATATTCTTTAAAGCTAGGTCAGGTTGTTCAGGGACCTGGTCAGTCCTGTTTTGGACATCTTTGAGGACTGACATTCTCAATCTGCCTGGGCCCCAGTTCTTCACCACTTTAATTCTGAAGATTTTTCATTTTTAGTTAATCAGAATCTTTCATGTTAAGCTTGTATCTGTTGCCTCTTGCCCCTCAGGACTTCTTTGTACCATCCTCTATGTTGATTCCCATCTCATTAGCAGAGAATTAAATGCATTTTTTTCATTTGGTAGTAGCTGTGCCCTTGTTTGCACTTTTCATCTGGGCTGGTTTTTCAGGGTCTGGTATCCAGTTTGGGGAATACAGCATTCTGACAGCTTGATGAAGTAAGGGAAATTCTGTAGAAAAATAATTTTTTAGCCAGCTTCAAGAATGGTAGTTAGAACATTATCAGTGTCTGGCTATGAGGAAGTAGTTTCAGCATATCAGGAAGTTGGATCCAGCAATTACCTTTTTCTGAAGGGTCTGATCCCTTTTCCAGCTGTAGTTAATCATGTGCATTTTTCATATTTCTTTGTTACAGTAATTTTTAAAAGTAACTACATTTGCAGTTATAATGACTGCCATGCAAAAGATTCAATAGACTTCAGGGGAAATAGTGGAGAATAAACTTGGGAGGGGAATCTGCCTGCATTTTTCTTTTTTTTTTCCAACAGATAAAGTATTGTTTACCTAATGCTGCTGGAACAGTGATATCTTGGGTTCATTTTATCAGATATGATACCCTGAAATAAAAGAGTGCTCAGACACTGGTAATTGAATTTGTCTTTTGTCTTTGAGGTCACTGGAGTCAAGAGATGGAAGCCATTGATGGTCTACAGAAAACAGCTGGCTTGAGTTGAGATCTTTCTATGCAAATGTGAGTGTTAAAGAGTAAGAATTTCTTAGCAATGAGGAAGAGCAACCAGTGCCAACTACTGGCAGTAAGGGTGTTGTTGTCTTAGCATGAGGGTGTACTTTGAAGTGAAAAGTAGTCATGGAAGATAACATTAGAAATTTCACTTTAGAACCAAGAGTAGGCTCTGAATCAGCCTCTTGGGTGTCTTGGGGCCCAGGGCTTGATCAGTCACATTTCCACTTGTAACAAGGAAGTTTAGAAAGAATATCAAAAGTCATCTCCTTCTCATTCCTCTTCACCTTTCTCAGTTTAGACTTACCTAAAGGCTGGGAAAATAAGACCTTGTATCCTTTGGGATTTGTATTTGATGATTAAAAAAAAAAGAAGCATTTGCTGTTTTTCTGTAGAAAAAAGATGAGTTAGGTTACTGGTTTCCTTGGCTGATAAACAGACATTATCTCAAGTGACCCCATCTACATTAATATTTACCATTTGCTTTATACTATATGTTTCATTTATATATTTAAACAGCAAACCAAACATGTATTTGTTCTAACCTCTTCCCTTCCCTGACTAGATCCAGTATTCGGTTCTTTCAGGCAGGTGTCCTAAGCAAGAGGTTACAGAGACTCATTTGCTGCCTCTGAACCAAGGAGTGGTGGATTCCTGTGAGAGTGACCAGTCTTCACTTCAAAGCATTGCCCTCACCTCAGCTGACCTGCAGCCAGACAGTAACAGGACTCACCTGGAAAAAGAGGCAGTGTGGAATGAAGGTGACAATTGTACCAGCCTTTTACAGTTCAAAGCTTTAGCCATTAGGCTGTTACATGGTAAGAGAGCAGCAAGCAGAAGGAGCAACACTGTCTTACAAGTAGATTTGGAGCTTTGTTTATGATGTTCAGGAACTGGAGGCAGCCAACTCCCTCTGAGAGATCCTGGCCTCACAGAGCAAAGCTGTGCTCCTGTGCCAGGCTTTAATCAAAAGAGAAGGCCTGACTGCAATCATTTCCAATAGGCCTGCTTTAGGGGTGCCCTTCTTCTCCTGGGGAATTTTTTATAAGGTCATTTAGAGATCCCCATGCTAATTTTGCCCTGCATTGGCACTGGCTTTCCTTGAATCTGGATTCCAGCCCAGGGCTGGATTTGGCTTGCAAGTCTGAATAACCTGCATATTCTGTTGCACAGCACAATGATGTCCCTGTGGCAGAGGGCAGGGAGGTGGTGCAAGATCACATGTTCCCCCAGAGATGGGCTGTGCCTCTGAGGAACCTCCATAAAGATCTAGGAGCATTGGGAGGACATTCAGCAAGCATAAGATGACTGCTACTCTGCTGCTTCTCAGGAGCTCAGCACGCATGTTTCCTGCAAACCTTTTGGTCTTGCAAGGTAGCAGGCCAGGCACCTTACTCCTTCCCCATGATCATTTTACTCAATGTGTTTCAAATGTCCTGGAGCAAGTCCAGATTGCAAGCTAAGTGTTTTAAAGTAGTATTTTAAGAATAAGGATCATTTATTCTATTAGTGTTGACTTTAAACACTGGAGCTAGACACCAGCCACATCAGGCTGTTTCTTTGAAACTTCTTTGAACTGTGGATGCATCTCTGCAGCCTGCAGCCTTGTGTAACTGCAGAGGTTTGTTCAATTTGTCTGGATGTTATATAAGCTGTCTTTTATTTTCCTTTTGCTTGTGATCGTGTTATGTAGGCTGCCTTCTTAAATTTCAGGAACCCTAAGGCAGCCTGAGTCATGTGTATAAGGCTCTTTTTTGCACTGTTGTGTAAGGTAGTGAATTGCAAAGGTCATGGGAATGAGTTATTTAAAAACTGAAACATGCTGGGCTCTATCCAGCTCAGAATAGATGAGCTCAGAAAGGCATTTGCGTTTTAAATTACAGTTTGGGTTATCAAGGACTGATTCACCTAACTCACTATTTCAGTTTCCTTAGCAAACTGCTATAGCACACAATATTTTTGGTTTTTTTTAATGTGTTGCTGATATAACCATGCATTCCCATGAGATAATGAATAAAATATTTACTTTCAATACTAGAAAAAAAAATGCATTCACAAATACTGTCATCACAGGCACAGTCTTCATGCTCATTCATTTTCAGTGCTCCCAGCAATGAATCTCCATTTCCATTAGATCCCAATGGAAGACGTAAGATTCCTGGTCAAAGTGCATGGAGTGCTTTGATCTGCCCAGTGAGAACTGGGTTGTGATGTGTCACTGTGCCCTTGTGTAAACAGGCTCAGTCACCCTGATGCTGTGTAGGTTAAAGGGACCAGAACAGATAACCCTGGGCTCTCTAGGCCAGATTCCTGTGTTTCTGTTCACTCTGTCTACTGTCTGGTTTAAACCATCCAGCTGTACCCTCATTTATAGAAAGACCTTTCTTTCATCCTATTTCATGTCCCCTTCAAGGCCCTCCAAGTCACCACCCATAAAAAAGCATATCCAGCCATACTTTAAAGTGAAAGCACTCTGAACTCTCCCAAAAGCACTTTTAAACTTGGATCATTTCACAGCGAAGTTCAGGGCATGACTCTACCAACTGCTCAGCACGCAGAGCAGGGCAGGCAGCAGTCTCTGGCAGCAGGGAAGGGCATTGCAGCGGGCCAGGGGAGCAGGAGGGAATACAAAACCACACCCTGGGAGTGGTTTTTGTTCTCTCCATCAGCCTGTGGAGCTATCCCAGCATCATTTTGGCCATTTGCAAAATTCATGTGTGTAATTCTAATTTTCTTTCAGTGCAGAAAAATATAATCAACTTGTGATCACATCAACTTTTGTTGAAAATACTAAGAAAGAGCTATGTGATGGGAAAAAAATACATTAAATTGGTTTGGCATGAGGAAGCAGTTAAATGACTCTGATTACTGAAACTCAAACCAAATCCGCGTCCCCAAATATTGCACCAATACCACAAAATGAAGTAATAAGCATGTCCCCATAAAGGCTTGCAATGCAGTGTACTTGTCAGTGATACAGACAGAAAGTGGTTAAGCCAGAAATTGTGGAGTCATACATGTGCATTTAGGAGAGGGGGAAATAAAACCTATTTTAAAAAGAGCTAGAAATACAAATGGCACAGTAAACTGAGTTCAGGGATATGACACTGAAAGGAAAAAGAACACTGGGGCAAAGGACTTCCTGGAAAGGACTTGAATGTAAGCATCCGTGGGCTTTTGCTGTTTGCCTGCTTTTTGCTGTGTTCAGAAAAACAAGCACTTTTTAAATACAAGAATTGTGCATGTGAGTCTGTTGAATTATACCCAGTCATGACTCAAGGTGATTGCTAGGATTAAACAGAACCAACTAAAAGAAGAGCTGGAAAAAGGAAGGACAGGGTCTGTATGCATAAGGGTTTAAAGATGCTAGCAAAAAAAAAAAAAATCCCATTTATTTTCCTGTATTCAAGTCATTCTGGTTTGTATTTGCATGTATCAGTGAGTAGAATAAATGAGTCACAGGGTGGGGGGTTTTTCTTGCATGTTAATAATGGACACTTTGCCCTGAGTAAAAAAAGCAGTGCCTTAGGTTAATCCAGGAAACACTTGAATCTGCCATCATGTGAAGACTGGCAACAAGCTCACTTTCCCCAGAAAAGGGCTATAAAACCAAGGAAGAGAAACCTGCAAACAGAAAGTCTGTTCACTTCTCTAACACTGCTCTTATCCTCTTGGACTATCTCGGGTCGAGCAGCTGGAAGACAGCATGTTCTGCAGGCAGACAGCTCCTGGCAGGCAGTCAGTACAGCTGCGAGCAGCACTCTCTGTGCCAAACATGAGTCTGTAATTTCTCTCCAATGGTCAGCTTTTTGAGGATAGCATTTAGTCATTTCCTGGGAAGACAAAGGGTGCCCATCAGAGTTAATGACACTTTACTTGCTTGTGCATTGCCATGTAGCACGTGGCTATAAAACACACTTGAAAACTGAGCACAACTGATTCAAAATTTCAGCAACGGTGTTGATGCAGGAATTTGCTGCCAGGCAGTTCCCAGAATCCCTTCACCCTTTGTCAGACAAGGAGGCATTTTCTCCTGACTTACTTTTCTCAGCCGTCTGAATAGGAGAGCAAATGCACCTCAGGAGAAATAAGAAGTGTGTTAGTTTTCATTAACTTTTAATTTGAAGTCTGCAAAACTGAATGAAACCACTGTAGTAATCTGGAAAGGGTATCTGAAAGCCCTGTTGAATCAGAGATAATTCCTCCCTCTCTCTGAAAAGTACATATTTAAAAGGTGCTTTGTTCTGAGGCACAGTATCCCCGCCAGTACTTGCAAAGACCTCAAACAGTGGGAACAACTCTAGAAAGTCATTTCAGGCTGCTGCAGCATTCCCAGGGCTGTAGTAAAGGTCAGTGTGTGTGTGTGTGTCCTTCAGCCATGTGCAGTTTTGTTTAGCAAATCTGCGTCGCTGACAGCTCTGAACTGTTTCCAGACAGCAAAATATCAGGGCTCCCATGTGCACAAGAAGTGCACTCCCCATGCCCAGCTTGTGCTCAAAGGCATGGGACTTGCTGCAGAGTGCTCAGCCTGTAACACATACTGCAGCAGTGTCTGCTCACACCCAAATATTCCAATCATGTCAGTAAAGTTTAAAAATGTTTTGCTGCTAGATTTTTCTTTAAAAACAAAAGTTTCAAAGAAAACTTTGGTTATAGCATAACTGAGTCTCTTCCCACACTGTGCCATTTTCCACAGTCATTCCTTAAGGCCATCTTTACAGCTTTCACAGTGCAGATCATCATGTTTTCATGATTTTATCTTGCCTGCAGCAATCATAATTCTGCCTAGTGCCTTGCCACCTTTACCTTTTGTTTTGTTACTGTGGCCAAGCCTGTTTGGTCTTGCTGCCAAGGCCATATCACCAGATGTAGTGTGATATTGGGAAGCCAGATGTGCTGACCCAGCTGGATTCAGTGATGAGTCCTGCCAGAAATGTGCCCATCCCTCTGAACTAGAAATGCCTTCTTTGTTGCCTCCAAGCACCACTAACCAAACTTGTGTGGCTATGGATTAGCTTAAGTGTTTGCCAAACACATGTATGGTGCAGTTGCTCTACATGATGCCTTGGTATAGTGAATGTTGAACTAAAAACAGCACTCAGAGCATTCTCTGGCTTCTCTTGGACATCAATAAATAACAAGCAAAAACTTGTTCACTAGCTGTCTCAAACCAAGCACCTCTATTAAGAAAGGTCTGGGTTTGATGTTTGAAAATTATTATTTTTCATCCTTTTGCTTTATCTTCTGTCAGTTATTTTCTGTACCAGAATGCTGTATGAAGCAGAGATGAACCAACAGGCTTGTACCACATATCAGGGAGCAGCTGGTGAGCGAAGCACTCCCTGACAGCCCAGAACATCAGGGGAGCTGGATGCAGAGAAGAAATGTGCTATATTGATCCATTTCTTCTGTTTTGTTTTGCTTTCTCTTCATACCACACTACTCCTTTATTTGAACTTACATATGGGGAGCACTGGGAACTGTGACAATGCAGCAAGCTGAGGTTGCTGACGCCAATGAAGGTGGGAGGTAAAAACACATATAAGTGAGAGAAGAATTTGGCCCAGTGTCCCCTTTTGACTTTATACGACGCAGGAAAAGTAAAGTACTGTTGCTGAAAGTACCAGCTTTTAACAATAATTGCACAATAACAATACATTGTATTAGAATTTATGTTAATACTTAATTTTGGGTGGGTTTTTTTTTTTTCTGTTTTTGGCTATCCTCTTGAAATGTATCTCCCTTAATGTTTGGCTGCTCTGAAAAGCCAGGTCCCTGTAGTCAGCATGAATAGGCAATGCAGAAGAAATGTAAAATGATTTCTGCAAATATAAATTTCTTAAATTTTTTTTTTTTAAAAAGTTCATGTCTTTGAAATATTTGTAAGCTGGTGAGGTAGCAATTTATTCCAGCTTGCTAAGTGCATGATTTTTCTATAGCCTCAGTTAAATACTGTGAATGAAGATTGCCATAGTTACAAGCTGAGTTGAGAAACTGGCATTATTGTATTGTAATTCTGGTTTCTTTCCTTGCTTCTCTTGCTCTCTACAGTGAGAGATACATTTCCATCTCTGTAATTAGCTGTGGTGTGAAAGATCTGGCACATTCATTTAAAAATGCTTGAGAAAATGTGAGATGAGGGACATTTTCCATTGTCTCGCTTTCCCCAAAACCAGTGAGAGACATGGTACTTCCTGCACCCAGTTTGCATGCCTTCTGTGTACATCTTCAGCCTAGTCCTTGAAATTCAGTTTGGCATTTTAATTCATTGCAAAAATATACACCACCAAGTAAACAGGTACACCAACAGCTTCCTTTTATATAGGATATATTGCTTGTAAAGACCTGCATTATGTTGGCATTTATTTTGACAAAAAACAGAGGTCCCAATGTGACGTTAGCTGGCAGGTCTTAACAGTGACTTCTGTGTGGTTTGGATGGCCTCAGGACGGTGGCCGGTAAGCAGGAATCGTCAAGGATATCATGTAATATCCTCTGAAAAGCAAATGCCTTCTCCCCTGGCTGAGCAACAACAAGGTATGTCTTACTGTTAGAACAACTTGTCTCCATGAGCTGCTTTTCAACACATCAAAAATGACACTTGAATAACTGGCAGTGATTCAGGCGTTTTGTCAGGCTCCTGAGTCCTTACAAAGCACACTGTGGGCTGGGTCGTACCGCCCTGCAGGTGAGAACTCGGCACATCTGGGTGTGCCCAGTGCTCACCGGAGAGAGCGACGGCTCCCCTGCTCACGGCCCGAGCGGGGCAGCGGCTCAGCGCCCACAGCAGCGACAGCGCATCCTCACGGCGCTCCCGCATTCCTCACCTGCAGCCCAGCTCCCTTCCTTGTGCTGGCTGTCGTCCCTCACAGACCCTTTGCCACGACAACACTTCCAAAGCTGGCAATAGATCACTATTTATATATATATATGTATTTCCCCCTCCCCCTACATTGTATACTGCTGGTTCAGCAAATTGAATTTGCCCATAGAGGAGGCAGGGAGTGGCTGGGCTGAGATGAGGGGAGCCATTGACATGGGGAGAAGCAAAGGGGAGCAAGGAAAGCAGGTCTGCTTGTCCTCTTGGCTCTTTTCCATCATCCAGCTGTGCCTTTTGAGCTTAAAGGTGTGTGTTACCATAGGATTTGTTAAACAATCAGTATCTCTTCTTTAATACAGTAGTGAGAATAAATATGCCTTATTCTCCTGAGATGGTGGGTGGGAAGGAACTCACAGCACAAGATGGAGTAGGGCCAACCTTTGTCCTGTGAATATTTTCCTGAAATTTTTTTCTCAGACAGGATTATGCATGTATGTGCCTTACATATGTGCCTTACATTTGGGACAAACCACCATGAACTGACATGAACAGAGCTTTGTTTTGAATATTTATACAATATTGGTAGAACTTAAAGGAAAACCAGCATTCACCATGCTTTAGTGCTGTAATCGAGCTCTCTGAGGTTACATGTCCAGCTCATCTGCATAGTAGACATAATGAAATATGCATTTCATACCCATGGTGAAATAAATCTCCAGTTTCCTTGCTGCCTGCAATTGTGATGCCATATGCTTGGCTGAGCACTGCTCCTGATGGATCACTGTGCAAGGATCAGCCTTACACTGGGGGCTGAGTTCCTTGGTGAGTCACTGCAGTAGAACGCATGGTGGAAAAAGCTCACTTCCCCAGTTGCTCAGAGTTAAAATATTTTTGGATCCATGCCTGGTTTGTGCTAGAAATATTAAGGATGTTATTGTTTTTCGGTAAAGTTCCATTAAGAGAGTGAGTGATCACTGCTCCAGCAAGCACTGAATTCTCTCAAACTGTAGCTGAGTTTTCCTTTCCAAATCAGTTATGTGGCTGTGCTGAAATGTGCCTTGAAACAGTATGGTTGGCTTCTGTGTTGGACTGCATTTACTCTTTCATCTTTGCTTTATCTTTAGTCCCCAGTGGCAAACTGGCATTGAGCCCTCATCTGAAAAAAGAACCATAGCAAATCTATAATTTTTCAAGCTCTGATGCAGTAATTAGAAGATAAAAAATTATGTTTGGTTTTTTTTTAAGCTCTGTTAAAATTATCCAAGTTCTTCAAAATTATGAGTAGAATTAAAGCTATGTTTTTAATCAAAATCAAAGCACTGGAGGGAGTGCCGAAATTTGCCTGTGGTGGAAATCTGATGAGGCTCAAAGTACTGCTAGAGATGGAGGTCAGTCAGTAAAGGCATGTTCTGTGCACAGGTGTCTGTGTGAGGTGTTGATCAGCTCTCATGACAACTGGTTGTGAGTGAGTGCAGAACTTGCTCTGCCAGCAGCAAACACAGCAAAAGCAGACAGCCAAAGAGAAAGTGATGAAGGACTGAGCAGTCTCTGAGTTCAGTAAACCTCTGAGATCCAGATGGGAAAAGGACAGGCCAGTCCTTTGTCTCTCCATTTATTGAATCAAAGTGTTTCTCTCTCCTTTATTGAATTCAAGCCTCTTAACTTTTTTTTTTTTTTGCATCTGTTCTGTTTCTGAGAGGGTGGTCACCTGGTTACAGAGGGCAGCATCGTCATCTGAGCTGCCTGTGGTTCTGATGTTTTTTTAACCAAAAAAGCACCATGCCAAGCATGGTGATGATTTCTGCTTGTTTCTGCTGAAGATACAATACTACAACCTTGAGGCAGGTGCTCTTAATGCACAAGGTGATCTGGTGTGGGGAGACAGATAGAGACAGTGCTAAAGGCAATCTCGCCTCCAATATATTGCAGTTGTGTTAATTATCAAAGAGCGGGAACAGCTTGCACTTACAGCTTTGGGTGTGATAAAAGAGTGAGTTAGCTGGTAGAGAGTTATTTGAGTCTGCTGTCTGTGCTGTGAGGAGGAAGGGATAGGAGGTTGTGCAAGGGACAGATAAGACAAGCTGCTGTGCTGGGGACAGGAAGGAACCAGCTGGAACTACAGGAGGGAGAGAGCCAAAGCAGTGTGGAGTTGCCCATGGGAGGGTACATAGAAAAAGTATGAAAGACCAACTCTAGATAACAAAGTACAGGTACTTAAAGCTTTCTGAAGTTTTAAAGAAGCACTCTGAGTGTTGTGGCCATTTGGACAACCACAATCTGGTAATCAAGTAATTGTAGGAAAAATAGGGTGGTGCATGAGACCATGATTTATTTGTATCAGAAGTTATCTCATAATCCCTGCTGTAAACACAAAGCCTCAGTGGTGACAGTAGGGAAATCTTTTCTCTCCCCATTGTCTTTCCTCATGTTCTTTTGTTGTTCCCTATGTTACTCACTGCTTTTACTTCCCTCAAGCAAAAGAAAAGGAATGTATTTAGTGTCTTTCCTCCAAACTTTGTGGAACATCTTTTCTGTGCCCTGCTTGGGTCTGACACCCTTTGCAGCTGGTGCTTCTTTATGCCCAGCAGCACCATGTGAGGCTGAACCAGAGCTCTGGAGGAAGGTGTGGGTATCTGACATGGTTTAATGAGGAGTTCAAGCTGGTCCTTATAATGAAGCAGATGGCTAGCCACAGGTAATAATCCAGAAACAGCAATGGAAGCACTACAAGTTGTGAGGAAGGCTGTGTGTGCCTTTGGGGTCTGGGAAGTGTGTCTGTCAGCACCTGCACATTTACAAAATGCTCTGAATGTCACCTTTAGTGTGAGCCCTGGGGACCAGTTTTCTTTGAGCCGAAGGTTGGAAAGGCATCCAGACAGCTCTGTATGGGTAAGAAAATGAGGGCTGTGGACTTGTTATCTTGTATGAAGAGCCCTTGGACTGCACAGAGCAGCCTTTGCTCCCTCCAGCAGCATTAAATGACCCAATTGGACATCCAGTCTTGCCCTGGGTGGTGGAAGGAAACATTTATCCAGAAGAGACTATCATAGCCAAAGCAGCGTGTCCCTTTTTTGCCCTATCTCTGGATCTCACACAGGCAATTTCACTCTGGCGTACAGAAAGGAAGCAACACCTGTTATTAAAACACCTTGGAAATCATTGGCAAATAGCTCTTATAAACATCAAACACAGGAGAGATAAGCACTTGGATAAAACAACAAATTGTGTGCCCTCAATACCGTGGAGGCAGCACTGAGGGAAATGTATTTTCCCATAAGGAATGTGCAGGAAAACCTGCAGATACTGCAAGAAGTGAGAGGAAAGGATGCAGAGTTAGAAAGCACAAGCATTCTTCTTTCTCAGGGGTGAGAGAACAGGTGGTGTGTCTGTTCCTCACAGATAACAAAGGAGATGTTCAATTTCAAAATAAAGTTTTGGTAGTATGAAACCTGAATGGAGATCCTGGGGTTTTAACTGGTTTAGGGTTTGGTGTTCCAATACACTTCCTTTAGTCTAAGAATTTTTCTGTGTTATCCAAGTCTTGGTCAATGTGTCCAGGCTCCTTGTTCCCTGGGCATTGGAACCCTTATGTCCTTGGTGTGATAGGATATCCTCCAGGATGCCAGGCTCTGTCCTGTTCTGCAGGGACCTATAAGCCCTATTTGTGCTAGACCTTTCCAGGCTTCTCATCCCTGAGAATAAAAGGTCTGAAATATTAACAGCCCTGTGGAGCTGTGGGTGTGTGAGTACTTGGCCACTGTGCAGCTCAAGAAACCTGGAAGGAATGGGTCAGGTGCTGAAAAGAATGTTTTTTTCTTTTTTTTTTTTTTTAATGTTCATTTGAAACCTCTCTGCTGATTCAAAGCCTGCAAAATTGATGAACTGGCATTTTCTGATAAAAACCTGTTGTTTTGATGAAAATTCCTGCCTGCTGTAGGGCATCCATTATTGCTTGGTGGAGCTGCAGTGACCAGTGGGAGCCAGGCCAGCAAACTCTGAGCCACCATGCAGGGAATATGGCCCTGCACATTCTGTGCCTGGCCAGGGTCCCCAGGCTGCCTTCACAGCAGGGAGGAGTAGTGTTACAGGCAGCCAGGTCCCTCACATCCCCTGCCCTCGGTGGCTGCAAGGGCCTGGCCCTCCCCTCCTTTTGCTGCTGATGCAGGGGGGCTATCAGAGCTCTGTCTCTCCAGAGCAGTTTCTAATTTGTTTATTGATGTTGACAAAAGCTCATTTTTATTTCTGTCAGCAGAGGTGATGTGGCTGGAAATGAACAGACTGCTCTACCTCCCTCATTATCAGCAAAATTGCCAGCTAAGCACTAACTTCTGGACCCTCTGTGGCTGATACACGGAGCAGAGCAGCAAAACAAGTGGTCTATTTACATTTGGCTATGCTGGGGGTGAGAAAAAATGTGAGTTTAACCCCTGAATTGACTGAGCTCATGACCAGGGAATGTACGTGTGTGCAGGTGGCCATATGGCCCCATGGTTTCATGGAAGTGTATTTCTGATCATAGTTGATCTAAAATAACTGGGGCTATGGTAAGGTCTAGCTATTTTCCCTCAATTCACAGTTTCTTAACAAATGTTGCAAGATATAGATGGGGATGACAACAAGCTGATAACCCTGAAGTGATTTGCATATTGTTCATATATGTAACAATATATATAACATACATAAAATATTGTTAACTCAGATTATTGTAGGCATGACATTACAAAATGACCATTACCTTGAGATAATTACAGGGAGATTTGCTTTAATTAAGACTATGCTTTTAAGTTTATGCCTTTACCTCACTGAGATCCTATTCCTATGTTGTTTTAAAGTCCCTTTAATATATATTTTATGCTTTTGTTGGGCACTTAAGTAACTCGACTGGAGTTCAGGGGGAGATTGTCCCAAGCAGAAGTGGAAGGCTGTTCCTTTGGCTTTGGTCAGCAGCCAGCAGGAGAGTCTGACACACAGTCGATGGATGGGGTGGTCAGGGCAGGTCACGTTTTGTTCTCTATGAAGAAGCCTCAGCATTGAAACCCTGCTGGCAGTGCTGGGATTGCTGTTGGAAATGCAGTGTTTAGGCTAGAACTTGTCCTTGTACAAGAGCAGGCTGCACACAGCGGGCTTGGGCCAGGGATCTACAAGTGCTTGGCAGATATTTGATGACAAAGAGGTGATACTACATTTTGCAAAGTATTTGGGAGTATTCTGGAGTGTTTCAACCACCATTTGCTGTGGGCATCCCCGACTATCTGTGCTGCATTTGCATCACGTAAATTAAATTGCCACACCAAAACTTTCAGCATTAAACCCAGGTATTTTTTTTAAACATCAGCTAATTTCATCAGAGACATTTCTCCCATGTTCCCAGATAGTTTTACCCTCTTGGGCTCAGTCCTCTCTATCCCTGGAAATAAAACAGTATCTTGTATTGGCCCTGGATGGAGAATTTCCCTGGGCCAAGTGTGGTCCTATAGTTCCTTTCTGTCCAAGAAAAAGCTTGGCTTTGTGTGGCCTGAGGTTTGTCAGCAATTGAGTGTAACTGGGCAGGATGGTGGTAGCCAGAGCCGCCCAGCAGGCCCCGTCCCCAGTGGTCGGCCCTGGCCCCTGCAAGGCGGTGGCACTGCCTGCTGTGGGACACAAGGGCAGGGAGACACTTGGAGTCGTAAAGTATGGAGGCAGTCAGAGACGGCGTGTTTGGAATAAACAGGTGAATAAGGTGAGGAAGTGTCCTTAGAGAGGATGAACGAGTGGACTTGTGAGCTTAGAAGGGGAGTTTGGCGCGTCAGCCAAGCAACCCCCAGCAACATCCAAGACCAGAGTGCTCCGTGTCCCTCGGGTGCCGGGCCAGCTCCAGAGCCTCTGCGGCTCCTGGTTCCGCAGCTGCGAGGAGTTTCCTGCTGAGCAGAGCCCGGCCTGACAGCAGAGCTGCTGCTGCGCGCTGGATCCGACCCTAACGCGACGCCTCCCTGTGAGAAGGGCCCTTTCGGAGGCGGATGGTGGCGCAGGGGTGTGCGAGCGCTGCTGCGGCTGCGCTGGGGGCAGCAGCTGGAGAGAGGAAGGGATACCAGAAAACACCCTTCCTCCTTCAGCCTCCACGCCTTACACAAATGTGCTTTCTGTCCCACGGCTTCGCACGCTCCCAAAGACGCCCCTGCTTACATCGCCCCTTTCAGCTCTGTTCCGTGTTTTTGGAGTGCAGCCCCCTGACCCAGGAGCCAGCCCAACCCCAGCAGGGCTCCGGCACTGGCACAGGCTGGGTTAATCACAGCTTTGAAGCTGTATCTCATTTAAACCTGCATGTTCAGGTATCGGCAAAAGGGGAATTACCAGCTACTTTAATTCGTGCTTTTCCGGAGACCTCCTTTCTTTCCTTTGATGGGCTGCAGCCTTCCAGCAGAATTAATGAGCACAGATGGCTGCCTGGAGAGTGCCAACCCCTGCCACTGCCAGGAGGAATCTTCACTGAGAGGCCCCTTTTTCTCTCCAGGTTGTGAAAGGAATTTAAACTTTTCCAACAGGTTACCATCAAGACAATATTCTTAAATCAATACTGCTCTGGGACTGAGCAAACAAGAGGGAGGTTGTTTGAAACATTTCTGTTCCAGATTTGATTTGAGTGCAACCTTTTTATGCATGTGTAAACCCAGAGGAGGAAAATTGTGTTTAACAGAGTAATTAATTGTGAACATGAATACTTTCCCCTGCTCAGAAATTAATCCGAAAATAATTACCTAATAATAATTAACCCTAAAAATAAATACCTTGGGAGCAAACTGTGCAAGAGCCTGTGCTATGACACAGCAAGGGGGATCAGGCCACCAGTGGGGTTTCAGCATGTGCTTGGTGGGTTTCTTTGAGAAAAACATTTCCAGCCAAATCAAATGGGGCTATTTCCCCTTTCCTTTAGCGAAATCACTCCTTGGCAACAGAGGAGACACAGGCCTGCAGCATTCCCAGATTTTGGACCGTGATATGAGCTTTGGAGCATTTTATCATTGCTTACTGCCCTCTTTAAACTCTTAAGCAATGACTTGGGGCCAGAAAGGTCACTGGTCCTTACTGACTCTTGGGCTAAAGGTTACAAACACCTGGGGGCCAGGTACCTTTTACCTGCCAGCGTGGCCACCCTGCTGGGAACCATTGGATTTGTTTGCAGAGGTGGTTTGCAGGAAGAAAGTGCACTCTGGGGTTACCCAGACCCACTGCTGGGAGCCCTACAAGATGTTGCTCTCTACTCCCTACCTTGCTGATGGCTTCAATCCTCTCACAGAGTTTAATTTGGTGCATATATCCTTCTGTACCATCCTTCTGTGCCTTTGTCATATGGAAAAGCTGGAAGATGGCAACTTCCTGGACTGTAGGCACTTTTCTCAAGAAATGCCTTTCTCCTGTGTTTGCTAGGACAAGGGAATCTGGTAATTCTTGGCTAAGGTCTGAATACAAAACCATGTGAGAAGGTGTTGTCACTGGGTGATTGTCTCCACTGCATGGGCTCAGGACCCTCACTGCAGTCCCAGCTTGCCCCTGCTGGGTTTGTGGATCGCAGGCAGGTTTTTGGCAGTACTGAGTGTTCAGCACTCACAGTCACTGCACACTCCCTTGGCAGCAAAGGCGCTGCAGAGAAGGAGCACACAAGAAAGGGCTGCCTTATGTTTCCTGAGCAATGCCAAAACACAGCTGAAAGAACTCATGATCCTGGGCTGGTGCTGTGCTTTGCTCCAGTGTCTCTGGGCAAAACTGAGGCCTGCTGCTCCAGGTACCTATTCTCAGGCCTGGCTCCTCCAGGTTTTCCTCCCCTTACCTGGTGGTAGCATCATCCTGGCCCTGCAGGACAGCAAACCCTGCCAGGGTTCCTTGCTCACCAACAACCCTCTGAGCCACTTGCCCAGCTGGATCCATTTCAGTGCCACTGCACAGGTAACATCAGGGGCTGAGGCTTGTTCCCAGCTGTGAGCTGGGTTCTGGAGATGTTTATTTCCCAGCACAAGCATCTGCAGAGCTTGCTCATGCTGCTTGCATATGTCTATTACTGTCCTTGAGCTGAGAGACTGACAAGAGCAGCCAGGATTTTACTCTCCTGCATACACACAGGCAGAAAATGTGAAAACATCCACCTCCTCTAATTATACACTCTGATTTCCAGTACAGCTTTTGTAACTATGGATGGCATGGCAATCACTGGTGGGAGGTGAAGCTTTCAGAATTCTCTGACTTTTGCCCTTACCTACTGCATCACTTTCAAGCTCTCCCAGGTAAAGCAGGAGACAGAAGTCATTCCTCAGAGCAGATTAACTCTTTTCTGTTCTCCCATACATTTAAATGTCTGCTACTTAATTGCATGGCAAAGAATCCCAGCCTTTCCCTGGCAACGGTTGGTGAGAAGGCAGCGTTTCCCTTGATGACAGAGGATGGGGAATCAATGTGACTGTGCCAGAGGAGCCAAGAGCCCTGAGTGGCCACCAAGAGAGGTTCCATTACCTCATGGTCTCTTCTGGCTTCAAGTCTGCTGAGCATGGGGAATGAATATAATTATTTCAGAGAAGTGTGTCATCAAAGCATTTCTCTGCATTAATTCAGACTGTCAGAAATAAACCACTGGAGAGCAATGCTAGCTTTGAACAGCTAAAGAGATTGAGGAAATTGTGGTTCACTCACAGTATTTGGGGTGAGGAAGCAAAACTTCCTTACAGACAGCAGCCAACCTTTCCTGACAACCTGTATAGCAGGGGTGTCACAGCTGCACAGCTGCAGCTGCAAACCAGATAGCATTGCTGTAGGAACCTGCTCTTCCTGTTGGCAGACCAGATGGTCCTGATCCACAGGTCTCAGACCCAGCACTTTCCCACCGTCACCATACTCACAAATCCCTGAGACTCATCACAGCATCTGCAGCCCTCAAAGGAATTCAGGTGTGTTGCCTTCCAAATGGCATGGTGCTGGGTTTCTGTGAATGCAGAGAAATACCTAAGAGAAATAATATGCAGTAAGATCAGTGATAGCCAGCAGTGAGCTGCAGCTGCCAGTGCAAACCAGGCAGCCATATTCTCTCTCCCTCCCTCTCCTCTTGTTTTTCTTTCTTGTTTTTTTTTTTTTTTAAGAACTGTAACCATGTCTACGCAGATGAATTTGTCAGGCTTTGCCTCCATCCGTATGAAAAGGTGTATCTCCCTGTCCCTGTGGATTTAGGATGCTGTGGGGAGAACCCAGAGTCTCATCAAGTTCTGCACTGAGCTTTTGGATGCCCCATGTCACAACACTTGCTGTGGAGATTGTAATCTCCACAGAAAGAAATCTGCATGTCCTGTCATGTGCCTGACCATGCAGTAATATTTTCCAGTGTTTGTAGTGAGAATAACTTGCACGACGAGGTACAAGTAATTTTGGTCTTTTCAACAGTGAAGCTCAGCTCTTTATACCCACGCACACAAAAAAAAGAAAATGTTGCAAATGGGGAATGGAGCCTTTTCCTTCCCTGTCTCAAACTGTCAAAAAACCAGAAACTAGTTTCTGATTGTATGCTTTTAGGAGAAATGAACACCTGAGGGGTCCCTCTCCTGGCATCATTACTGCTCTGACCTTCCAGGATAGTGTAATAAATACCAAGCTTTCAGCACAGCTGTTACTAAACATAAAGATTTCAGCTTAACTCCTTCAGTCCCCTTGACAATGTTTCTGGGGCTTGGCTCTCTGCAGGCCCAGGTGAGCCTGAAAAGGAAGGGCTGGTGAGGAGAAGGGCTGGTGCAGGTGGGGCAGCAGCCTGGGGATGTGCCCCAAAGCCAGTGCCCAGATTCATTCTCCAAGAGACTGTGGAGGGGGAATGCTGCCCCAACAGCTCCATGGAGTGTGTAGAGGATTCAGGGGGAACTGGAGCATGTGAAAGTGCAAAATTTATTCATCCCAGGCTGGCTGCCAGTGGCAGGGCACAGATAGGAAGGGGAATCAGGCTCTGGGAGGTACTGAGCTGTTTGCTTGTGAGGTTTTGGTGCAACTCTTCTTGTCTCAGAGATCAGGCAAAGCCAGAAGCAAGTATCTCCATTCAGCATTTGCAGCAAGAACTGGAGACTTACTTCTTGTATGATTTGAAGGGGATTATTATCCTGCAGCTGTAAACCAGGGTAAGAAAATTATGGTGACCGTGGAGTTAAAGGTCATTTTATCCATTCCCATTTCCTCCATACTGCATGAGCCTTTCTGCTACCCTGACACAGAGCTGTAAAATAGAAATATGATAATTCTGTAATAAAAGGCACTTACATAAAAAACCCAACAACTGATATAAACCATCTAGATCTGTCTCTTAGTTTGATGCAGGTTTTCAAGGAATAACTGCTTTAGTGCCATGGCAAGTACACTTCCTTCTCTGCTCAGATTCAGCCAATGGTTTGTTTCCATAAACACCACAGGTTGTAAGGAGATTGACAGATGTGGGCTCAGCTGTCACAGACTAACAGAAGAATAATTCTGAACGTTCAAAGGGAAATTTTGTGTCAGCTAATGCAGTGCTGCCTCCTTGAGCTCTGCAGAGCTATTTCGCAGATGAGCTTTGAACACCAAATATTTCCTCATTAACCCCAAGGACTTCCTCACCTCTCCCCAGCTCCCAGGCTTGGAGCTACTCCTGCTGTGACTGAAGTCACAGGGGAAAACTAAAGGGGTGACAAGTCCCAAGTAGCATCAGTAGGTTGGTGAAGCAGTCTGGGACAGAGAGGGATACAGCTGGCCAGGCCTCTGGATCATCACAGCTTACTGAAGCTCTACCAGGTAACATGTAACTCACTTTGCAGGGAGGCAAATGCATCTCCCATGGAGTTCCCTGGGGACTGTCCCATGGGCTTCAGGATCTCCAGCCCAACCTGTGGATCCAGGTTCTCCCTGGCCCAGACCTGCCTGCCTACAGCCCATGGAGGCTGGCACAGCTCAGCCACACTGCCTGCAGGACATCATCCAGAGCCTTTGGCAGCAGGGACTGGGACTTTCTCACAGGGGTCAGCTGTGCTGTGGTAAGAAGCTGGGAAGGAGGGAAGGAAGGCGGTATTCTGGGATGGAGATGATATGTTGGCAATAGAAGAGGCAAAGCTGGAGGAAGCCAGTGCTCAAAGAGCAGGGTTTTTTTGAGGTGTCTTGGTTTCATTCCTTCTTTTAGGCATACACAGAAGTTGGGACTTCACACTTTTTAACTGACTTTTAAGGTTATGTTTGGATTTTCATTCTTCCCACCAAAGAACCTGTGCTGCAACCCTGAGGCACATGTTCTCCTGCTGAGGTCACATCTCATTTGCCCAGGGAAGTGGAGGAAGGCAGCAGCTGCCCCAGCAGAGCCTGGGTGCCAGGTCTGCAGGAAGGGAGGGGCAGGATCTGCATCTCAGCTGACAGTGATGGGGTGATGGAGGAGGTTGTGTCAGGCACTTCCTGAAGGCAGTGGCTTGGGGCACAGGAGAGTTGAACAGTGCTTTTAATTAGTGAAAAAGTACAGGAGAAATGGGCATGATACTGGGTAGAGAAAAAAAGTTAGGGGAAAGTAGGTAGTGTTGAGGCAGACCAGTTTTGAGAGGTTTCCACTATCCATTTACTTGTGATTTTCTTAGGAGTGTGTCACAATGTCACTGTCCCCTTCACCCACTGCTCCAACACTTGCTGAGCCTGAAAACAAATCAAAATCCCTCGAGCTGGGCTGGGCTGGCATCACTGTGCTGCAGCAGCTGATAGGAAGGTGGAAGTTGAGCACCCTGCCAGCTCCACTTCTCACCTCTGGTAGGGTTGACCTCAGTCACACACCTGCATCTGCCATGCAAATGAATGTTGTAGTAAAATGACAAGTCCTTACCAGTAAATGAAACCTGTAAGTTTTAACATATTTTTGAAGTTACTGTACCTTGTCTGTGCACACAAATTCTAATTATTTGTAGAAATAGTTTGTTTGGTATCTAACTTGGCAAAAAACAACCATCTGATTCCATTAGTTTTGGCTATCCAAAACCATACCCTCCATTGTTGCACAGACTGCAAAACGCCTTTCTCACACTTGTTCTGACAGAGCTTCTCTGGACTGTAGAGCCAGCAGCAGCCCCTGGCCCTACTCTCATGTGCATGGAAGAAGAAATGTTGTAGGTTTGGGTCAACTCAATTAACAAGTGGAAAAAAACCCATCTCAATTCTTTTGACATTTTTTTTATTGCTCAGAGAAACAGACAGGAGAGACTGAAATGCCATGTGGGCAAACAGAACACTTAGAAACCTGAAAGACACTTACCACATGAACAACACATTTTAGATGCATATTAATAAAAAAACCCCCAAAACATTAAGCTGGAAATACAGTCAGAAGGGACATTTCTTGAACCAATACCAGGTTTGATATTTCCTGAACAAATATCAAGGAATAGGGGAACAAAGCTCAGTCAACCTGTTCCAAGTGTTCACTGGACAGCAAGAGTGAAAAGCTTCTATGAATTCCTGGAGCTTTTGACTCTTGTAATTATTTCCTAAATTACGTAGAGTGCCCATGTTAGCCATATTAACATTTTAGACAAATGATCTGGAAAAATAAAATGAAACAGAGTAGTGTGTACACTGAGGAGAAAGAGAGGGCCAAGTGACTGAACGGTTTTGACAGGATGTTTTTAGATTAATTTATCATTTATCTGTTAAGAAGAGTTGCTTTTAGCAGTAGTTCTTCCAAAATGCAAGGTCATGAAAGCTTTCACGTGCCCCCCCTGTGCAGCAGATAATTAAAGGCATATGTAAAGCAAATTCAAAGCCGGAGTATTGCATGGAGAGGTGCACAAGCATTGAGAACAGGGTACATAGTGAGAGCCCACCTGCTAAAATGTCTCCATTTCTGCTGGTTCTGAACTGATAAAAAACCCAACTAATTAAAACCACACATCTACAGATGGCACAACCACATCTTCATTCTGCTTTCAGACATTCTCTGATTCACCCAAGTCTAGTTTAGTTAATCTGACTGTAGTTGGCAAAAATCTGACCACTCTGGAGTGGCTGAGGTGTGGTTCTGTTCCCTGGAAAAACTTCCTGATCATGAACACATCACCAGAATT
The DNA here is from genome assembly GCA_013398995.1 of Alaudala cheleensis. Classification (NCBI taxonomy): domain Eukaryota; kingdom Metazoa; phylum Chordata; class Aves; order Passeriformes; family Alaudidae; genus Alaudala; species Alaudala cheleensis. The sequence goes on from VWYE01015424.1 coordinate 96,436, forward strand.
CAGAGAGAACAAGTGTTCTCTGTGCTTGTGACCACTGAAGTGATGCACAGTTCTACTCACAGTTCTGCTGGTCTAAAGACCAGTATTAGGGCACTTCACCAGGGTCACCCTGGCTCCTTAATGGACCACAGCAACTCCCCAAACCCCTTTAGTCACATCTGTTAGCATGAGTAAATATGGTGACATGGCAAAGATTTTACTCCCTCTCATCCACAGACTTTGCAATAGAACTTGTAAGAATTTGTGTTTAGTTAAGCTATGCAAAGATATCCAAAGAAATACATGGACACCAGGTGAGGCTAACTTTGCCTTGTGTATGTCCTACTGCAGACTTTTTGAGATGGCTCCTTTAGCTTAATTTACAGTTTTGGCTCTCAGTAGATCACTGACAAGAAACCTCACAACTAATGAGGTCATACATTCATGGTTCCCAGTAGAAATATGATTTTTGGCTGTTTAAACAGACCCAGAACTTAATGGACACTTTAATTACTACATTCACCATAAATGCAACATCCTTAATTTTACTTATCCTGAACACTTCACTCCACTAGAAATTTTGTATGCACACTTTTCTGAGGCATAGTGTGCACCAACAAACTGAACTGTATCCCTAAGCAGACAGAAGCAAATAAAACATGAAATGGAAATGCCCATGCTAAACTGGAGATTAACAAATGGATGTCCCACTGCAAATCAACTTTTCAATTATCTCTCTGGTTACAGCCTTACTGGCAGGCACATTCTATCACTCAATATGACTGTATTGGACTAGCAAGTAACATAGGCTTTGCAACACCAAAAAAAAAAAAAGCAATGGAGCATTAGTGACTGACAGATTTATGCCCATGTTACTCTCAGTTTAGTTTGATATGACTTGGTACCAACATGAGAACGTGTTCTTCTTCATGAAGCCAAAAAACATCTGAAATGCAATGCTGCTTCAACTCAAATAAGCATGTCTGCACTGGAAATCTCCTAAGTTCAACTAAACATGTTCTCAGTCTGTTTCAGAATAAACATGAAATGATGCTGACTGACATTTTTCTGGTATTTTAGCTTGTGTAAGTCCCTTGTTGAATCATCTAAAGACAAGTAACAGCTATAAAACCAGCAAACACTAGTCATGTTTAACCATTTACTGAAAAAACATTAACTATAAAAAGGTAGGGAGACTTTTCAGTGCTAAAAATGGGAGGTAGACACCTCAGTTTAAGGAGATTTGAAGGCCATTCACAATCTCCCTTGGCACTCGAGTAATTATTAACTTGTCTAAATTCCAAAAATATGATGATGGTAAAATTATTATGGTCTCTGTTATATCTAAAGATAATAAAATCAGAAAATTAAAGAGACCATGAGCACCTGTGAAAACAATTCTAAAAAGATTAAAAAAATGTTTTTCCATTTCCCTTGTGTGGAAAAAGTGAACAGAATAATTGATGTTGTTTCCCTGAACATCTTGCATCACAAGACAGAAGATCAAGAACAAATCCCAAATGCTGATGACCATCTCTTCTGCTCTATCATAGCCTCTTTCTCTACATCACTGTTACACCACTGCACCTCAAATACATCTTTGGGATATCATGTGTAGGCCACACCCAAGAAAACCAATTATAAACTCCAAGAGATGAGACAGAATTATATAATATTATATTACAAAACAGAAATGTTACAATTTCAAGTGGGAATCACTGCAAATAAATGATCTTTTAAAACTCCTCCTGAAATACTAACTTAATTCAGAACAAATCCTGTGCTGTGTAAAATTTGACAAGTATTTGCTAAACATTACACCTCAAAATAACTTAAAAAAAAAAAGAAAATAAGATTTAAGGTATTTTCAGAGAATTTCAGAGTTGGCAACCTCTCCTGTCAATCAGATGCTCAAATTGTTGCCTCGAAGTCAGTGGTCCATATCTTATCAAAAGCCATAAAACAATTTTTATCTTATTCTAATAATAACAGTAAGCTTACTTCTGTCTTATTTGCATGTACCTTTCTTTTTAAAGGCCTATGGCTTAGTGTTCACAAATTAAAAAAAAAACCCCTACAAATACAGAAAAATAAAGCTTAATAGCATACCATATAAAAAATGACAAGTTTCAAACCCATTACATTGTTATTGTTGAAAAGTGCACTACAATTAATCTGCAGGTCAGAGACACTCTGATCATGTTCATACTTTCCATGATTAAATCCTTAACAGCTTTTTATCTTCTCAATTAGATGAGAAATCTTTGATCCACCAAGGTTTTGGATGCCAAATTCTTCTGCCCAAGAGCATTACGAATAAACCGAAATACCTAAGAACATTTTGGAAAACATGTATTAATGAAGAAATACTTACACTAATATGTTTCAGTATCTAACACAAAACAGTAGCTTCAGATTATCTTTAAATCATAAATACTATGAATTAGGTGCTTAATTTCCTTTAGCATTTTAAAAACATTTTCCACTAACTTTCCATACCTAAATTATGATAAAATTATGTGAGGTTAATTTTAACAGATATTCATGTTTTCTAGTGAAAATTACTTGTACCCTCTTCATTCAAGATCACCATGTGAACAAAATTAATTTCTCACAAGTCTATTTGACAAAATAAATGTGAAAAACTATTTTGTAAGATCTCACTGCACACTGCTAACTCACTGCATTTATTATCTAGTTAACTATTTCAACTGCCATACTGACTTCCATTAAAAAATATTACTTTATTCTTAAATTGAAATTTACCTCTTGTTGCAAGTATGTTAAAACAGCTGCTAAAACAAAACTTTGGGAGGCTAAATCCACAACTGAGAAAAACAGGATATCAAAGATGAGCAGTGTTGTTTCATTGCCATAATAGAGAACATCACTGAAAGAGTGCCCTTCATCTATGGAAAGAGAACATTTTTTAAAAAATTAGTAGTTCTGTGAGTTACAAGTTTGTGGAGTTCACCAGTCCATGCTGAGGAAGCTGATAAGAAAAAGGAAAATCAGATAGAGCAATGTATGACATTCTATGGCAACACAGAGATTGTCCTGTCATTCTACTGAAAAATACTACAAACGTTTCACTTATAAAATGGCATCCTACAGATGAACACAATAGGTAAAACCCATGCATCACACACAACTCTGTTTACTCCTGAATTCTCTATCAGATTATTTTAAAAACTTGTTTTAAACCAAGAAGCAGATGTAACTTCCCTGCCACTAAAAGTTTTAGTAACTTATCTCTGGCCCCAACTCAACAAAATCTGAAAACATATGCTTAATGCCTTATTTAGGAGGAGGTTTAGAGATTAGCATTATTTTTATTAAATGGTTCCCCAGAAAATGGGTCTTTTAAGGTGAAAGTAGCTTTTTCATAGCCAAAGTATTCTAGACCATGTATCTACCTCTTTATTTTATCAAAAAGCACCACTTCTATAAGAAAAAAGAATATGTAAACAATTACAGGAAACATATTCTTTTCCCTCTTCCTACTTTTTTGAAAAATGTCCAATACAAGTCTGATTGGAAAGTGTGTATTTTCATTATAAATTGTGTAATTCAGTGCCACAAAATCCTGATTTATATCTAAACTTCTGGGAACCATAGCAGTCTAGACTATGAAACAATGTATTTCTATCAATGCTTATGATCATGAATTTCATAAACATGCACGTGTCACTTTCAGCTGCCTTAAATCAAAAACATTGCAGTCAAATAACAAATTATAAACAGGATTTCTGTAACTTGAAGAACTGCTCTTAAATACCTCCCTCACAAGCAGTCATTCAAGGATCCCTCCTGCTGTAAAGTCCATTTTAGATTGTAAATCCTGGGAAAGCAATCTGCACAGAAACCAGCATACTTAAAATAGTACAAATACCATACATCTTTTTACCATTATAAAAAATACTTTTCTCTATTGGTTCCATGAACTCCATGCCAAGAAGTCGTTCAAGCAGCAACTTATCTTTAACAATATAATCCATTTCTTTATGAACCTGTAAGAAAAAGAAAAACAACACTTCTTGCTTTATGATTTCAAACCTGCTACAAAGTAAAGTACAGCTACTTAGACCTTTATGAATGAAACAAAACCCACTGGTCTATTCCAAGACAAAAATAAGTACATAACAAAAAAGGATTTGTCATTTTTAAGTGCAGTCTGCACTGCTGGACAGCACTCCAATTGTTTTATTTTTTGAATGAAGCACTGTTCTGGGTGCCATAAAATCTTTAACAACAGATCTTAAAGTACACATGCTTAAAGAAGAATTACAGTCCTCTAGATTTAAAATTTTTAGTCTGTACTTCGAATAAGTATATTTTCTTTAACCTAGTAATGTCAATATACATACATGATCAATAAAAGAACTGAGAAATTTGTTCATGGCATTGTAGGCCCTTGTGCTTTGCTCAGAAGTATTTGCAGACGAGTCCAAAAGCCTGGCAGGACCACGTTTCTGAAATACAACAAGACCAAGACTTAACAGAAAACTTTCATATTTTAAACAACATTTCAAGAATACCAATATCTCACTTACTCTTGTTAAGGTTTCATGAATCCAGTCATAGTGCAGTCGCATTTTTCTTGAAATGGAAATCTGAAATGTCTGGCCATCTGTGTTTGGTAACAAACCTCTCTGACTACACAGATTTGCCTATACAATTAAAGCAATTGTTAATTAACATTATTAATGTCATTCATAGACCCAAAAATAGTCAAAAGCTTTTCATTTCCTCTCTTTCATGTATAGATAATACTTCATATCTCTAAAGATTTGAATCCACTGCACTCTTGATCTAGTGCAGCAAGATTTCCTTAGGACATGAAATCCTGACCCCTGCTGTCACAAAGTCATATTTCTCCTTTCACCTGTGTTGGGTTCATTATCTTCTAATATTCTGATATATATTCTGAAGACCTTTCTTTTAGGTCTGTCATTTCTGCTATACTTGTCTCACTTTTTTTTTTTTTTCTTGTTTCTCTGAATTCCTGACTTTCTTTCGGACTTTGTTTTGGACTCCTGACACGTGTTTTTCAGGTCACATTTAATAAATCTCAGAAACCCCAAGAAAAAATTTGACATCCTTATGGGGAAAACCCTGTTTTTTCCAAAATTATATTAAAACAAGGAATCAGGAAAAATACTGTAGGAACATGTAAGTCAAAAACATTATCAATAAGACTCCTTTGTATTTCAGGGTTTGAGGTTTAATTTCCACATTGTAATGTTTTTTTTCTGTCCACTTAAGATTGAGATATAGCATTATCCTTATTTAAGGTACTTTCTTAGTTGTCCCTAAAAAGATACAAGATGTCATGAAATTTCATGCAGTCTCAGATCTTGTATTACACATTTTGTATTTGCCTGATCTTGAAGTAAAGATATAGCATATGACAAACTAGAAAAAATACTCATGCAAATTAATTTCTATAAAGAATGGGTTGTATCACCATAGTAGAAGAGATGGAATAAAAAAATTGATTGGTAGATTACAAGTTTCTGTATTAGTGTTTCAGATCTGTCTCTTTACAAAAGCTTTTTGGTATGCACCTTTTTGAATGTGGCTGTGACCTTATGAAAAGCTTAAATATTGAAAAGAAGGTTCTTAAATCCATGAAAAAAAAACTTTTTAGAGAAACAGGTATTTTATATCCTTGAAATGTGAAGAAATAACAAGACAAAATAGTGAAGAAAAAGAAAGATGGAAGAGCTAGTTAAAAGAACTCCTGAGTCATGTATTTACATACCAACAGCTGCTATCTTTAAGTAACGTGGTTCAATGTAGTGCACAATTGCAAATCCATAATGCAAAGGTGTGTGGTCTTTATATAAAATAAGTAATTAAGAAGGTATAAACTTGAATACTTGTACTTACTGCTTCTCTCTTCAGATTCATATTCATTTCTTCCATATTGGTATCTGCATGTCCATGCACAGAGCGACCATGGATGTAATGACCAAAGCAGTGGTGTGACAAGAGAAACACTGAAATCTAAGAGATGGGGGAAGAGAGGACAGTTTAATCAACAATTATAATTTTATTTTTGATCTTCTGAATTCATAGTGAAAATCAGTCAAACCCCAGCCCTGATACAAAGTAGGCAGGTACCGAAAAAAATATGGGAGAAAAATATTCAGCAACTCTTCTACTCATTAGTTTTATCTATATGTAACTAGAAACACATACCAGTTTCAAGTTTAGTTTATCAACAGCAAGGATCTGCTGCTGCTTAATTCCATTGAACCAAGAAGTTACAACTATTAGATTTTATTTTGATTCAAAAGCTATTTCTGTGCTACATAATACATATGCATGATTCCAGCTGAACTCTATTAAACAGAACTTCATTCAATATGATACAATGCTTATATATCACATAAACTGCAAAACTATTTATCTTCTACAACCCAGCTACTACATAGGTGTTCTAGAAGAGGAATAATCACAGTTTGAAAGATTGATAGAAGAGGTAAATTGGTATTTTTAAGGAGTTCTGGACAACTGAAGTAATCCAATCTATTCTGACTGCACTCCTCTTTGGTTAAAAGGCAATTCCTGCAGTACAAAGCTTCAAAACCCACATGTAAAGAAGAGAAAGTTCAGATGTGAGTAAGAGAAAATGCATGCAAAAGGTGATAACTGTTAAGAGGGACAAAATGAAGTTCAGCAGTTGAGGGACAAGTACAAAACAGGAGCAGAAACTGGACATGTATATATATGTATATAATACATCCTAGAAATTATTAAATAAAACCGAAACAACTTGCAGGTCTTGGTTTTATTTATTACATATAGAAGAAGGACTAAAACACAAACCACTAAATAGAATGGTAGTAAATGGCTCCACACCTAATTTCTGTTATAACTTGTTATTTTTGAATTCTGTATCAGCACATGTAACCAATTTAAACTTAAAAAAAAGAAAAACAACCAAAAAACCTGAAAATCAGATGTCTAAAAGAACATACTGATACTTGTGCTCCTGAAATAATTTTCCAATTAAAGTTTAACTGAAATATTGCAGAGTTCACCAATAAAATGAGCTAAAGGAAACTTCAGCTTTGGCTGTTAGCTAGTAATTGAAATTAAATGAATAAGCATTATTTAAAACTATCTTATGTATTATTCTATTTAAAATGCCACACTACAAATGAGACTAAGAAATACTTACATTGCTCACGCAACACAAATCAACAAATTGGCTTATCTTATCTTCAACAAATCTCTCATAAATCACAGCAAAAAATATAACCTGAAATAAATCAACCAACTTTTCTTTTATCAATTCATCAGATTTGATGTTATTAAGCAATTAATTTCACTACTTAACACCCACAAATAACAGACTTCTGTAGTTGCCACCATGGCATTGGACTTAACGAAACAGGATTGACATACTACTTCCTTTAAGAAGTAAAGTTGTAGTAAGAACCTGCTTTATATTTTGAACTTGTCAGATGCTTCAAAGTTGTTTAAAATAAAACAAAATATTTCCATAAATTCACGTATTTGAGAGGATTAAAATTCTGATTTTAAAGTCAGATGTCTCATATCTCAGAAGATTCATTTTGAGTCCCAAAATGTACTATGCTGAATCAACTAAACAGAACAGTTAAGAAATACTCCATACTATGATAAGCAGTTTGGACAGTCTAGTGATTTATTCTAGCTTCCAAGGACCAGGCTGACAATGAGAATTCAGGATGTCACACGTTTCACACACCTGGAGGATGGCAATGGTTATCCAGAGTGCAGCAGACACACCGAATCTCAAAATGCGGCTCCAGGGAGCCATGTAGCTCTCACTGCTTCTTGTGAGACTGGAAGAAGCATCCATTAAAGCCAGGTTTGAAAATCCCACCACCTGAAGAAATAGGAAGGTCAATATAACAAGAGGTGAGAATGAACAGTATTAATTAGGATCCTGTTCTTTCCATCCTAACAGGAAGTAGGAAAAAATACTGGAAGATGGACCTGGGAATAGAAGCCTGCTCACTATGGCAGAGCTCAATTGTGTGATACACTGTTGTTACTGAGAAACATAATTAAAACATAACCAGTACATATATGGGTTGATAGGTAAATTAAAAACCATGCAGCTAAATATCACAAAAAGTCATTGGCTTTTACTGAAAAACTCCAGAAGATTCTACTGCTGTACTGCATAGGGACATAACTTCTGCCAAATTTCAACTCTTTAGTCCTGTTTATTCCAGTGTTAGAGCTAATTTTAATGTGTTTTGCAACTCTTAAAATACTGCTTTCTTCTGTTTTTATTGAATAGAAATATATTTTCTTCCACCATCTGTATGGTTGAATCTATTTAAAAAAAAAACCTAGAAAAAGTTCCAAAATAAGAAGGATGAGAGGAACACTATGTGTTGAAACACCTAAGAAGTGAAAAATCAGTGAAAATCTTTCAGAACAGAAGTTGCACCAAAATATTCTTGTGGTGGGTTGACCATTTCCTCATGTCCTAGTGCTTGTTGCTTGGGAGAAGAGACACCCACCTCACTACACCCTCCTTTTCAGGCAGCTGCAGAGTGCAGTAAGAGTAGGCACTCTCTTTTCTCCCTCTCTTGTAACATTGCACCTAAGTTGGTCCTGGCCTGTGTTTACCAACAGCACAAATGCTCACATAGTGAATGAAGAAAGTTTCAGGACTTTCATTATGTAATTTAAAGGAAAAATTCAAAAAGGACTATAAAATTGAACAAAAGTGTTAAGATATGTACAAGAACCTCACAAAACGATATGCCACACACTTTAAAAATACTTCCCAAGATAGAAAAAATTACTAAACTACAAAAGAAATAAGCCCAAACATTTTTTAAAAGCTGAAGCACAGTTTCTCACATATCCTGAGGCTGTAACTGAAGGCCTACTGCCATTGGAAAGAGAACTGGCACAATTTATTTCCTGCATTACAAAAGGGCACTTCAGCAAAATAGCAGGAAGGAAGCTCAGTTCAGACAAATATGAAATCAGAAATAAAGCTGTAGACGGTGGTAGGAAGGTGCTAGTAGGCAAATAAAGAATCAAGTGTGTACACAGATTTATCAGGCTCTCAAGCCCTTTAAGGTAACTCATTACCAAAAAAAAAACAAAAACAAAAAAACCTGAACAAAACTAATGGAAATTTCTGAAGTAATTAAAGGTTGAATTTTTAAAGTCTTCCTTAATGAAATATTGCAATGACCTATACATATATATAAATTAAAAAATGCATTAAAATAGTTATTTTACTAAGTCACATGATTTCAAGTGAATTTAAAGGTGATTCACTATTACCACATAGAATGCAAGAATTAAACATCAGACCCTTATGTTCCACTCTGGTTGTGTATGACAAATTATAATAATAATAGAAATAGTAATATTACCTCCAGAAAAAAAAGAACTGCAAGCACTTGAAAGAGAGGATTTATTTTCCTCATTGTCTGAATTTCATTCCATTCATTTGCTATAAAGTATGTCCTCCATATGCTCACAGGTGCAGCAGCACTTTTAATAACACCTTCACCTAAAAAGAGTACATACAGTAAAGCTCTAAAATTTAATATCAGAGAGTAATATCTGAATTTCACCAAAGCTCCTAACAAACAAGCATAGTTTGAATTACCTTCAACTGCTTTAAGAACTTTGCCTTTAGGTCTTTCCCAGTCAATAAAGAAAATATCAACAGCAAGTTGTGAAACCAGCAAGTGTAAAAATTGCAGAGCCTAAGAGAGAAAAGTAAGGACAGGAAAAGCACATACACAAAGATGGAGGAATAGTCATTGCACAGATTATTCATTAAACATAACAAGCAATCCCTTGATTATACCTGAGACTGCTACTTTATTACCAACATTTGATAATTTTTGTTTGTTTAAAAGCTTGGAATAATGGTAAGTCATGTGATGATGTCCAAAATTATGAAGAAAATACAGACAAGGAACAAATTAAAAAAACAGACTATTTCCCCATAACATACTAATCTGCACTACCGAGTTCCAATTCAACATAATACCCACAATTTATACAATATTATTTCTAGTGTATTTATATTAATTATGTGCCATGAAGACAGAACAGTGATCTCAGAATTCTACATATTTGAACATAATTATTTGGATCTGTCTTCTCTCTAATCAGGAACTCACAGCACTTACAATTCTGCTTTATATGGAAGTACTTGCTTTCTTGATATGATGCTATTTTATTTGGGTTTCTTTATACCTTTATCCTTGAAAGAATGATTTTTCAGTGTTTCTTTTGTGACCTTCTTGAGACATTTATTTTCCTATAAAGACTCCACAAAATAAATTTCTATGGAAAAAATTACTTAATTCTTAGAAGAATGTAACTATTAGGACATAACATCTACACACTAATAACTGAACAAAATATTTAAAAACGAGCCTACTGAAAATATACAGAAGCATGCTGATATATATTTTATGGTGAGGAAAAAATTATTTACCTTTAAACTAAATGCACATGCTATGTATGTAACAAAATCTTCTTCTTGAGATGGAAGAGGTAAAAAGACAGATACAAACTGCTGAGCCTATAATGGAGAAGCTACATTGAAACAGTACACCTGGCATAGGTGACAACATAATAAATGCTTAAGTGTGAATAAGCTTTTCCAGAAAAATGTCAATGAATGTGTAAAATATTTTAAGTGACTATTAAGCAGACTTCAAGTAAAACAAATCCTAAGGAAAAGAAACAGGTGAACACAAAACTTAACCATACAAAACAGAATATTGTATAGAACTTGCCTCAATAGTCTGACAAGAAAAGAAAAAAAAAGAAGAAAAAAGATAATTAATGTCCATGTAAAAATTTATTTAATATGTTTAATATGTTTAATATTAATATTAATTTAATATTACTAGGTTTTCATATATCCAAATCAGGCAAAATACTTACTTTGAAGAATATAAGCCAATAAATCCCTGTGCCCACTGTGATGATAAAGAAAACGTTGGCAAGGTCTCCAGCATAGAACAGTAAGAACCTGAAAACTGTCTGCAATTACAAAAACACGCTGTAGACATCTGCAAAGCCAGTGAAGTAATGCATATGTTCATAATGCTTTCATATAAAATGTGCAGCTCACAGAGGAAACTCTAGTACTGAAAAGCAGCTCTGAACAAAAACCTTCCACTGTGGTTATATATTTATGGTATCTTCACTAGCTGAAACTCCTACATGCTGGATACATGCATTCAAGTATGTGTAAATACATTCTTTGTTCGAAGAAGAATTAATCTGAAAACCAAGTCCACTGAACTGATCAGAATAGCCCTGTAAATACCTTTATTTTTAGAGCAGCATTTCCTGAATGACAATACCAGAATCCAAAAGAATGCCAAACACTTACTTCCCCAAGAGAGCCTAACTCTGGGGGCACAGGTCTATGCAGCTAGGCTAGAAATTATGTCAGTTACCTTGAGAAAATGTTCCTTATAATCACAGGAACAACAGCAAAGGTCCCTTAAGGAGAGAAAGAGCTGTCCCATTTCAGTTTGCCAGCTGTTCATACCTGCAAGTCAATGATAGAGCTTCCTGTCCTCCTCTTCCAGCCTGCAGTCTTGAGAAGGGACCATAACACTGCCAGCCCACCCAACACACCCAGTGCAATCTGAAAATAACAAATAATTATTTGTAGGTATTTTTAAAACACAAAAAAGTGTTAGAAGTAAACAATTGTATCAATAAATTAAAGGTAATTACAACTTACATCAGTCTGAATCTGAGCCTCTGACTGATTCATCTCATAGCTGACTGCAAAAGAAACCTGAATATTAAAACACAAAAGTAAATATGTATAGAAATTCTGAAGTGCTACAGCCATTACAGACAGTGGCAGTTTTCAGTTTAAGTTGGTGGAAATTCCCATCCAGGCATACAAGTACCACATACATCTTTTTTTTACAGAATATGACCTGGTGTGCTCTGGTGCCAGGCTCAGTCCCAGCACGCACTATGCTGCTCTTCCTGCAGATTTTACCAGCAGTGATGCTGGGAATGGGAGCCTGCCATCTGCAAGTTACCAGCTATACCCATCTATAATTCTTTCAAATGTGCATGATTTCTTTCCTTCTGAAAGGAGACACTGATTGTCTGATACCTTCTCTTTTTATAGTGATTAAAGGTAACCTTGATGTAATTACACCAACGTGCAAAATCATATGGTAAGCTTTACAGGCTCAGATAATGGTTTTTTTCAGCTTGAATGAAATAAAAATTGTCATGCAGCATCAAAATTGTTCCCTCTAGCTTAAATTTAATGTAAGACATCTTTTGACTTTGGTCTAAAAGGTTTGCACATGGAAGAGAAAATGTTTTACCTGGTTTCACAATAATCTGGCCCAAGTTTTTTTCACTGCACAGCTCAATTTAACACAAGCATGATAATAAATAGTATTTTTCATTAAGTTTAAAACAAGTATCACCCCTCCCCCCCAAAACAACCCCTCCTTCCCTACACCTTGTCTTCCCCAAACATTTGTTCCTGTCAGACCTTCTTCTATCACTGCACTTGGACTTAAGTCTAAATAGCCTCGGTTACTACAAGCTCAGTGCTAACAGAAACTGGAAACAAAATTCTATGTATCCTTTTAGTTGCATAAAATTTGTTAAATGCAACAAGACATCCAAAATTGACAATACCCAAATAGATCTCACATAGATGTAAGGGTGAAATAATGTGACAGAAAACTGAGGAACTGAAAACAATTGTTCATCATATTTGAATGAATTCCTTTCTATATACAGTGGTGTCTCAGCAGTTAAATAAAGACATCACTTAGGCAGGAAAAAAAGGTCTTGACTTTTCTGTCGTTCTAATTCTCATACTTTCATGCAACTAATAGGAATGCTTCTAGCACCACACATTTCTTCCTAGACAGATATCTATTTGTACTGGAAGTCTGAACAGTTGAAGGTTGGCAAGCAGAAAATGCTAATAAATTAATTTCTTTTGCATTCTACCAGCCTAAGATCAACATTTTTACTTTTTAATGTAGTGTGATCTAACACACAGACAAGACAGAAGAATGGGACATCTGAACTGCTGCCCATGAAGGCAGGCAATAGGGCAAATAGGAAACGCCCCTTCTGCATTTGCTACAGTAGAATTCAGTGGTTTTCAGTACAGAAAGATGAAACACTAAAGGATTTTTAAAATATATTACCAATATTTTAACTTAAAATATTTTAACTTAAATTAGAGGTGCCCTGAAATGTTTGTGTCATCATAATCTCCTCTTAATGCATTGTTCTAAAAAGAAATACTAATTCCTTGCATAAATTGCTTGCAGTGCTGCATAGAGGCCTTTATCTGTTATTTTATGTGTGTATAATTTTATTTATTTATGTAGTCCAATTCAGCATTATAAAACCAACTTTAATTTGAACTGCTTTAAGTTAAAAGAGACTGAAGATAAACTGAAAAAAGAATACTTTTAACTGATTTGTTTTAAAAGGTTTTAGTGAAAATGTGTAACTCCAAAACTGATCAGACTTAGAAACTGCTAATTAGATTTTTATAACCCACTACCAAAACCCAGAATTCCAACAGAACTAGAAGTATAATTAAGGTAGCACAAAGCTCTCACCATCACACTCTGGGTTTCAGGGTTTTGGATAAGCACATCTGTGTAAGCAACAGTTATTAGAGGAGGGTAGATAGTTCCTCTCTGCATATGGGATACCAGACGAATACTGCAGAAATACAGAGTAGGAAAAACAGGATGAGTGCTTGGAAAGCAATCGCTGAAACTTGTACTTATAAGAAAATACTAAATGAACGGAACAACCTGATAAATAAAATGTGAATTTCTAACCCTAGGGCATGGCACTTCACATTTTAAAAGCAACTGGAGTGCACAAAAGCATGCACAGAAATATAGAAAAAAAATTACAGGAAGGATTGTTTACTTCTAAGAAAATACCTCAATCAATCTTTATCTGCCTGCATCTTACAGGAGGACATCATATAAAGAAGGAGAAAAAAGGTTTCTTTCAAAATATATTCCAGCTGAGATGAGCAATCAGTAATGACCCTAACAGGCACGGTCACAATTTCAGTTAAATGACTACAAGCCTTTTCTGGATTGTATAACAGAATAGGCAACCGGTTGTAAAAATACTGCAAAAAAGAATATGGAGTATGAAATAATATGCTTGTATAGTCAGCAACACAAACATTGAAAAAGAATTAACAGAGGAGTTTTTAGGTCTTTTCAGACAACACCTGCTTCTAAGAGGTGACTGAATAATACCTGCTAACTTGTATTATGCAAACATGGTCTGATCCTTGTACCTGGAAGGGAATCATGGTGATTTTAATACCCACAAGTCGATGTTGTTTTCTTTCAATCATCCGAACAACCTATGGAAATTCATGCCATTTCCAAATACGCAATGGAAAAAGCATATTACATATTATACATACTAGAAAATACATAACAAAACAACTCTAAGACAATACAATGCAGACTTTATTTTCTAAGTATCATATATTATATGAGTTATTCACCTTATTGTTATTTTGCTAGCAATTCGAATTACCCTTGGTAGTTTTCCCAAGTCATTCTCTTTGCCACTAAGTGCATCCACCAAAAAAAATCGACGAGTCAAAAGCCAATTGTTCATATTACTGCCTAGGAAAAAACATGACAGTTTCACATACACATTATTCAACACACAAAAAGAATGAAATGTATTAGAAACAACACATTTAATTGTATAACATGTAGTAACTACTGAGGATATGAAATTGTTTATTTTCAACTTATACAAATATATAATGAAATGAGATTATTTTATTTGTGCATATTACTGATTGGAATGGTGTATGCAACCAAAGTTTGCACTTAAACTATCAGAACTTGCCCACAAATACTAAAATTTTAAAATGGAAACAAGTTATGTTGTGTTGTGGTATCTTTAAACACAACACAATAATTAATATAGATTATTTCTATTTGAAGTTTTCAGATTGTTTATAAATTCATAGAGATGTTACTATCACCATCTTACCTTGGTTAACAAACTTTTCTTTGTATTGAAGATTCAGATTTAAAACTGGCACAGCCCAAAGATGTTGCTGTCCATTGCCACCATTATATTCAAGGAACACGTCATAAAATACTGGGTGAGCAAAATCCAATAAAATCTTAGAAACTGGAATTTTGCACTACAAGAAAAAGAAGTGAAAAGAAAAAGATCACTTTAACCATTTAGTTATTTTATCAAGCTGTGGATTCCTCCTCCACAAAATTATTGTGGAATATGTCCCACTTCTTCACAAAAGAGACAATCACAGAATCATTAAGGTCCTTCATGAGCCTCCATTTCTCCAGGCTAAACACTCTGACCTCCCTCAGCTGTTCCCTCACAGGACTTGTGCTCCAGACCCTTCACCAGCTCTGTTGCCTCTCTCTCCATACTCCAGCACCTCAATGTCTTTTTTAAGTGAGAGGCCCAAAATTGGACACAGCACTCAACGTGCAGCCTCACCACAATCCCTGCCCTGGTCCTCCTGGCCACTCAATTCCTGGTACAGGCCAGGATGCCATTCTTGGCCAGCTGGGACAGGCTAGCTCATGTTTGACCAGCTGGCTGTCAACCAGAAACCCCAGGTGCCTTTCTGCTGGGCAGCTTTGCAGCCACTCTTCCCCAAGTCTGAGCTGCATGAGGTGGCTGTGACCCAAGGGCAGGACCTGGCACTTGGCCTTGTCACCTCACACCATTGGCCTGGGCCCATTGATCCAGCCTGTCCAGATCCCCCTGCAGAGCCTTCCTGCCCTGCAGCAGATCAACACTCCCACCCAACATGGTGCCATCTGCAAACCTGCTGAGGGGTGCTCTTGATCCCCTTGTGGAGATCATTGCTAAAGGCGTTAAACAGGACCAGCCCCAGTACTGAGCCCTGGGGAACACCACCAGTGACCAGCTGGATTTAGTTCCATTCACCCCTCTTTGGGCCTGACATCCAGCCATTTTTTCACCCTGTGAAGAGTGCACCTGTCCAAGCCAGGAGCAGAGAGTTTCTTGAGCATGCTGTGGGAAATGGTGTCAAATACTTTACTGAAGTACTGATAGACAAGGTACTCCAGCTATCTGCAAGCCATTACAAAGTACTAATTTTATGAAAGTACTAATGATTTTATGGCAACTCCTTGGAAATTACTGCAATTAACTAGAATGACTGATGTGGAGAATGAAGCTCTTAAAATTTTTCAACAGAGTTGGAAAAAATATCCTAGCAAACATCACAGACACAAAATTTGAAACAGTGTAAACATTAAAGTCAAGAAACATAAATACTGAAGTCATGGTATACCAAATCTGGTTCTGGGCCCACCAGTACAAGAGAGAAATTAAGCTACTTGATACAGTCCAGCAGAGACCACTACAGTGAGGAAGAGACTGAAGCATCTCTGCTACAAAGAAGAGCAGAGACTCTTTTGCCTGGAGGTAAGAAGGCTTAGGTTTATCAATGTGTACAAATATTGTACAAGGGAGGGTGTAAGAGACAGAGCCAGGCTCTTTTCAGCAGCGCCCAGTGACAAGACCAGAGGCAATAGACATAAACTGAAAGAGGAGGTTCCCTCTGAGCATCAGAAGACAGGTTTTCACTGACATAGGTTGTCCAGGGAGGCTGTGGAGTCTCACTCCCTGGAGACAAAAACAAAAAAGGAAATGGTCCTAGGCAACCTGCTCTACATGGCCCTGCTTGCCTTGTGGACAAGACAGCCTCCTGAGGTCTGACTACCTCAACCACTCTGTGATTGTGTGAAGATACTAGATGTGAAAGCAGGTAACTTTTTGTAAATGTGAAAAACCATTCATCTTTAATTACTCATATAATTTGTCAACCATCTTTTCTCCAAAGCCACATGGAAAAAAAAGTAATGCATACAATGCACAAAAATTATATTAAAAATACTCTGTAAGTTATTGATGTATCTATTCAAACCCAACAACATTAACTGTTATTAATACTTAACAACAAGCAATACTTAACAACACTCAATATAAAATACTCAAGATTTTAAAAAGAAAAAAGCTCCATACTCAACTAGTTCAATTATCCTAAATAGAACATGTTTTCATTCTGTCTGAAATACTGAAATACGGATCAAACAACATTAAACAATACGGAAGAGTAAAAATATTTAACAAAGATTTGTCAGTATCATTTGGTAAGCATTTTGAATTTCACAGACTAAGCTTTGACAGCTATTACCTTCCAAGACTTTCACACTACCTAAAGAACAGCCAGAGTTTTGTGTTTTTACACTTCAACACAAATGTGGGGATTGGTTTTCAATGTTAGATGAGTTAATAAATAATAGTAATATATAGATATGAGATACTGTGCACATATATGAAGTTTTATAAAGATATTTCTTTCTCCACTCCCTTGCCAAAAAGACTACCACCTTCCCATTTAACATATTAAGTGACAGAAGTTAATGAAGCTTTATCACTGGCAGAACCATTTCTGCAGCTGAGATAATTTAGTGCTCTAGTCCCTCCTCCTTTCCTGGTGTTTAGTAAAGTGTGAAAACCCCAACAGTTTTTTTCACAGTTAAGACAACTAAAGAATCTCTTTCCTCTGATGAGTCATCTGCTCAATTAAAATACGTTTTCAGTCTCTTTACTGAATTCACTAAAATCAGGGCATACAATTAAGAGTAAATGGGAACAATATTCAGGCACGGCATGACTGGATTTGCCTTCTTTCCATATGAAAACTGGCCAAAGATGGTGGTAGGAAAATCAGGAGATATGATACAAAGCCTATGGCTATCATAATTCAGGTGCTGTGTTCTTCCACTGCTAAGTCAGCAACCTCACAAATACAAATGCCAGTTTAATAAATGGTGATTATGCTATGCAATAAACAAGTTTTGTGATGTAGTTAAATAATTTTAAAAATCCCACAGTTATTTTACTCAATTTCCCAAGAAATAACTCCATGTTGCAGCTTATGCCTAAACTCCAAATGTTCTTCAATATGCACTGAGTAACTAATGACATATAAGGCAACTTAATTCAAAATAGCATTTTATATCTTACTTACACTTTGTTGGTAAGTTGTTCCAAAAACATAAGCTGCATTCAATTTAGTTTGGGTATCAGGACAAAGCTGAATAAAACACAGTTATAATTAGGTTAATTCAAAGATATCGTCTTCTCATGTGAAAAATATTTACAAGCACTTATGTATTCAGTTCTAAAAGAAGATATTTTGTTCTATTTTTTATTAAGAGAAGGATTTATTTTGGAGTAAACACAGTTATTTATTTCACTAATATTGATGTTCTTAAAATGCTGGTTTAGCTTATTCATACTTCCATAGTATTTTTCAGTTCCATCACTGAAATCTATGGACAGCAGCATTCAAACAGGCAAGAGTAATCTTTCTGTGGACTGAATGTTCAATGCATTGTGCTGCCTCAAGTTCAATCAGTGGTTTCTGCTAAATTCAAGAATCCCATAAGAAAAGAAGTTCACTTTCATACAGCCCTGTTTCTCTTAAGCTGGCATTCTCAGAGAATCAAAGTAATAACAAGTAACAGATTATTTTTTCTTTTTTTTAATACAACACTTATATTTTCAGCAAAGAACAGCAGATTCAGCTGAATCCAGAAAAAATGGTCCAAAGTCTAACAAAATAAGCATAGCATTTAGTGGAGGGCAGAGCCATTTTCCCAAAATGAGAATCAAGTCTAAATTTGCATAAAACACAATTCTATTAGTGTGAAACTGAATATCTGGGAATTGCTACAATTATGCATTGAGATCACTGTAGCACTGTGATGTCTTACCATCATGCACAATCAGTTACATTAAAGGAGGCTTTGAATGGATCTTTCCCAATGGCTCTTGACAGCTGTTAAAAGCTTTGCCCCAGAAAATAACTGTGCCCCAATAAACCTAAACTTGTATGTCAGAATATATAATTTTCTATGCATAGTAACTGCCTTGGAACCTGTTCTCTTAAACACTAGTTTTCCTTTAAACTGGAGACACAGACATAAGATGGCTCATCTTGAGGCAGTAACAAAATAAATCCTGAATGTCAGCTGCTCTTCTGTAGACACTGGAATGTTTGAAGTGACGTGCTCCAACAGAAAAGAAACCAAGAACTCCCAATTGTTCTTGCTAGTGTTCCTATTGTTGTCTGCCTAGGGAAATACTGAGAGTGCCCACATCACCACTGGACTGCTAAACAAATTCTATTCTGTAACATGTTGCAGCTGCTAGTTGTTCTCTCCGATAGACTAATTACTGTTGCACTTTTTAATTGCTGCTTATTTGCATTTTTCACATCTTAACTATACACTGTGGTACTGCTGAAGTAGAATGTCTGTGTCCCTGAAATCTGAAGGTGTAGTGTCCAGGGGGTACTTTCAGATAGTATTCCCCCTTTCTATGTAAAGTCTCCCACCACATATTTATAACCTTCTGTTATGAAAAAGGCACATGCTGGTCATAGTGTACATTTTATATTTAAAACCAAAAGAAATAAGCAAGCAAAAAAATCCCAAGACAACACTAAGATAACGGTGTAGATGAGCTTTCCTACCTCCCCGACAGTGACATAACCACTGATTTGATTGTCACCCCCATGATGCATTCAAATAGGTGACAGCATCTCATAGGGACATACTCATAGCATCATCTATAAACATAAAACTAGACAAAGAGCTAAAGAATACACTTTTCTGAACAAGAAAAAGAGGTTTAATAAGAAACTACACACATGAGCAACTATGCTGAATGGAAGACAGAGATAGTTGATTCTAAATGACTAATACTATTTTTCAGAGTTTTACAATATGCCAGATTTATACTGGTTCACAGGATGAAGGCAGTGTTGATGAATTTATACTTCTGATTTTGTAGAGATCTTTGTGAGCAAGAATAAAGGGCTATTTTTCCTAACCTAGCCCTACAGTTATGAACTGTCGTAAGTGTAATAACCAAACTCCTGGCTTTTGTCTTAATTTGGCTAAAAGCACTCCAAATGTTCTGTTATCAAGAAAAGAAAACTAAAATCAAACACACCTGTAAGATACCTCCTTCCAAACTTTGCCACTTAAGAAAGTTTCCTGCTGCATCAAATGAGGCTGCAATAAATTTCAGCTTTACATCCTGTTGATGTAATAAAGAGAAAAGATCAATGAAACTGCCCTGAAGTGGACATTCCCATTTTAGAGACTGCAGTATAGTTGTTTGATGTTTCCTAAAACTTTCAACACAATCCTTCATTTTTTTGCCCTTTTGATTTTGTTTTTAATCTTGGGTTTGGTAGTTTACTTTTTTAAAAAACATACCATTCTTGTCCAGCTTCACTAGTGACATGGAAAAAATTCCAAAGGAACTTCTACACACATAGACATACCCTAAACTCACCAGAAATCTATGCAATCTGATGTAAACTATGCTGGAATCTACAGGGCTTCCAGGACCTAACAAGTATTTTACTTATTAAAACAACTGCTACATTGCAACATTACTTAATTTAAAACATAGCCTTGTAGAATATGGCTGAAAAAGGCTATTAAACTTTAGATAAATTTGGCAGTATAACTGACAAACAGGTTATCACTAGTACTATTTTCTGTGATTAGCTGAACTTGAATAACCTATTACAGTTATTCTATTTTTACAATGAATTTGGAAAAATAAATCACCTTACTGTTTGATTTACTATCCTATTTCTCCATAAAAATGTGCCAGTTAACAAACTACTTAAGCAGTTCATCCCTCCCAGGGATGGATATCTAGCTATATGAACATTATTTTTCTCACCTCTTTTTTTTTTTTTTCTAATTCACTGCAGTAAGAGGAAAAGGCTGAGGAAATACACTGAATCCATCTCTGATACAATCTGCTTGCAGAGATTTGTAACAGAAATATTACAAATAAATAAAGTAAGGGGAGAAATCTGTGTGTAAGCAACAGAAAGTGTTAAACACCACGTAACAGTGATGAAGAACACTGTTCCCAGCTACAGAGCTGATAAATGGTTGTGATGAAACCTGGCACAGACATCTTGTCAGCAGAAGACCCTGCACTTTGGCACACCAGGAGGGTGGCAGTAAAGATACAGCACATCACATTTACCCCTCTTTTTCACATTAGTTCAACATGAAATCTGACAAAAGGATATACATATTTTAAACATGCAAAAAGACAAAGACTAACTCTGCCCCAGATTTATGAAGATGGAAGTAAACAAAACTCTGAAGCAGAAAGTGTCAAAACAACCATGAACTCCTAAGGTGTCTAGAAGTTTTGTCTATTCACTAGTTTACCACTGCCAATTCAGATCCTTGGGGACACAATGAACACTTAAAAGCTGGCATCCTTTGCCCCTTGTGCCCTGGTCAGACCACACAGGCTTGGCCTTATGAGAATGTGGGTATGAGAGTGTAAGCAAAGGAAGTGACTAGACGTTATTTTATACCTTCCTCTTCCATAAGATCTCACACTGAGTTTTGTTACACTAATTGCCTAAAATTTACCTTCAGTAGAGTCACATCTATAATAAATCTAAACATTTTTATCTGATTATGTCCTTTTCCTAATGTATGTTTTCCTTTGTCTACTACCCAACACCTACCTTATCTGTTCCCTTAAAAGTGAAAGTTGTAGGAAAATTATTTTTCTCAAGCACTTGGGATGCTAATCCTGGTTGGTCACCATAATACAGCCATGGAAGATTATGCCTCCTGAAAAGAATTACATTGTTTTCTCTAAAGAAACATAGTATTTTCATCAAAGAACATTTAGAATAATAATTTCCATACAAAGCTATTAAAGACCAAAAGCTATGGAAAAGGCAACTTACCAGTAGGGTATTGAATGAACGATGCCTACCCTGGCTGTACTGACAAAAATATACTGAAACAAACCACAGGCATCAGTACTTGAAGAACTCAGTGAGTTCATATTCATCACACACATATTTCCAAGAGCTTGGCATGCTGTTAGATTAGAGTACAACTGCAGTGGAGAAACACAAAAACACAGAAAAAAACCTATTTAATTACCCCTCCTTTTTGTTAGGCAATCATAAAATTAATGTTATTTTTAAGAAGCCACTCCTAAACCTTTGTTTTCGCTTGAAAGTAATTTCATTTTTTCAACAGCTAGTATTTTCTCCCAGGTATTCAGGTACCATATTTTTATAGATCTGCAGATGGCAGCATGAAATCAATACTCTCGCTTTTTCAGCTTATTTTAGTTGCATCTGCTAGATGGTTAAAAGTGACAGAAATGTCAAAATCTGCACTTAGAAAACAAAGTAAGAATCAAAATGTTTAACAGCACTTAGACTGTATGGCAAAGATGACTCCTTCAAAGACCTTACACTGACAACTACAGATACATGTAGTGTAAGTATTTTCTCCTAAGTTTTATGTACCTTGTTCAATTTTGGTAAACACACCAGTGCCAAATGACATGCAGAGGTGACACCTGGCATCTGTGAGCGGGGGTCACTGCACTGGTATTAACTTGCCACTTCCTTACCCCCATTTGTGTGGGTCACAGCAGCAGCTGCTCATCACATTCAGGCAGCACCTCTGAGTGGCTGAGCAGGGTGAGACAGGCAAACTGGATAAACTGATGTCAGTGATAAAGAATGGGACCAGAGGGAGAAAAGATCTCAGAGCTGTGCTTATGAGATGGTGATAGGAGTAAAGGTGATCTGGGAAAACTCTGAACATAAGTCTGCTGAAATAATGACTGAGAGAACACCTGCCAGCCTGGGAACATAGCCTGGGAGTCTGAAACATCCTTGAGAAGTGCAGCTGGCTACCTGAACTTCAGAGACCTCCTGAGAGACCATCAATAAACACAAACCCAAGGAATTGTAACAGCAACCTATCCTTTGGAAAAGATGAAAAAGAGTCTAGAAGAGGGTTAGGGTTTAAAAGAGGGAAAACATTCCAAAAGAGCAGGAATAGGCAACTGCTATTGATGGTTGTACATGAGAGAGTAGAAAACAGCCTGGAAAAAAACAAAAAACTAGCTGGAGATATAAAACATTGTCATCCATTGGCTGCTCTATATGGTGCTGCCCTACACCACCTTGTGTCTCTCTGATACAAAATTATTTTTTACCCAAGATGGAGAGTGAATCTCTCCCTGCCTCTTGTCTCCCTCTCTCAATCTCTACACTCAGAAGGTTCCCTACACAAATTTTCCTATGAGCTCTCCTAGGCAAGTTACCAGACTGGGGCCAGGGATGCCTGACTGCCTCCAGATTCTGCAACATAGATCATCTTTGAAGTGAAACTTCATCTGTCATTATTTTTGAGGCCCCACTTCTGGGAGTGGTTTCTGCAGTACTGCACTGGTACTATTTGGAATAATACACACACATATGGGTAATTCATCATAAGCGCATTTGCTTCTCTCCTAGTGATCATTTTGTAGCAACTTGTAATACTGAAATGTATGCTTGCTGCTACTATTGACTGCTGCTACCACTGGAGTACACATATACACTTGCTTTACTAATCATAACTATACTCACTTTACCAGTAATAATTTGCAGTAAACTTTAATACAAAAAAGTAGGAAATAAAGACTCCATGTGCTCGTGTATTATGGAATCCTGCAAATCCATATTGTGATCTTTAGAGACTTCTAGACCAGGTAACCCTTTGGGTTGTGACAGATGGGGACAAAAAGCAGAACTTGAGAAGTTAAAATCTGATCTTCAGGAGAGCAATACAGAAGGCAAATGAGAATGTGTGATAACAGAGTTGGTAAAAGGGAGGCAGAGGCACATGCCCTTCACAAGTGTCTGTAACTCTGTTGCTGCAGCCACCCTTTCACCCATGGTTACTGTCACCCAGAGCAACATAATGGTAAATAACACTTCCATACAGAAAGCAAAGCAAAGATAAAAAGGATGGCTCCATGCTTATGGATAACTGAAAATCAACTAAGAGCTAAAGAGCAGGTGCCAGTAAATACTGGATATGTAAGAAGTTAATTTTCTGAGTGATCCCTTACTGGACATGCTCATTTATATCCAAATTTATGGATAGTAGGTCACATACTACTGAATATTGAAAAGTTCCAATGCTGTAGACTTGCATTAACATTGACTAGCCCTCAATATTTCTAAGCTTTCTGTATATAGAATTATTTCTTTTCTATTCTCATAATAAAAGTTTTTAAAAATAAGCAAAATAACTTCCAAAAATAGAAGTGACATGCTTTTACAGAGTACCATTCTGTATAGAAAAGCAAATTGCAAACATTCATGAAACTCACCCAACAGGCAAAGGCTGAGGACTGCAGGTTTTTTAGAAACCATGCTGAAGTCAGTGTTATACCCTGTAAATAAGGAACTTTTTCACTGTCTTTGTTCACAACAACTCATCCATAATGTAACAGTCTGGAAAACTATGTCAGCTAGAAGATGCTACTTATTTTTTTCTAAGAGCTTTCTGTCCTTTGTAAATATCTCAGTCTCTAACAATATCAGTTCAAAACACCATCATAATGCAGCAATTTCTTCCACTTCACTGAATTAGACAAAGTATACAGGACAAGAGCTGAAATATTTAAGCTTTGAATATGGATTTTGTGACACAGAAGTTTTCTTTACCACACAAGGGAAGTACTAACAATTTCAAGAGTAAGACATTGACTTCATTGAAAATATAACTCAGGACCAAATTTGGTAAATTAATTACTTCACAACTTCCTTTTTATAACCACTCACATTTGAACTATACATAGCATTCATATATACTGTAAGCAACGGAAAAGAGGTATTTTCAACAAAATATTACTTAGAAGATGGCATTTTCAGGGAGCAAACCAATATTTGATATCAGAAAAACTGAAGACTCTTTTCACTTTCTTTCAAGTGGTAGTTTTTAACTTAAATTCATTTAGGAGCAAAATACATTTCTTAGCCAGACAGCATTTCCTGAATTCAGATCTACTTGGCAAATGGTCCTAACTTTGAGCAGATTTCACAGTTAATGAATGTTCATTAGATAAAACAATGAAAACCCTTTCAATCTTCTCAATAGAACATATTTTCATTCATTAGCCAATTCAAGGAGTTCAGCAATTTCATACACAATCTCAAACTGTATAGGTGCCCATTTTCCTCTAAAAGCTCTAAGATCAAGCAGGAAACTCAAGCCTTATATATATTTTCAAATGTTTTACACAAGTACAAATTTTATATGTTAAAAAAGTCCAGAGTGACTCATGGACTCTTCAGCATATTTTTGTGATGCAAGAGTATTCTTTAAATGCACACAATTAATACAAAAGGCCACATGCTACTTGTTTTGATACTGAAGTCATGTAAATTACTTCCCTTTTTCAGTTTCCAAAAGGGCATGAATTTTTAAAAGCTTACTCCATTAGAACAATGCTTTCTTGGTGTCCATCCTTACACACAATCTTGATGCAAATGACCTTACAATCACTGGGATCAGACAAAAAAGTACCACCTTTGTTTTCCACGAACAGGAATTTGAAATACTCACTGAAAGTAAGTAATGAGAAAGCTTAAAAGTGTTTCAGAATAAATAAACTTACTAGCTGTGCAAAACGAACAGCTGCAACTCCCTTTGGGGGTAGGCCTTCACGAGGCAAGAAACACAACCCCCCAGTCTGAAAGAAATAAAAGAATAAAAAATATCGATATTTATACACTTGTGAAAATAACTTCTTTTTTTGAACTTCAGTACAATAATCATTCTTCTACTTACTAGAATGTTTGGGCTGTTGCAGTCACAAGACTTGCTTACTTGGACGAATGTTTTTTCACATCTTACACACCTATGGATTACAAACATGAAAAATTCACTTAAAATGTAGTTAAGTATGATATTTAGTCCTCAGTGAAAGCTAATTACACAGCATGCCCAGAAACAGCATCAGCAACTTCTCTAGTTCAAACTGAAATCCAAAAATTATTACTGATTTGTTTCTACTGTCAGTGAAGTAGAAAATAATCATTTAATTATCAGAATAAGAATTATTTTCTGCTTCCAATCCAAAGCCTGTTTTTCAGTCACACTAAAGCAAGACACAAAAACCAAGCTGCTGCCTATATATAAGGACTTCAGTGAGCACAAAACACGGTGGGTCTGATATAGGGTTGAGGATTTCCAATTCCCTGCCTTCAAAACTGTCATCCCAAAGATACAGTCTGTTCCTCAGGAATATTCCATTTAAACTAGCACGACATGTGCAAATTTATCAACACAAAAGGCATAGAGCACCCACCTGCTTCCTGATGCATCTGAGGCAGAGAAGGACTGCTCACTGCCATTACAACGAATGCACAATGCTTCATCAAGCAAAACACCATCGGTGCTTCTTTCCACTAAGCAGAAAAGAAAAGCAACTGTGTTGGAACTGCCTGATGCAAAGTGTCACACTGGTTAAATGTGAAAAAAATCACCATCTGAGCAGATCTAAAATAAATTCAAAGAGTTTATTTTGAAAAAATCAAGAGCACAACATGCAAATAAAATCCACTATAAATGCACATACATGTACATATGTGTGAGCACATGAAGTTTAGTTAAATGAGAAATGCAACATTTTATGTCTGGTTTGGCTGTTCCTCTGTTATTTACTCCGAAAAAGATTTCTAAAAAAGGCCTCACTGCAAAGCTAAAGTTCAAAACAACAGGTTTGCAAATTACTGGGAAAAAAATTACATTTCATCTGAAATGATTCATAAAAATGTCACAATTTCCAAGTTTCAAAACTGCATCTTCCACCAACTATATCAGCTGGCAAGAGATCTCAAATCTAATTATTTTAAAAAACAATCTAAACCAAGGAGAATAAAAAAAAATACAGTACTAATGTACCTGCATATCAAATATGGAATCAGCTTTGCTCTCAATATTTTTATCATAAAGGCATGGAATGTATTTTTTAACTCTCATAAAGTTTAAGGTAGAAGACTGGTATTCAGTGTTTTCCAGATTCCTAGGACCTGGAAAATTATTGACCTGGAAAGCAGTGATTCTCCAATATACTCTGTTATAAATGTGACCAAAGTGGACATTTGTAATACTTATTCAGAGAATTAAATGCATTCCATGTCTTTGAAAATAAGGAAAACTAGAGGCTGCAAGAGCTTTTATGTTTTACACCACTGATGAAAACTCTACTTTGCTCTTATGTTTCTCCTATGCAAAATAACCAAAAATTCATTTAAAGCAAACACTTAACATTATTATTTTTCTGTCTACTGAAAATCATCTGCAACTACTAGAGAGCATCAAGTAGCAAAGGTATAGGGAAGAACATCTCAGAAAGTTACAGGTACAGGTGTCTCAGGAAGGCTCGAAATCCACTGACCCTAATGCACAGACATTTGCCTGGTTTGCTCAGCCAGTTCTCTTCCACCTATTCATGTAGGTAAAATTCCTTTACTGTTCTTTATACTCAAAACTGGTTGTATATATAATGTTTTAAATATATACATATATTCAAAACATTGTAATGTTTTAATAGTCTATACTGACATTGTTTTTATTCCAACTTTAATGACTTCATCCACTGCCAAAGACCTTGAAGGAAGTGATCCACCAGTATTCATTTATGGAATGTTTGCATAATAGTTTTTTATTGCAGTGGTACAGATTTATCTGATTCCTTTCAGAAATGATGATTAAGATCAAGAGCAATGTTGACTTTTTACATTAGATCTAAAAACAAATGTAAAATATTCTTTCTTATTCAACAGAAGAGCGTATCTTAGCAAACTCAATTATCTAAAACAAGTAGTATCATCTCATAATTGGCATATATTTTTTACCTAGTATTTCATTATTGGGGCATTTACAATTTCCTTTTGAAGTCAGGCCTTTGGGACAAGTAATACAATTCCATCCATCTTGAGTAACTCCACTCTAAAATAAAACATAAAACTATTAGAATTTTCAAAAATATACAGATCACCCAGTATCTGTGAAGAATGCCTTATCCAGCCATTAGTTACTAGAAAATGTGTTCAGATAAAACATTGATAACGTTAATGAAGCTTTTTAAGATAAAAAAAAAGGCTAAACAATCTGGAAAAAGTAATTTCCAGCAGACACACAAAAAAGTGAAGCTCTTCTGAACCTGTTAGCTTACATCCTTCAGAGAAAATTAAAAGTAGAATGTTTAAAAAGAGATACATTGAATAAGCACAATAATGCATACATAGACATTTTGCATATAAATTGCATTTAAATATAAAGAAGTAAAAGAAATGGAAGAGTTCTAAGTGAAGCAGTTGATATAATTGTTTGGAATTTTGTACCTATTCAGACAGTCACATCCATACTTATTTTATAATATGAAGTAACTGCACTACAGATAAAAACCACTGAGGAAAATGTAGATAACTGCTTCTCCTCAAGTGCTGCTGATTTACTGGAAAAATACATTTCTTTGCTCACTATAGTGGGAAAGATCTGGTTAAGTCTGGTGTCTCTGGATCAATGCTGAGATTATGACACCAAATTGTAGCTCAGTTTGTCAAGGAAGGTCAGAAGAACTGATCAAATTATAATTATAACTAAAGTAACATAGTAACAGCAGCTCATTTTGAAGTAAGAAGATGAAATATTGCACAGAATAAAGATACAACCTAAATATTACAGTAACAGTAATTACTGTAAATAATCAGTTAAGATACCTAGGATCTGAAAAAACATCTTTAACATTGTACAGAGTTGTGCTCTCTGGGCAAGGATAAAGCAGAGAAGAAAAGTAGTGGAGGAAATTTAAACACTTTAAAAAAATCTTATTTTGTTGGTGAAGTCAAATGTGCAATGAAAAAAAGCCTGCAAAATAATAGCAACAGACAATTCTAAATTGAAAAAAAATACTACATATAAGCATGGTCCTAAAAATCACAATCAAAGACTATTTCACGAAAATATTTTAAATTACTGAAAAATAACTTGCGGTCAGGAAAAAATTTAAAATTAAAAAACCCATATGGTTATGATTAGTATTTTATCATTTTGGCAAATATGAAACATTCTATACTTACCATATTTTCTGGACATTTTTCACAAGTAACAGAGAACCCATCATTACTAGAAACCATCCTATATCCTGGCTCACATACACAGGAACCACCTGAAGAAAACAAAACAAATGCACTTTTAATCTATATAAAACTGACTGGTTGTAACAGAATACTAAGAACAACTACTATTGTTCTCAAGAGATCAAGATGAATTTTTGGATAGACACATAAAACATTTGAGTGAGATGTGAATTAAAATCCTCTTGCTTTTTGAAAACTGCCCATGTTACAGTTTGCACACAGATGTTTTAGGAGAATGTTACAAGGCTGACTGATCCCTGGAACAGGGACCTAGAGCTTGTATTTGGTGGGTTTTTTATTTAAACCAAATTTTACCAGTTGGTCTGTAATAGATCTCGCCATCTAAATCTTGCCACAGCCTTTCCTCCCTAAAACACCAGCATGATATGTTTGTATACAGGTTCTATATTTTCAATTTGAAGTCAGTCCTAAAACCAACATGTGTTCCTATGAAAAGGTTTCTCAAAATATAACTGTAGTATGAAAAGTTGTTTTAAACTCAAGGCTTTTAAAATTGTGCATGGGGATCAAGGTTTATATTGAATGGTTTTCAGTGAGTGCACAGAACATACTTAACATTGTATATGAAATTAAACATTATTTTCATGTCACAGTATAATGCCCATCTGCTAGTGCTCAACAACTATTTTTTTAGAATTTTTTCCTGACTCAGTGCCAAGAACTTCTCTCTGTACTTTTAAACAAATATCACAAACCAAAACTGATTATATGTATTAATAAACTGTTTTGATTGTTTTAACTTACTGAACTGTGCAGGCAAAAATAATGTCAAATTCTGTATAAAGTTTTATAACCTTAAAGTACATACTAGTGAGACCACTTGTACAGAAATACTTGTCAAAGTGATCAACCATTTCAACTTAATTCTAAAGAAGAAAAAGCACAATTGGATTAGATCAATGAGGAGTTGTGACACTCACAGTGACAATACTAAGATTTTTAAGTATTTCACCTGAAAGCAGAATCCAGGCTGATGACCTAGCCAGTCTAGATCCATAACTCCCTTTTAGACTGAATCTTTCTCTAAATAAAGGGCTTCAAGGAGAGAACTCCAAGGGGACGTCAAGGGTTTATTTTTTCCTGCAGATCTGAGTGGAATTCAGTCAGGATGCAAACAGCACTGAGTGGCACCTACCTACATCATTCCACTCAGATCTGCAGGAAAAAATAAACCCTTGACATCCCCTTGGAGTTCTCTCCTTGAAGCCCTTTATTTAGAGAAAGAGTCAGTCTAAAAGGGAGTTATGGATCTAGACACCCACATTATCAAGGGATTTGAAAACAGATAGTGTATCTTTCTCCAGTAAGTGAACTATGGGATCAGTCTTTAGGGCACCATGGTGGTGGTGGAAAAGGCGAGCAGTTTTCCCATAGCAGCTGTGAACACTGATCTCCACATCACTGGTCCTGACTGAAGTACCAGTTCTGAAGAGAGACGTTGTTGGGTCTCAGTCTCAAATTTGTATGCACAACAGGGAACTCCCACTCTTGTTGGACTGTGTATTTATAAAGGATGGATCCTTTCATATGGCCTTATGCCCCAAAGACAACAGCCAACTATCTGTGCTTTCCGTTTAGTACTGCCAGGCTGTGTTGTATCTGCTCCAAGTTCCTGTGTGGGACTGGGACTAGCATAGGCACACCCTGAGGATCTCAGACACTTGGTATCTCAGACACTCAACTTTGACAAGGAGTCTGAACCTACAGAACTGTTCTAGAACATAATTTCAGGGTCCTGTGGAATTTCACATATGAATATGCAAATACGATATAATGCTTGAGGAAATAAGTGTTGTTAGAAAAAAATTGATTTCTCGGAGCTGCATCTCAGATACATCACAGCTGTGCTGAGGCCTCTGAGGTCTTTGTGGGATCCCGACCCCTTCGCGCCTTTCCCAGACCTGTCCGAGGGCGNCCGATTGGCCAGAGCCGCGCGGTACGGCGAGCGCCGGGGGCCCGCCGCCGCAGCACGCGAAGCGTTCGCGGGGCGGGGGCAGAAGCCCGAGTTTATGTATTTGGTTCACAGAGAGTTTTGTTCGTCTTGTGCCAGATTAGGAGCTAGAAATGAGCGGACACTGAGGCCTGGTTTGCACTTTTCGGTATCTCGTCTCTATAACTGGTGCGCAGTGTATTATACAAATGCAAAACGTATTTGTGATTTCTCCCCAGAGAGGAAAGGGGTAACAAGGTGAAAACACAAAATGCCTAGCGCAATAGATGCTCAGCCAAAGTTACTGCCCTTTACCTTTTACATCTTTGTCACACTCTTGTTCACGTTCCACAGAATCACAGATTGAGTCCGGTTGGAAAGGATCACAGTGGGTCATCTGGTCCAACCTCCCTGATCAACCTGGATCATCCCAGAGCACCTGGCACAGCATTGCGACCTGAGAGCTCTTGATTATCTCCAGTGAGGGAGACTCCATAACCTCTCTGGGCAGCCTGTTCCATTGTACCCGCACAGTGAGGTTCTTCATGCTCAGGTGGAACTTTCTGTGCATGTTTCTGCCTATTGCATTTTCTGTCGTTCCTTCCCATGTTACCAAAACTTCGCAAGACACCGTGTCCTGCATTTTAGTTATTTCTCACTGTCCCTCTCCTGCGTGCTAATTGCCTATTATGATTTTCGACATTAGCATGTTTTGTTTCTCACTGGATTTACCTTGTCGGCTCAACAACTGTTAAAAGGTTGATGTTTTCAAGTCGAATTACCTGTCCTCAGGCTCAAGTTCCTGTAAACTTGACTGTGGAAANCCTTTCCCAGCCCTGTCCGAGGGCGGCTGTTTCACAGCCCGAGCCCCGCCTGCCCATCTCCCGCTGCTGAATCACCGCGGAGCCGCCCGAGCCCCGCCTCCCCCATGGCTCACCGCCGGCGCTCTGCCGCTGGTGGGCCCCGCAGGGCGCGCAGGCCAGGCGGGAGCTGTCGAAGTAGCGGTCAGCGCCGCAGTCGGCGGGGCGCTGGAGCGGGACGGCGAAGCCGCGGGCGGGGGGCAGCGCCGCCGACAGCGCCACGAGCAGCGCGGCAGCAGNTCTTTGTCACACTCTTGTTCACGTTCCACAGAATCACAGATTGAGTCCGGTTGGAAAGGATCACAGTGGGTCATCTGGTCCAACCTCCCTGATCAACCTGGATCATCCCAGAGCACCTGGCACAGCATTGCGACCTGAGAGCTCTTGATTATCTCCAGTGAGGGAGACTCCATAACCTCTCTGGGCAGCCTGTTCCATTGTACCCGCACAGTGAGGTTCTTCATGCTCAGGTGGAACTTTCTGTGCATGTTTCTGCCTATTGCATTTTCTGTCGTTCCTTCCCATGTTACCAAAACTTCGCAAGACACCGTGTCCTGCATTTTAGTTATTTCTCACTGTCCCTCTCCTGCGTGCTAATTGCCTATTATGATTTTCGACATTAGCATGTTTTGTTTCTCACTGGATTTACCTTGTTGGCTCAACAACTGTTAAAAGGTTGATGTTTTCAAGTCGAATTACCTGTCCTCAGGCTCAAGTTCCTGTAAACTTGACTGTGGAAAGATGTAACTTCCTACCTGTGTGCTTGATTTGTGGAAACCTCCACTTTGTACCCCGCACAGAATAAACAATGTCTTTTTTCTAAACAAGACTGTGTTGAGAGAGCTCCTAATATCGGCAAGATTGCTAGGTTAATCTAACATAAATTAGGGTTTTTTTTTTCCCTACGTAAAATGGAGCAGACAAGTACTGGATATGCATAGAAAGACAGGGGAGAACACGTAAACATAGGGAAGGCAGGTAGTATAAACACTAGAATAAAATACCTCGCTTGCACAACCGAAGTACTCTGCTCTTCCCACTTAACCTTGAACCTTTCCTTCTTCTTTCCATTCCTCTACCCTTGACTTCCTTTCCTCCCACAACTCAGGCTTGAGCCAGCCCCGAGCTGCATTAGAAATCGTGTCTAGGAATTGAAAAAGCAGCGCTGAGTGGCGCCTGAGGCTCGGCACGCGCCGGCACCAACGGGAATGAGCCAGAGAACAGCGCAGAGCGCGCCAGCGGGCGGCCCCTGTGTAACCGATCTCTGGTACAGACCTATCACCGTACAGCTCTATCACTGTGCATAACGATAATCATACAGATCTGTTATTACACAGTCTCCTCAGCCCTACTTAGACCCGCCTTCAAGGCAGAGAGCGCATGCGCGCTGCCTGCGGCGCGGCCCGCGCACGCGCGGCTGCACCGGGGGGGTGGGGTCAGAGCGTCGCGGCGCTTTCCGCCCCGCCCGGAGGTGCGCGCGCAGGCCCGTGCTCGCGGGCCGGAAGCGCTCGCGCAGCGCATCTTCCCCTCAGCGTTAAAGGGGGGGCAGTGGAGGCGGCGCCATCTTGGCGGAGCCGGGAGTTGCAGGGCTCGTCCGAGCGGCGTGTCCGGTGGGTGCGTGGATGGATGGTGTGAGGGACGGAGCACGCCTCCCCGTGTTGTGGCGTGTGGCCGAGGGCGGCGCGGAGTTTGCCGGTTCTCGGTTGCCCGACCTTCGCGGTACCGCTGCGCAGCAGCTCCGTGTGCCCCGGCCTCCTCGTATCCCTGGGCTTTCCACTCCCCTTTCTCGCTCCCGGTGCCTCCGTCAGCCCTGTCCCGGTGTCGGGAAGCAGACGGCCTTCTTCATGGGGGCGGAGCACCGGCCGCTCTGGCGGGCCGCAGCGCGTGTGGCACGGGGCCCTCCCCTCGCCCCGTCCCCTTCGCCCGTTCCGTGCCCCGCAGCCCGCGGCTGCTGCCTCCAGCAGCGCTGGTGCCGGCGCGGCGACTTGCTCGGAAGCGGTTCCGTGCTACATTCGGGCGTGTAGCGGGCCCATCTGCAGAGCTCACTCATGTTTTCCTTCAGCGCTGCGAAAACTGCTATTCGCAGCAGCCTGCTTCCTCTATTAAGGCTTATTTTGAGGAACAGAATAAGAAATCTTCCCCGGTTCCGCTGGTTATGCAATACTGGTCCAGTTTCGTAGTTCGGGTGTTTCTGTGGGTGTTCTTTCTAGCTTGTAGTCTGTGTCATCTTTCAGTATTATCATAAAAATACTAATCTAGTGCAGACTTAGTTTCCTGTTGTGTTTACCAGTTGTGGATTATTTTAATGGCTTTAATGTTTGGAATTTCCCGAGGCTGTGGAAGAATAGGTATCATACTGTTTTCTAGCCAATTTTGCTCATATATAAAATTTCGTAAGACTGTGTACACTTATGTGCTTTTAAGTTGTGGCATGAAGTCGTTTATTTATTCTCCAAATCCTTGCTCTCTGAAGTCCTTGTTCAGTTAATGAATTGCTCTTACTTTTCATGACAAGTCAACTCTTTCTGGTTATGCACTTTAAATTGTTGGATGGCTTGTCTATGCTTTCTGCCCATGTGTGATTGTTTATTATACAGTCAGTAAGAGCTATTACTTGAACTTGCATTTGTTTGTGGACTTCCTAGAGATCACATTATGATCTGGAATCACTGTGTCTGGTTGTCACCACTGAAGGTTGTGTATTGTACCCCTGGTGCATCGTGGAGAACTTGCTGTTTATCACCGAAGAATTATGGAGGAGAGCTGTTGTGAATCATGTTTAAAAATTGGGATAAGAAAGTGGAGTTGTGAATCCAGAAGTACTACAGATTAAATACATCATGAAGTGGCAGGGCAGCGGATTTGCTTTTTCAAGACACAAAGGTGCTCTATGAAAATTCTGCCCTTGAAATCTCCATGCTTTTTGGCACTGCCATTGCATCTGTTCAGAAGACACATTATAAAGTGTTCTGGGTCTGGCTGGAATGGAGTTAAAGTTCTTCACAGCAGCCCATACAGTTCAGTTTGGATTTGTGGCTAAAAGAATGTTGACAACGCATCGGTGTTTTGGCTGTGGCTGAACAGCACTCACACAGTACAAAGGCTTTATCTGTTTTCCCTACTCTGTTCCTCCAGTGAGTGTGCTCAGAGTAGGTGAGAAGCTGGGAGGGACATGGCTGGGACAGCTGACCCAAACTCACCAAAGGGATATTCTGTGACACATAACGTCGTGCTGGGCAACAAAAACTGAGGTAGAGGAAGAAGTATTGGATGGTATTGGTTTCTTAGGGGGAGTTTTTTCTTGGCTCCCAAGGTAATTGTTTTTTGGAGGAAGGCTGGACATCAGTCAGCTTGTGGCAGGTGGTGAGTGATTTCCTTTGTATTTTTCTTTCCACTGATGAAGCTGTCAAGGTTCTTGACTTTGTTCTTTCCCATCCTGCTGATGGGGATGAGGAGTGAACAATTGGCTGTGTGGGTGCTTGGCTGCTGGCTGGGGTCGACTCACCACAAAAGCAGAGAACAGATGGTCTTTAGTGAAGTTTCTAAATGGGCAGTTGTTTTTGGTTTGTTGTGCTTACTGAGTACTGGTGCAGAAGTTATGTGGAGTCCGTTAGTGACAGAATTTGAGCTTTGTTCTTGTTTTGCTAAGTTCGGGTGGAGTGACAAGTTGTGGTTATTGATAAATAACTTGTGATCAGGATTTAGTGCTTTACAGAGCAAGGTTTGTAGGAGGAGTATTCTCAAATGCTCAGAGTATTGGGCTATTGTGTTTGTTTTAAAGGGATGCAGTAGTTTGCTACAGAGGCTTGTGTTTGTTCTGAGAATATTGTGCTATTTATTGTGTGATGTTAGAACGTTAAAAATCAGGGTATGTTAAGTCAGTGTATTCAAGCTTTTCTTGTTCTTATGTTTGAAAGGCAGTAGAGTAAGGATATCGGGAAAATACTGAAGTTTGCTTTGGAAATTCAGATACTTCCTGAAGTTTCTCCTTGTTGGATATTTTTGCTTTTTCATTTGATGGTCTTCACTGTGTATGTTAAGTGCAGTGCTGGAGTGGTCAGTAGCATACTCTTGTTGTGAAGTTTGAAACCAGGTGGATTTCAGAAGAATGGACGTGTCCTATAATCCTGAGATGGACCTAAGCACCTTTCAAGAACTCAGTTGAGAACTGTTCCTTGATACACTGTCAGTCTGTTTTATTGCAACAGTTCAGTGTGGCACAATTGATGACCAAGTAATCTCATCGTATTTTCATCGTTTCCAGAAGTCAACCTAAATTTTGAATTTCTCTTGCTTCTAAAATGGAAATAGATGCAGTGCATGGCATCTTGGAACATGGAAGGAGTTCTTCACATGGGTTCATAACATGCTTGGCTTTAGTATTAGCCACTGTCACGGATGGGCTGCAGCAGTGTAGCACAGTGTGTAAAGCAAAGTACAGGTATGAGCCATTAATTATGTTTCATTTTCTTTCCACAGTTAAGTTGATTTTACAGAATTTATCAGGTCTCCAAAGCAGAAACAGGTAAGCTGCCAAAAGCTTAACACTTCTCACTGAGTATTGTGACAAGATCATACACAGCCTTTTCTCCTCACAGACTTGTGGCTGGCAACTAGGATATGCTTGTGGCCGCTGCAGTTAATACTCTGACTACGCCAAAGAGACAACATTTTTGAATGCTGTGAAAACATACATTTTTGAACAGAACTGATCACTGGGTAGAGCAACATGTCAAAGCAGTGAAGTCATCACTGTGAATTACTTCATTTTCCAGTGACATAGTTATTCTTTTTCCTTTCTCCTTTTATCAGCTAGTGTCCTGTTCAAAAGTAAACTGGATTTTTTTGGTTCCTTAGGAGTGGGCAGAGATCTCTGGCATATAGTTACTATGCCATGAAAGATTTGAGGTGTTCTTTAGGTATTTGTGGATGGTGAGGAGTGACTTAGGTGGATTTTGTTGCCCTTAGGGTAGGGAAATTGATTTGTGCACGTGTGCTGGTGGAGTAGGTAATTGTTCTGACTAATCATCATTCAGTGAATTGTGTTTACATCTTGTTCTCGTGAAGTTGTGGGTTTTTTGATACCTTGATGAGACAAGGGCATTCATTTAAAAGGCTCTAGCTTCTTAAGTGATAAGATACTGTAATAGCTGAGTACTAAAGACGTGCTATCATGTGTACCTTTTTGTCTGCAGGTGATTTTTGCTGTGGGTTGAGCTCAGCATGGCTGTAGTCATCCGTTTACAGGGGCTTCCTGTTGTTGCGGGTCCTCCAGATATTCGTCGTTTCTTCTTGGGATTGAATATTCCTGATGGAGGTGTGCATATTATTGGAGGAGAGATTGGGGAGGCTTTTATTATATTTGCAACAGATGAAGATGCACGGCGTGCCATGAGCTGTTCGGGAGGGTTTATCAAGGACTCGCGCATAGAGCTCTTTCTCAGCAGCAAGGCAGAGATGCAGAGTACCATAGAAATGAGTCGGAAACGATTTGACCGTGGGGGACGAGAAAGCATGTCTGGCTCTAGAAGAACAGGTACTAATGGTTCTAGTACATCAAGTGTTGGAGATATACCACATTTAGTTACAGCTTCTCCAAAAGGTATAAGAAAACCTAGTTATGGGCCACCAAATCGCCTGGAGGCTGGTTTCCATACCAACGGCACAAGATATGGTGATATGGGTATGCCTAAGTCAAACTATCAGTTAAGAAAGGATTCCCACCCGTTTAACCCAGACGATCGTTACTTGTTTCTACGTGGAATACCTTATTCTGCAACAGAAGTGGAAGTGCGTTCTTTCCTTTCGGGGATTCGTGTGGATGACGTGATTCTGATCAAGCACCGTAATGGGTTAAACAATGGTGATTGCTTGGTAAAATGTGCTACACCCGGTGATGCCTTAGAAGGACTTAAACGTCACCGACAATACATGGGTCAGAGGTTTATAGAAATTAGTCCAACTACAGAGGAACGGTGGATTGAATACGGTGGGAGGATAGACATGCCAGATGAAATGGATCACTTTTTGTGTGAAGACCATTCTCCAAGAAGTTCAGGCTACATGCATTCAAGGAAGCATTCTCGTTCAAGATCACCAAGGAGACAAAGAACACATTCTCGTTCATCTCCCAGCCAGGAATATTACATACACTTAAGGAATCTGTCTTATAATGTGGAGAAGAGAGATTTGAGAGATTTTTTTCCTGATCTGGATATACACAGCAAACAGATCAAGATTCTATCAGATAAGCATCAGAAAAGGACTAGAGATGCCTTTGTGGTGTTAAGGAACGAGCGAGAATATCAGGCTGCTTTGGAATGTCATAGAAAGGTTCTTCTCAATCGTCCTGTGTACATTTTTCCAATTTCCAGAAAGTCTATGTTGAAAATAATTGACTCTTGTGAGAGGAAGAGATCACCGGAGAGAGATCATTTTGGACAGCCCATGTCAGAAAAAGGTTACCGGGAAGGTCATTCCAGCCCTAAGACTTGTGTTTATGTGAGGAATCTTCCATTTGATGTGTCAAAAATGGAAGTGCAGAAGTTCTTTGCGAGATTTGATATTGATGAAGATGATATTTACTTGCTCTATGATGAAAAAGGAGTTGGACTGGGAGAAGCACTAGTGAAGTTTAAGTCTGAAGAACAAGCTATGAAAGCAGAACACTTAAATCGTCAAACATTTTTGGGAACAGAAGTTTTAATAAGACTTATATCTCAAGATCAGATGGAGAAGTTTGGTGTAGCTACACCATTATCTGCACCAAATGAAATGCACGGCCATTCACATTTGTATGACAGAAGTGACTTCTCCCGTCCAGTTGGTTCACCATCTGGGCCACCTCATGGGCCACCCATGCATTCATTTGGTCCCCCTGGGAACTTCAGACATCATTCTGAATTTAGACATCCCCCTGAGGACTTCATGTGCCCTCCTAAGGATTTTAGGGGTCCACCACCCCTCATGGATTTTGGTGGTGACAGTGAACCTTTTGGCAGAATGGAGTTTGGGAATAATAAAATGGGAAATTTTCCTGAAGGAAGATTTATGCCAGATCCAAATTTCAGTGGTGGTTCTGAACGTGTCGTTCCTATTCTATTGAAAAATTTACCTTTTAAAGCTACTCCCAATGAGATTCTGGATTTTTTCTATGGCTATAGAGTGATACCAGAGTCAGTTTCTGTGCAGTACAATGAGCAGGGATTACCTTCTGGTGATGCCATCGTTGCTATGACAAACTATGAGGAAGCTATGGCTGCTATTAATGAACTGAATGATAGGCCCATCGGTCCACGGAAGGTTAAGCTGAGTTTGCTGTAAAGCAGGAAAAGATGCTCTAATAACACATTCTAGGTTTGACAGTATTGACAGTTATTTTAACTTTTAATTACTGGAAGATGCAAAACAATTGCCATCAACGGTTGTAAATAATACCCAGTTCAGTTGTTTGGCTCGTGGTTGAAATACCTGTATGACACTGAATGTCATACATCAAGGTATTAAGGGATGGAGTTGTAATGCTTTGGGTTGGGTTTTTTTTTTTTAGATTAATTCCAGTCTTTTGTCTTTGCATCAAATAAAAACGTAAGTGCTGGTTGACTGACCACACAAACGGTTCAAATAGAAGATTTTTCAGTGCTACCTGCATTAGTAAATGAGACTTCTTACTGAGGTTAGCTCAGTAAAATTTTAAAAATTACTGATTTTTTTTTTGTTTGTTCCTTTTTGTGCAAACTTTTCAGGTTTTATTCGGTTTCACGTGTTTGCAGGCATTCCTGTTGAAGAGCTTCCTGTTCTCATTAGCTGGCTTTGCAACTTTTTTAAAATAAAAAGGAAATTGCCGTTTAAATGTGTGTCTTATATTTAAACCTTGTATAGTTAATGATCTCAACTATTACGCTCAGCAGATCTGGGTCTTGGTGAGAATGATGCTGGCTGCTTTGTCTGGAGAGTGAAGTGGTAGTTTGTCAACACAGCAAAGGATGGGTACTTTACAGAGATTGCAGAGGCTGTATTCAGCAGTTAGGCTTTTTTCTCACTCACTGTAGTACCTTGAGGCAGAAAATCCATGTTGGAATTAAATCAAGAATTCTGACTTCAGTGGTTTTGTTTTATCTTCACATGCTGCATAATATGAATACTAATTGGCTAATGGTGTCTGGATGCATTCCAGGTCAATCTCTGATTAGTTTTAATTAACATCTGTCACTGGCAACCAAAGCTGACAACCAGCTATCTTATTTTCTTATGTAATAAAATAAATGCCTATGTCAGCATTTAGAACATGTTGTTTTCATTGGTTTGTTATCAGCATGTTTAAATTTTAGGAAGAAATAAATGGTAGCTTGGAAAAGCTGTGTCTTAAACCTTAGGGCTCAGTAGGAAACTTTGTGAGGGCAAGGACTTTCCTTGACATTGCAACTGTGCAAGGTAGTATCTGTAGTACTAAAGGATTAAGGCCCAGTCCCCTCAAATTGACACAACACAGTTGCAACTTGGCAGTGAAAACTTTAAACTTTTGCTTGTTCAATACCCAGAATTCCTAAGGTCGTCAGGTAGAGAGGTCGGTCTCTATTCCAATCCCCTTCTCAAAGCAAGGTTCAGCCAGAATGGGCTACTCAAGGCCTTGTCCATTTCATGTTTAATAGCTTTAAAGACAGCTTTGTGGGTAGCCTTTCCAGTGAATGATCCCCCCTCACTGGTGGTCAAACCTTAATTACTTCATGTGAAGTCATCATTGGGATTGCAGAACTTCCGTGGCAACTGTTTGGTACAAGCAAACAAAATGCTATTTTTTTGTCCTGTAATATTTAAAAGATGTAGCTTTATTTCTTCTGCATATTATTTGTTCTGTGTTTTAAGTGTCAAGAAAAAAAGCTTTTTGAATGATAATGCAAGGTCTGTATATGTAGATTCCTCTGAGCAAAGAAACGTAATGGCCAAGTTTTCAAATTCCGAACACTTTGCATACTGGTTTTTGCTTTCTGGTAGGGATCAGCTTCAGAATCATACAGTTTTGAATCCTCCTCTGAACTTAAAAGGAATTGAAACCCAACAATTTTGTGCTTTATTTAATTGCTACTATTAAAGAGATCAAAGCCAGAAGATGTTGCAGGGAAAATAAAGACATGAAAATCCTCAAAATAAACTTCCCTGACCATCATGTTGAAAACTTCATTGTGACTATTTTTGTAAGCTATTATCTTTACTACTAAGCTGTATTGAAAATGTGAATACAACTAACTTCTCCAGTTGATCAGTTTTAGACGATTTGTTGATTTTAAAGTGCTTCTAAAATAGATTTCAAACTTGGAGGCTGGAAAGGTAGGAGTTTAGTAGGTTGTTTTGCCAGTAAAGTGTGAAATTATCTTTTAGAAAAAACACAATCTGTTTTCAGAAAAGATTAAGAGTAATTGCTAATAACATACCATTAGTTTTTCAGATGGTAAACTTTTTTCACCCCTAAGTGAACATATAAAAAGTATCATAAAGCTTGTAATGGCAGAGGTCATAATTAAGGCACTACAAAATGGTCTTTTGTTTGCTCTGCAGGTGATTTTTATTTAATTTAAAGCTAGATTAGAGTTTATGACTATTTTAGGTTAATATGAAATGTTTGATTGATAGACCAAATTTTTTTTTTTTTCAAGATTTATAAAGAGCTGTATCTCAAAGAATGTACAGATGCACTGAAGCATAGGAAACTTGGGAAGGGATGCCAGGACA
This sequence comes from Alaudala cheleensis, assembly GCA_013398995.1. Classification (NCBI taxonomy): domain Eukaryota; kingdom Metazoa; phylum Chordata; class Aves; order Passeriformes; family Alaudidae; genus Alaudala; species Alaudala cheleensis. The sequence goes on from VWYE01015424.1 coordinate 138,107, forward strand.
TCAGTTAAATAATAAGGTTAACAGGAGAGTTGGTTCTTAGTTTATAGCTGTTACCTGGTTGGTGTTTTGGGTCTGTGTGTGTCCATCTGCCTCTGTTCCCCCTGCCTCTCTAGTGCCCCTGGATATTACATTCTGATTCTGCCTGCACCATAGATGATACAGGTGCATAGTGTGATGACAGCATTTCCTGATAACAGGGCTTTGTAACATCCGATGTTCAGTGGTTTGGAGGCACTGGATTTCCAGTACAAAGGACAAATCAGACACTGTCTGTAATTACATAGCTTGAAATACTGTTCTTCCTTTTAAAGTACCATCCAAATGAAATGCTACAGTTTGTGATGCTGATTTAAAACATGGCAAGTTTCCTTAGTTACACCTTCTCTGAAATTGCTTTTGCTACCATGGTCCAAAAATTCTGATGTAAAAGAGAACAATTTCTGTTGTCAAAAACTAGAAATAGTGATCACCTACAAAAGCAGCTTGAGGCATTTAAGGAAGGTCCAACAGGACAGTGATGAGCACCCTTAATCCCAAAGGAATGTGTCAGTGTGTTCAACACAGAGGGAAAATAGTCCAGGCAAGAATGGATGCATTCCTGCATCTTCTAGGTGCCAGTAATAAAAAATACAAATGAGGGAATGGAGTAACTGCAAGTCAGTCTTGCAGTATGCACCCATACCATGAGGAAATTCTTTGCAGAAATATCTTTAGGTAATATTTTATTCTCTACTAACATCCTAAATTGTTATTCTGGCTGTGAAGTATTTTAATCAGGGACTCTTCATCTGTAGTTTCAAGGTCACAATTTCTGTGCAACATGCAGAGCTAAGACATCATGCATGCAGGACAAAGTTGCCCAACTTCCTTTCTGGAAGTTTTTCTGTCATTCCCGAAGCTGACTTTTTTTGTGATGTAGGAAGAATGAATTTAATGTTTGTGAACTGCATAATCTTTTAGAGGGCAATTAATCTAAACAAAACTGCCCTTTTTTCAGAATTGCTTTCTGAAGCCATAGAACACAAATATTTTGCTATTTGTATCTATGTATATTATATGGAAACATGAAATTTTTATTAAGTTAGCCATCTGTTTTGGAGATGGAGTACTTCATTGTGTGTGAATGGTAAAGTGGTGATCACCAGAATTCTGGTGTGCTGCTGCTGTTTTTTGAAGTGCCTTAGTTGCTGAAATAGATGTTAATTAATTACATAAATACTTTTAAAATAAATGTTTTGCTCTTCGGTATTTACTCATTGATATTTACTACAGCAGTAGTTCAATGTCAATGGTATGTAATGCTGGTGTAAAATTGTTTTCTAGGTTTAAACAGAACCCTGTACTGTGAACTTTTCACTTATTTCCATCACGTTAATTTTTGGCAAAACCTGTTTTTTCACAAGTCAAAACAGATATGCATTGCATACTCTGCCATCAGTGGACAAAAGTAGTATCAATGTTATAAAAGCACTTCCTGGTTTATTTTTGTAACTGAAATTAGATTTTTGTTACAACTTAAAATTGTTTTCCTAGTCAAAAGTTCAATTTTCTGCATTTGTTCTTTAGCAGATAATAAAGCTGGAGGTGAACAGTGTGATAGCAGCTTTCTGGCAGACAACTACACACTGTTCAAAAATGGACACATGTAACCTCTCTCCAAACAGGATAAGAAATTACTCTCAAAATGTGTAATTTCTTATACTTTTGATGGAACCAGTAACTGAATCATGTAGCTAAGCACATGAAAATGGAACAATATATAGCACATCAACTAATATAATAAACACCAACTACATAAAATAACCACTAGTTTTATTATGAAGGCACTTTTATTTAAAAGCAAAGCAGCATTGAACATAAGATACTGGGCCAGGTCCTTATTTGTGACTTCATTCTGTATGTGTAAAGGAATCAAAAGTCATCTGTACCTGATGAAAGCCTGAGGAAAATAAGAAAAAAAAGTACACCTCACCCTGCCTTCTGCCATCCAGGGTGGACAGCAAAATGAAATCTTAACAGGTTGTTGCTGCAAACAGTTTCTTAATTACTACAGTAACTTTAGGATGTAAAAACCCAATTGTAACAGTTACAGCTAGGGCAGTTAATAAATTCTAGAGGTGTATAGCTAGGGAGGGAATATATTGGCACAGTGACAAGAAAACAATGCTTGTAACTGCTTGAAAGCTTAGTGCAGTTTTTGGACACTGTTCATCACATGAATTCAAGCAAATGTGATTACAATATAACATCTATGCAAATATAATACAGGCATCTATTTAAATATTTAATTTTCTAGCTACTGAAATGGTCCACTTTCAGTGGATTTTTTTCCATTCTTTGAAACTGGTCATTTGTTGTCTGGCACTACTTTAGAATCAGTGCTGATCCTTCCTCCTGCTGGAATTCTAAATATACAGTTCCGGTGAAATTTTAGATCCAACATACAAAAGCCTTTACCTAAAGGGTTTTTTCCCCCTTAATAAAAAACCCCATCTTAGAACAGCTTTGCTATCTCACTTCCTTAGTCGCATCAAATTTGTCCTCCTCATCGTCCTCTTCATCATCTTCATCATCCTCATCATCCTCTTCTTCATCTTTTCTTAGCATTCTGCGGGAAATCTAATAAAACAAAAATCCAAGAAAAGCATATCAACTGTTTCTTCTCTGCAAACAAAAATTAATTCTCCATTGGCACTTTCAGTCTAAATGTTTGTAGAGTTTTCATTTGGGGGAGTGGGTATTTATTAGCTCTTCATAACATGCACACAAATGGAAAGATACTTGACACAGAATAAAAATACTATAATGATTTTTAAAAGCTAAAAAATCCATGTAGTCCTTGACAACTATTGTAGGATAGGAAAAATTGCATTTTTACCCTTTAATTAAGGCTAAAAATCAGCAAGATGCAAATCAGTTTTTTCCTGGCTTGGCTGTTGAAACAGCAGGCTGAAGATGAGTATTAGGGCCTAATCTTACTGTGGCAACATCAGATCTCTTCAGTTAAAAGCTCAAAACTATGCTGCTGTAAGCTGGTTTTTTTTTTTCTTCAAGAATGAATTAGACAAACTTAGTAAAAGAGTCTTGATTCATAGATTAACTTCTTTCCCTGCCTATCAGTGCTTGCCTTCAGAGTGACTCCTCTTTATGGTTCATCAGACATTAAAAAAAAGTGCCAGCTGCTAAGCTTTCATCTCATTTGACAGATTCTGCAGTCTGTACTTTTTTTGAGTAAGGGGCTCAATCTAACTCCTATTGAAGATAGATTCTACACAGACAATGCAACATTTACAATTTAAAGAAGGATATATGGAGGTTTTTTTTCTTTCCCCATGAGAAAGAGAACATTGAAGACAGTTATCCAAGTCATGTGGAATGCTTTTGAAAAATTATTTCAGGTTCAGTAGTTCTCTAAGGGCATCTGCAGCTCTCATTTTCGTTATATTTTCTGTGTCTTCCCACATACAGTGATATCATAAAAACTGTATAGAAGACAGAGCTTGCCTTTTTTTTTTTTAAGCAGCCCCTATTTTAAAAATCCTTAAATGCTCATTATTAAATTGACTTCTGAGATGTTGTCATTCATACAAGCCATGTCTAAGTTTTTTTGTGTGCATAAAGCAAACTGTAGTCATTGAACTTCTGAAAGCAGAAAGATCCTTAGTCTTGTTGGTGCTCACAAAGTACATAATTTAGCTCGAAGCAAATACTTGCTTACAAATTCCTGAGCACAGCAGAAAATGGAGTTAATCATTGGGTGAAGCTGGGTTAACTTGAGTTGAAATGAAAGCAGCAGTCTCTCATTCTGCGAAGGAAGAAAAAGACTGGTGGTGATTTGTAATTGGAGTTTAAGGAATGCTGCAGATTGAGCCTGTTAAGGTGAAACGAATTTCACTGGGATAGACTAATCTTCCAAGTTTTTTTTTCTAGTTCAGAGTATCTGAAATTCTTCAGCAGAACTTGCATCATATTTCTGAAGAAAAGCTTCCCCTTTTCCTGAAATAAGAAGTTTTGGCTTTATGGTTTTTTTCAGCTCATTACTCAAATACCTCTGACCATGCAGCAATTAACTAATATATTAAATACTATCACTGGTGGTGGTAAGATGGCTATCCTTAAGAACCAAACTGGATCAGGTAAGGAATGTGAGAAAAATTACGCAGTTTAAATCCAAGTTATTGTGCCAAAGAACCAAAACGTACCAGTATTGAAATTTAATTTTTCATAACTTAATGTAAAAAAAGAATATGATAATTTGTTGACCATAAATAATTTTATGTAAAAATTAATTCTATGAGTTGGATGTAGGTGATGACTGTCCTTGCTTAAGCAGTTCAGCTCTGTGTTTCACTGCAGGTGCTACTACAGAAGCATGGTAGTTCTGTCCACGTCTTAGTGTTGGAACATTCTGATGCCGACATTTTCAGTAGTAGTTAAAATGATACTTTGCTGTGCTACAGAGTGTCAGTGCAAAAGTTTGTTATATTTAATGCATGTAGGTAAAGCTTGTGTAGTTGTGTTGATTTAAAATAACTGGAAAAGGTCATTCTGTTTTGCTAGAGTTCTAAAATATAAGATACACCAACCTGAACTGGAAAACCAAAACACTGAGGATAAATTGCCAAGTGAAGTATTATAAAATGAAGGACATAGCTCTTTATGAGAAAATGAATCAAGCTCAAGAAGTACTTTAGATTTTTAACATACAGACAATACAGAAAGTTAATCCACAGAGCCAGAAATAAATTCAAGCATGGTATCTGTTAAATCCTCTGAAAGACCTGCATTGTGTTACTGGGCACACTTTATTCCATCTGGTATGTAGTGATTTCCCACACTACCCCACTCACAGGTTAGTGTTTGTGTGTGTGTGTGTCTGTCCTCCCCTGCCCCACAGACTTTGGCCATATGATTCTGTGAACTGCTTCCCACATTATATATACTGCTTTACATTGGAAATTGCAAAGCACTTCATTACAGACAGTAAAGGATTACTGTATAGCAGGAGACCAGATTTGTCAAAAATTTCAGAGTGAAAGATCCACAGACAAGATAAAACAAGTAATCTGAGGGTTTTTCTGAATACAGCTTTTTTTTCCTCATTAAATGTTTGGTGGTTCCAAAGATTAAAGCCCTTAGTGTAATTCAGCATCATGCTATTTACAGAATCAGGAAGGGCTGCCCTTTTTTCATGCCCTATGGTGACTGCATTAGTAGGGTGTTCCACCCCTTTTTTCTGCCAAATGATCCTCCTCTGCAGACACACTGCACAGCCGAGTAAGATCACCTTATTCTGAATTGCATTGCAGTTTCCCTCTAGATCTAAATTACTTCCTGTCCTTTTCAGGTAAGTGAGAGGTTATGAGAACACCCAAAGTTATAATTAAGAGAGCAGTCTAGGAAATGAGAAAGTTAGTCTAGGAAATTTGCAAGTTAGTCAAAATGGAGTTCCACTTCACTTCTGGAAGAAATTACATACTCTCAGTTTTCTCTTGTGTTTTTACTCTCTTATATTTTCTGAACATGAAATTAGCTTGAACGTGAAATTTGCTTGAGTGATAGAGAGGACTGGCAAGTTGCTCAGTCAAGGTAGTACTTCTTGCAGAGTCACTAGTTCATGAATAACTCCCCTTTAGATGACACAAATCTACTTTGAACAACAGAACAGCTCAACTGTAATAATTGATCTGTTCTGTGTTGAGAACAGAGAATGTGTAAAGTGTGTAAGAAGAGAAGTTTTCCTTGCTACAGTATCAGTGCATGATTCTATTCAAAGAAGAAAGGTAAGATGCATTTTAAATGTGGCTTTGTCTTTAACTGAAACACTGGTAAGAATCATTGTAGTTACAGGATTACAGTTGCAATAAATTAAAACTAATTTAGCCATTTTGCAATGTCTGAAGTTTACTGCTGTAAACAAGTGGCAAAGATATTTGCAAGGTAGCTAGTCCAAAAGGAGTGGCACTGTCTTCAACTGTTTCACTCATTTTTATCATCCTTTTCCTCACCTGCTGTGAATTTTCAGAGTATAAAAGGAGAGGCCTGTTGGTCATGGGTTTGCTCTGGTGTTAGAATGTAGTCTGGATGAGGATCTGGGAGGCCACACTAGAATGTGAATGCTGAAAATATGCAAGTATTTAAAGAATGTCACTACTTTTTCCAATAAGCTCCTAGATCTCTTCTCTGCAAGATGCTACAGTTGATGGAAGACAAAGTATTGCCGGAAATGGCATTTGTCAAGAGTAAGCAACACAGCTTTAAAAGCTGAGGGTTTTTTCCCTTTAATGACAAAGCTCCATTATCAAGAGCTTAATATGGTATTTATGCCATTAAAAGTTTCTTTACTTTTCTGATGGTCCTGAACTGAGTAAAGACAGTGGATCCATGTGCATTAGCCAAAAGATTATGTTGAGTAGAGCTTTAATACAGTGATTCAGTATGTAATTTTTTTTCTTACCTGTGCTGTTCTGGGTGAAGATTTTGAGGAGCCAGTTCTTTGCAGGGGGGACTTGGAATTAGCACGGACTATGTCTACGCGGGACTGATAGTCTGGTGGGTACAGTGAGCTCCGGAAAACCTGGTCAGATGGAGAAAGCTGGGATTTAGAAGCTTGAAAGCTAAGAATCACCAAGACTGAAGCTTGTAGAAATGCAGCACTGTCCAATGAAACCTGATCTAGAGATGTGCATCAACTGTAATTTGGACTGATCACTTTTAGCTGAAACAATGCCCTTGCTTAACCTGAGACACATCAACATACTTATGTGGTCAAGCTGAACAAATCTTCAAAGGTTTGGGGACATTTACACAGGAAAAACTGCAATGGTTTCCCACCAACATATATGCTGAGCTTCAGGCTAAGCTGGAAGTATGAACCTCAGCAACTCCTTCAGGCTCTCCATTTCTTGCAAAAATGAACTCAGCCCCTGCACAAGCAATTCTCTGTTGTCAGTCACAAATGCATAAGAAAAATATTGCAATGTACAGGAGATGTACAACTCCAGAAAAATTTGGGAAACCTCTTAGAATACAGAGGAGACTGTAACATCCATTTTATTTTCAAGTTATTTCAATAACCAATACAGCTATTTGTGTAAGACTTTAAGTCAAGGAGATGGTATATTATGATCAGTATTTTTATGAAAGTTAAGTAACTGTCCAATTAACAGGAAATTTAAGATGAGATTAAAAATTTGGTTTTTAACGACAAAGTACTGACTTAAAGGAGATTTCTGTATTGGTGCCATGTGACATCATAATTGTGAAACTAAAATAGTACAAAATTGCCATGGCATAGTTTAAATGAAATAAAATTACCAAGCAGTCTCAAATATGACTGTCACTGAAGAATCATGTTTTTTTAAGTGCTAACTTGGTTCTGAACTATGTCATAGACAAAATAAAATTATGACTGGTAGGATTTACAAAAAATGACTGAAAATGATCCAACTTTTTTGATAAACCAAACACATATACACAACACACATTTCAGTGATTAAATTTAAAGGCCCAACATCTAAAAGAACTCCAAGAATGAATAAAAGACGGAAAAGCATATTTTGGGAGAGACTATAACTCAAATAGAAAAGAAAGGGTGACTAGGTTACTGCACAAGGCAAAAAAAGCAATGTAGTAAATAACAAATGTCTCTTAATTCTAGAATAGCCTAATAAAAATGATTAAAAGATGAAAACAAGCAAACAAAATTCAAGTTAGAGGGAGATCTTTAATGCAATAATTAGCCTTTACATCATTTTATCACAGCAGTGTAAGACTTTTTTTATGTGCATCTTTAGATCAAGATTCACTGCAGAAGTGTTCTTTAAAAACAATGTTTACCAAGCTTGGAGTGGTAATTTTCTGAGTCTCTTTTCTGTGTTTTGTGGGAAAGATTAGATTGCCACTGCAGTTGCTCTCTGTGTTCTCTGAGATTATCAACCTGCATGCTCTTGCTGAAGAAGTGCAAAAGAAAAGGCTTGGTATACATGAGTTTGTTCTGGGAACCTGAAATATCTGTTGTATTTTTCAGTGTGGGACATGTATAGCCCAACTGTAAAAACTGTTTTTATATAGGAAATAAACAGAAAAGCAAATCTGAATCACACTTACCTCCAAATCTTCATTTTCATTAATATTTTGGATATTCTGGTAGGCAGCAGTATATATCTCTAAAGCTTTTCCATGGAACAACATTTCAATAGTTATAAATTCAGAAAATATGTTCTGAAAGCAAATGAAAAGAAAGGTTTTCTTAATGCAGTAAAGTACATTTTCAATTAAAAAAATTACTGTAGTCTGTGTTTGGTATTTATATGATATAAATAACTGCATGATACTTAGTATTTTTAAACAGTCCTGAATTTTAGAAATTAAACATAGATGCTGATGGGGCTATCATACAGTTATTATTTAATAATAAATTCTAAATAAATACCTCAAAAGAAAAGAGGAAGTGTATTAGGAATAACATGTCTTACTGAAAAGTGACATGATAATCTCCAATATGTATTCACAAGATGTAGTCAGTCAGAAGGTTTACTATTTTGAAGACAGTTTTTTATAACAGGTTGAGGATAAGTTATCTGTAGATTCTATACATATCTGTAATTTACAATTCTGTGCAATATTCATGAATACCATGAGACTTGCATTTTAGTGAATACTGAATATTGCTAAACTTGCCCCTGACTAACTATAGTAATTTTATTATGCAAAATGAAATGTGAGCACACAAACTTTGATGTCCCTTATCTTCTGTTTCTCAAAATTATCAATGGTTTCCTCTAACTGCCGAGCTGTTCGAGTAGCGTCCAGTGTTGCTCTCTGCAGTTCACTTTCAGCCTGGTGAAGTAACACAAAGGTGAAATAAATCTTGCTTTGATACAAAGCTATTTGCTGTAATAGCCATGAAAACATTTAAGTCAGAGTTTTCAAAATAATACATATCTGTGTTACAGCATTTTAAATCTGTAGCTTAATGAACATACAAAGATGCCTTCTGCACTGCTGTGACTTTGATGTGAAACATGAAAAAGGACCAGCTGCAGCCAGTCAGGGAAGTCCCTCTGCCCTGATTTGTTTTCTGTAATACTCGTGTGATACTTTTACTGAGCCAGCCCTGACACCCCATTGACAACACAGTGACTGGGTTGAGGTATTTAACCCAGCACAGGCCAGAGTGGTGGGTCAGCAGGAAAGATCACCCCTTGTCTTCTACTGCAGATCAACCTGCTGGGTGCAGGAAGAATCTTTTCCAGTACAGTGTGCTGAACCTCATCTTAGTAAATTTTAGAAATTATTTAAATAGACAATTATAGCAGCAGCTGGAACTAACATGCTTATCCTCTGAATATCTCAGTCTTGCAGGCTAGAGTTATTGTAATTTTTAGATTCAAATGCATTTCAGGTATTTTATGGTTTTAATATTTTTGTATTATTAACATATCTTATAAAAAACTTCTTCAACAGGGCACAGGGAAGGGGACAGAACAACCAATTCCTAACACATATAAATACAGTTTTTCTTACTATAAAAAGCATTTTAAATAGCTGTTTTAATTAGATAGAATTATGAACTTTATATAAAGTTCACTACCATTTAATGAAAGATATCGAAACTATTCTGATTAATTCAAGTCTGAGAACTGCGTTAATTACAAATTAACATTGCACAGTTGTAAGAGCTTGCACTTGAAAGCTACAAGATTTGGGTCTAAACTTGTTATTTTCCATACATTTCTGGTCAAACATAATACACTAATGATACTTACAGGCTTAGTCAGTATTATCACAAATCTATTTTGTTGTGAAATTTGAATGTAGTATATGGATCAAGTACTGTATCCTATGATCAAGTTGTAGGGTTCTTCCTATTTCTACAAAACTGCAGCTTAAGAGAAGATTTTTTTTAATGGAAAAAGACACCACAGGTCGAGTTCCTGTGATCTAGATTTGAGTGTTACATATAAAGAAACCCATGGCATAAAGTATGCTCTTAACTTCTTTGATTGTAATCTGCTAATCTTATTTTACAAGATTATCAATTTGAAACAATCTCATTTCAAAAACAGTCTAAAACCAGAGACACAATTCTGCCATTAGAGGGCAAACAAAATTGATAATGGTCTTTAGTAGTACATAAGGTCACATGTTCATCTCTCTGCCTTGATTTTGCCCAAACCAGAGGAAGGAAGAAAAGACATTTTGTATATGTTCAATTATATCAATCAGTCATTCTGTAAGTGATGGCAGCTATTATGCATATGCATTCCTTACACGTACAAATACAGTCTGTTATTTCTATGATAATCAAATACATCTCCTCAATACATCTTAGATTGGACAGAATTTGTGCACAGATGCTTTGGGAGAGGAATTCTGGTTGTTTTAGAGTGAAGTGTCCAAAGTCACAGAGCCTGCATAGTTTGGACAACAGCAGTGTGATATTTTCTCTTCTGAACACTCACCTGTGACTGGAAATATTAGTAAAGGAAAAAATGGCAATGTAACGATCAATATTCACGGATATGTTCATTTTCACTTCTACTTTTAACATACTGTGACCTACTTACCTTAGCTATTTCAAAATGAATATATATTTAGTGCAATTATTATGTTGTCTGAAGCTTCTGGCCTTAAGATACAGAGTTTGTAAGAGCTTTGCTAGAATTCAAGTATCGAGGTCAAAACATTTGAGGACAGCTACTTGTTTTGGACTGAGGGTTTGGTTAATTACTTTTAAAGAATAAAATGAAAAGCAGGCAACCTACAGTTTAGCAGACTTCTTCAGGAAAATAAATCGATTGTGATTTACAGAAGTGTATTTCTGTGTATTTAGAAATCTCAAAATGTTTTCTTTTCAAAGCTGTGCTAACGTCCCATTTTAAGATGGGAGTGAGTACAGATCCTTTGCTATTTATGGCCAAAGTTGTTCACTGCTGCAACATCACAGTTGCTCAAGATTGAGAGAACCGCTTGCAGGAGCCCAGCTGCTGTGCTCTAATGTGGAAAAGCATCTCTTAGACCTGAAAACTGGCCTGCATACACCCTCAAAAGCAAATGAACACATTCCTTCTCCTAATACCTTTTTCTGTGTTTTGTGTCAGTCACTTTAAAATGCAAATAGGCAGCATTTGGTGCCTTTGCCATGTGCAGAATCAGACTGTACTGTGATTTTGTAAAGCCTTAACTACCGAAAACAGATGTTACAGAAGCTAAATCACAGAAGAGTATTTGGGAGAAGCTTAGAAAAGAAACAAGAATAAATGAACTAGGTCTAGTGACATGAAATGGGAATTAGCTTGAGGGAGAAAAATGGGACCAGTCTCCCTTTGGGGAAAACAGCTTATTATTACAATTTACTCCCTTAATTCCAACAAAAGAGAACTTTGCAACACTGCTCAAGTTCTAACCCTGTGGCTGACATATGTCTGTCTTTATTACATGGGGAATTCTAATTAGTCTTGACTTAACTGATTTCATTAATATTAAATGGAAATTCTTTGGCAAAGACAAATGTAGTTCTCCTGTGTTCTGTTTGACCAACACGGTCATTTTCACTCTTTCTACAGTCTCATGCCCCAGTCACTAGAAAGATCATGAAGATTCTGATATAGAGTTGATAAAATCCAATGAATAGGATTGGTCATGGACTCCCAAGTCCAACACTGAAATGTAACAGAAAGTAAACAGCACATCAGGAACCTAGATCTTGCATCATAATATGTAAGCATAAAGGGTCTGAAGTAGGATTGCCTTGATCCCATTTATTTTGCCATTCCCCAGAGTCTGGTTGCTTCAAAATTTGAAACTTCAATGAGATTTTAATGGAAATTTTAGTTCAGTTTGATGGAGGCTTAATTTTTCCCACTGTGATACAGAACAGTACACTGGGGAGGGTGACTGGTCTTTGGAAAGGAAGAGTAGTCTAGTTGAGTATTCTACTAACATAATAACAATTTATCCTTTCATGCATGAGAAAGGTGGGATATGAGGAAACTCATATCCCATCTAAGTACCAGGAAGCACAATTACCAAAATGGCAGGGAGAAAAACAATAAAACAATAAATCCACAGAAATAAAAAAAGAAATCGTCTGATTACGCTTATTTTCAAAAACTTCCAAATTCCTTAAGGTAATCTATGCCTACCTCTCTTGCATAAACCTATCAATTAATTCATGGTTTCTTTTCAATTCAAAAGTAACTACTGCTCTGTAGCAGCTGTAACTCTTCAAGGAGTTAAAGAAAAGATTCAACATTGGAAACAGTCCCTCTGAGGAGCATTATTGTTACTACTACTTCCTAAACATAACAGTTTAATTCCCAAGAAATTTTTAAAGTATTTCTCATAGTGACTAGAAATGCAGGATACGATAATGTGCAGGTCTGATGGATTCCGCTGACGTGTCCTTTCCAGTTGAGAAAATTGCTTGGCTTCTCGGTTCTTTGCTGTTAAAGTCGCTTTAAGATCATCCTGGAAATAAAATGTTTTAGACATGTTTGAAATACATCTAGGATAATACAAAATATGCTGTCCTTCATACACGCATTGCCTAGAAAACATGGACAAAACTTCTGCTTTGAATAAAAACAGACTTTTGTGATCTGTTAATTGATCCTCTGAAAGAGAAGTCAGTGAGGACTGAGAGAATTTAGCACCTTGCACAACTCCCTATAGCACACTTTGTAATTGAAAATGTGGGGAAGGAAAGAGAAAGATATTCACAGCTTTACATGAAAAGTATAGCAGATGGTCACAAGCTGAGATCCCCAAAGCATCAAGATGGCAGACTTGTTCCTGTTGATAACCGTTTTTGCTCCATTTCCAAAGGAGAAGTAGTATGCACTTCTAGGAAGACCTGTGACAATTTAAGAATATTCATCTACCAGTTTTCTCAAATTTTTGTTCATGCTATAAACTGTGTTTTGCAAACTCTTTGACGTTAATGGAATGTAAGATTGTCAGTCAAGTATTTATCACTCCATTGATGCTGGTATGGAAAAGGTCATTAATTTTGGTGGTTCCAGTTTAAAGCAGCAGTAATTTAGAACAAGCAGAAATACAGTCTAAGGTCTAACAAAATCTGAGGCAGGATTGAGCAATTATTTCAAATGATCTTTTATTCTAGAAATACCACTTCCCTTTTATTTACTACTCTTGAATGGAGTTAGAGCTATTAGAAACTATCATATTGGGAAGTTGTCTGTGCTCCTTCCTTGGATTTCACAATTTTCATGCTTTTATGTCCCTGTCACTCAGAAGGATATGCAACTAAGAATATGTCTTCCAGCAAGTTTTGTGATCCTGTGACCAGATCACTACTCAGTGACAAGCACAAGATCACCAAGTTTCACAGTGCTGTGTGTTCCTCCAATAATGAGGCTGCACATGAGGTCAGGGTCAAAACATGTAGTTTATTCCTTGTTTCTGTCCTTACTGTCTGTATGTCCTTGTATATAACTGTCATTTTGCTTCATCTCTAGGGACATTGAGCTGGCTTCTGATAATAAAAACTACTTCATCTTCAGCCCATCAAAGCTGATTTTACTGCTGTTCTTTCAGAAGGGAATTTACCTCTAAGGTCAAAGACTATTGAAAAGGCCTTTTGCTTTTATGAAAAACCATGTGGTTTGCAATAAAGAAATAACAGAAATTTTTAAAATTGTTTTTTCCAGTTTTAAATGTTAAAGGTAGAGAAAGAGAAAAGTATGTATTTATTTTTGAAACAACAAAGTTTTCTATCTAATGGTCACAGCTGCATGTTTAGAACTATTTAATGACTGAGCCCTGTTAACAGCACTGACTTCCTAGGCACATTTAAAACAGTCAATCAGATTTAACACTGTGGCTTGAAAGGGTTCAGACTTTCATGCAAAGTGTACTTGAAGATGCAAAGTTCTAGAGTTACCATTATTAAATTCAGTATTTTCTTTCTAGCATGTATTGACTTTGAAAATATCTACAGGGATTGAATTATTCCCTCCTCTACCTCTGTTTTCTGTAGCAATCATGAAACATATTTCTCCTCTGTGACAAATAATTAGTGCTACTATGGCCATAGTGGTGAAGCTGTGTACAAGTTCTGGATGTACAAAAGTAGGCCCAGTTACATACACATTTTTTCAAGAAAAGGTTGCAGGAAAAAAGCCCAGTAAAAATATTAAAAAGCTGAGGAAAATGCAATTTATGGTGAAAGAATCATGGTGTACGTTACCAAACACAAAAAAATATGAAAAGGTTATTTTACTACCATCTAAATACCTTAATACAGAAAAAAACCCAGAGCATTACAGAGCTCTCTCATGTCAGTGGAGCATATAACAAGAACAAAAGATTAGGTGAAGTCTTTCACTTAAATCAAAACACTACAAACATCAACTAACCACTCACTACCACCAACAGTCCTACATTCACTTCCAGTGTCTTTAGACTAAGCTTTGACATATTTTTAGAAAATATGATTTAGTTACACTCAAGGAAAAGTAGAATGGAATAGGCAATAAGATAAAAGGTACAAAGAATATAAAATTATTCATAGTCCCTCTAGGTTTTAACTATGAATTCAAGTCACACGTAAGAACTCTGGTCATCCATCTATTTTCAAATCGTACAGAAGTACAGTTACAGTTCATCTACCAGACAATGAGCTGGCAGACCCTCATCACTGTTCTGTTACCTGCTTTAGTCACTGAAGTTATTAAAACAAATCAATCCTTTCTTCTGCACGTGGATCACCTTGGTTTTATGATGTCCTGTTTTACATGAAGAAAAGGAACCAGAAACAGAGTTGCCAAAAAGCAGAAAAGTGAAGATCGATATATAGAACAATGAAACAAAGAAATCCTCATATCCTACATTTAAGCTGTGTTATGGGACAAGAATATTGTTTTAGCTTCCACTGAAGCTATTCAGCATCATAAACTGGAACAAGTGAACAAAACAATTTTACTGCATTAGTAGATAAAGGACAAGACTCTGATTGACCTGGGCAATCTTTAAAGCATTTAGTAGCACAGGACATTGAACTCTTACACCACAGAAAAAGCAACAGTTGTTTTTAGACAAAGCACAGAAATACTGCAGTGTACTTTCTGGGACAGATCCAGTACGTAAGCAGCAGTGAGAACATTCCCTTTATAGAAAGCAGCTATAATGATATAATAATTTACTTAGCTAATGTGGTTACAGCTAAAGCAGTCCCAGAACTAGCAGCCTGAGCTAGGTTTACATGAGGGACAAAATTTCCTGTGTCACTAAATATGTCCCAGTGATTACAGATAATTGAAGACCAGGTAGCTGAAGTTTTAAATGTTTATGGTCAATGGAAAAAAAAAACCAAAAACATTTAATGGCCTACATCTTTAGTGAACTCTATCTTAGGTCAAAGGTAAACTGGTAAAACAGTTGATCCCATTTACAGTTTAAAAATGCTCTTGTATTCCTCACTGTCACTAAAATAAACATTATGCAACACTTTCTGACATTCTGAAAGGCAAAGACCACAGGAAATTCAATTCACTGTTGCAAGCAATGACTTGGTTTCAGTTGCTTCTGTCCTCAGCATTACTGGCTATCAGTGGCAGTGCACCTCAAGACAGTCTCTTCAATGCTTTGGAAGTCCCAGGCACTGCTGTAACGCTTTGTGTCTCCTCAGCAACCCTACTGCCACAAACACATGAAACTTATCTTCCACGCTCAACATTTATACCCTGTAAAGTACCCACTTCTAGATCTCACAAACTGGGTTTCAGAGTGACCATTAAGATACCAGGTTTTAGGTTCTACAGTCTACAGCTCTGCTAGCTAAGGACTACTGTGGTACCTACTCAAGTGCAGGATGCATTTCCTTCAGAACTGTTTCTCTAACTACTAAATGAGGTAACTGTCCAGGAAGTCCTAAACACTACTTGGTTCTTCACATATGGAAAAAACCACAACAAAAACATGGGAAAAGTGCTTGCTTGAGATGCAGTGCCACAATCTACTCAAATTAATCACAATGAACACACTGCAAGATTTTTGTTTTGGTATTTTTGTAAAATACCATCAGATAATAATAATAATTTAAGCTTTTGATTTATATAGATTATGGTACAGACATATACATCAATTACTCAAACCAGATTTGAGTTTGCAGAATTAATTTATTCTCTGTATCAGATACAAGTATTACAAAGATCTACTTTTAGTATCTGCTTATTAAAAATTACTTGCCCAAGTTTATCCTTCCTGGAGGAAAGAAACTTGCAGATATTTTAAGGGAATATTCCAAACCCCATAAACATTGTTTCAAAAATATGAAGAGACCTCAGATTTTTGTGTATCTTCAGGTCATTGTGATGACTTAACAGAGAGGGATTTAGGCCATTACCTACTTTTCAGGTTCAAATGCGTTTTCTAAATTATGAACTTTAATATAGAACATAATTCTGAGTTAGAAAAGCTGTTAAAGGCAGCATATTGATGACTAAGAGCCAAAGTAGTAGTAGTAGTAGTAATATCATTACCATCATCATCAAAATAAAACAATAATAAATGACATTATTTATAATTATAAGTCCTGAATTCACACTGTCCAGGAAGTTTCATACAAATGCCTTTTCTGAGCATTTGCTTGTGCTCAAAGAGCCTGAAGATCTTTGTCTTCACATCAAAGCTCTTTCCTCCAACATATATACAGCTTCAGTTCAGATGTCTAACTACATAATTTAGTTAAACTGATTACTGAAATATGAAAAATCAGAACCATTTTCCCCATAAAGTTTTCAACTGAGTGGCCAAGACACTGAAATATACCTTATGAGAAAATATATGTTGAACCTACCCTTTTAAGTTTCACTATGGTCCCATAACATTTCAGAGGTTCAACAACCTTGGCTTCCAGCCTCTCAACCTAGAGAAAGAAATCACAAGGTTGCTAAAATCATCCATATCCATGGTGTGCAGAAATGGGAAACAGTTTAATAGTGACTCATTACAAATTAAATCCATATATGCTTAAAAAATATTAGGATAAGAGTTTTCAAAAATTTTAAAAATAACTACAGTCAAGTACATTAACCAAGAAGGAATTTGTTTTGTGGAGAGCTCAAGCTGATTTCTGGTGGAATTACTTTTTTCTTAATTAGATCAGGATAAATGAAACATGGTAAGTTCTGAATACAGCAAAGTATTCATACTCATATTTAGTATGAGTACCAAATACATCCAACATTGCATCTTGGAGTTCTGTAGCTTTCTATCTAAAGATCAGTGTATTTGCTCTATACTTACTGATAGGTTATGGACTAAGCAATCTTTGCTATCAAATATACTGTACAAAATGGAACACTTGTTAAAGGTAATGGAAGCAGCATCACTGGTACTGAGTGCACTAAAAATTCCAATAACAGGGTGTGTAAAATGCTTAAATGCTTTCACAGATGAATGGGTATGAATTTTTGTTTCAGTTGTCCTAGTCAGAAAAACAGCTACATATGGTCAGATAGGCAAGAGGATAAGACCTGCTTGTCAAATCTGACAGAAGTGTCTGAGTGGCCCCAGTGTAATCTGCCAATGGCTCATGGTCCATGAGTGAGTCCCATGGCCCATTGCTGGTACATCCAGATTAGGACAAGGTGCATACCTCTACTGGGAAGTGACAGTTCCCTCCATATTGGTAGTCACCAGTCAGCCAAAATCTATGTCAGCTGACAAACATTTCTCCTTGATACCATCTACCAGTGCACTGCCCAACAATTTCACTTGAAATGCCAATGGAATAGAAAGGAATAGCTCTAAACAACACACGTTACAGACGTACCAAATAACCTGCCCGTCTTTCTTATTTACCCTACCACGTGTTGTGGTACCTCACACCTCAATATTTATATAGCTAGCACTGCAGCTAAAGACCAGAAATTGATAATCCTTAAAAGTTAATTTTCTCTTGCCCACTTTGTCAGCATACAGGAAAACTGTTAAGTGACTTGATGCCCAGAAGAAACAAAGCTGAGATAATGTATTTTGTTTTCAGGAGCAAAGGTGAACTTGATTTAAAGCCTAAAAGCTTCTCTTTTCCTTTGCTGCTTCTGCCTTTTTTCTTTCACAGGGCAATGTTGGTTTACAGACAGGAATGGCAGGAGGATGTAGGTCAAACGTCAGTTTTTAAAAACACATTTAAAATAAATGAAAGCAAAACTCAAGTTGTTACATATGTACCTCAAAATTACAGGTTCATAGTTTAATGAAGAAAACAGAGATCATGCAGTCTGAGTTCACATTCACCTTTGGCCACAATATAATTTTAATAGCAGAGAATAATTTGCTGTTACATCAGTTGAAACATAAGGACCTACATGTGCCTCACTCAGCTGGAGCCAGATGTCTAAGAGCTCATGGAAAAATAAAAATCGCACACACCCCAAGGTTTCTTACTATTCTTAAAAATTCCTCCCTAAATAAGTTGTTAAAGATTCACGCATATTCCTTGTATTTCAAACTCTCTGCTTCCCAACTGAACTACTTTTAAAAGGTTTTCTTTTTCCACTTTGTTATTATGAAGAGACGACTTGCAATGCTCTCCAAAATAAAAAAGCCCTATTTGAAGACATAAAGAATGTCCACTACTTCTCTTTTTTGAATTATAGTGGATCTTAGCTGTTCAGAACTATAAATGGGAATTTTCTATGTTCTACTAAAAGAATAGATACATACTCCAAAAACTAGTTTGAGTACATGTGAATGAATTATTTTTATCTCAGTATTTGGAAATTCTGCATTTTAAGTAACAGTTTGACTGGCACCACACATAAATGTGTAAGTGGTACAAACACCTTTCTTTACACGCTCACTCATCTAGCAGAAATGTGGCTATATAGTCACATATGGTCCAAATCAAATTTGTACTTTTAACGTTGAACTACCAACTTATGAAATCTACAGTGGTCCCTGACAGTACCTCTTCAACACTATTTATGATGATGCTTAGCAAAAGGAAAATGACAGATTTTGCCTCAGTTTCTGCTAGACAACTCAAGTCACACAACTAAAAAAGAACACTTTATTAACCATAAACCATAATCTAAAGTCCAAGACCAATAAAAAGACTTCCTCTTTCTCAAATACTTTTAGTGTTCATGGGGATGGTTTTGCTGACTTCAACAAGACTAATTTTAGGCAGTTTTCCCTGAAGTGATTAGGAGGGTAAATGATGAATGCTTTGGCAGCCTACCCTGCTCAGACATTAATATATTTAGACGTGTTTTCTCCTGTTTCTCTTCCAATTGCAGAGTACATGATTCCCCTTTTAATCACAGATACGCAACTGAAAAGTTCAGATGGCAAACACAACATGTACAGCTTTAATTTTGTACCTCTGCCTGGCGATAATCCTGAAGTCTGGAAAATTCATCTGCAAAGTTTTTCAGTCCAACTTTTAAGTTTGGTGTCTCTGTAGCTGCATATGCATATATTTCATTTACTAGAAGATCTGCTTTGTCTCGTAGTCTGGCAGTTTTACGCACATATCCAGCAAATATTTGGCACAATTCACCAAAATGTTTCTCCACATTTGAAACAGCATCTTGTATTTGTCTAGTCTGATTGTCCCTGGATACCAAAGAAAAATAAGTGAAAAATAAGAAGGGCAGAAATGTTTACAACACATACAGAAGAAAAACTATATAATTGTACTATTAATAATCTTGGTATCTCATTTCAGTGCAAAGCAGAAATTTATTCTCAAAAAGAGAATGTTGTAACTGATGTAGTATGTGCTTATTTATGAATGAGTAACAAACAAAAAAAGCAGATTTACACTTAAACATCCAATAGATGAAAACCCAAATCACAAAAATCTGCTTGGAAGTTTTCCTCCTTCATTTAAGTAAAAGCTTACTATTCCTAATCGTATTAGTTACTAACACAGTGGTAACGCCTGTAGTCTCAAAGAAGACTTCTGCAAGACCACCCCTCCCTGGAACAGCCTGCAATCAAAACAGGCAAGGCAATGGCTGGAGAAATTAGGCAGTACAGGACAAACTAGTAAAGGTAATAAATGTTCTTTAAATTGCAAACAGTCACCAAACTGCACTACAGAGGATAAATACCACTGAGAATTAAAGAAGAAAAGTGAATGGACACAAGAGGTGAAAACTGTAATACCACTGATAGGACATTCATTACACTGATACTTTACTTTCTTTTAAACTACATAAATCTAATTAATTTGTTTGATCCAATGCCTGTATGTTTCATTATTAATGATTTAGATAAGTCATTCCAGTAACTCACATATTTCACTGTGTATTTTGCTTTCACGTTCCTGTATTATTTGGTGGTCATGTGAACTCATGCCAGTTGTTGATCTCAGTGAATTAGCTGTAACACAATTCAGCTAACAGTACCTGCCAGATACTGGGTCCTAAGAAGTCTCTATGGTCTAACACAACGTTATTGATGTGAAATGCTAGAATTCTCTGCAAGAGAATTCATTCTTACCACTATCTTGACAAGGGACAGAAACAAAAACTTCCTTCATATCCTTAAGCTATCCCAACATTGCTGACCAATATTTAAATACTGACTTTGTATCAGGATATAGGATAATCAGAAAAATCTGAAGAATTTTGGTACTTTGAGACTAAACAACAATGCAATCAATTCAAATGACGAACACTTCAGGAGAAGTATTTCATAAAAAAATAGTTCTGCCTTGGGCAGAAACCCAGTTGGGTTGCTTCACGGCAAGCTGTCGGCAAGACTCTTCAAAAGAGATTCCATTAAGGTTAAAAAAAACCCCAAGGAAGGTATTCTGCCCTCCAGGACATCCTGGAGCACAGAACCACTTGAATAGGGATGGTCTCACCAGATGAGTAGGCAAGTAAGAATTTCATTAAGTACTAATAAAGCTGTTTTTCAAAATTATACTACCTGATAAGATCTTCAGTAAAAGGTATATCTCTCCTATTTTCTTGAAAGATCTTCATGAAACTGTTTCCAACCAGGAGAAAGACGTAATCACGCACTTTACAATTCAGATCTTACAGTACACCCATGCAACTAGCACTTAATTTTGGGACGCGAAACACTGCGTTTTCTTATACGGGGGTGTAAAAGTTTTATTCCCCCTTCATTATCGCGACCGCTTACAACTGTCAACAGAATTATTCGCGAGAGGTCCAAATAAGTATCGGCAGCACATCTTCACTCCATCTCTGCATAGCACAGCAGGCCTGGAAAAGTTTTGCGGCCTTTACCCGGAGGAAGGCAGAGGCGGCCCCATCTCCCAGGGAGGCAGACGCGCTAAGCAGGACCGGGCCCGCATTTCTCCTCGCTCCCGGCGCCAGCCCCGGGCACGCTGCTGGAAGCGAGACCTCCCCACCGCTGCAGCCCGGTGCTCCCCCGGCCCCCCGCGCCCCCGTACCTGGCGTCCAGCCCGCGGCCCAGCAGCATCATGGTGGCGATTGCGGCGGCGGCCGGCGGGAAGCAGGGAAGGAGGCGGCGCTCCGCGTGCGCTCGTTTCCATGGACACCCGGCCCGGCACCGCCCCTCGGCCTGCGGGACGGGCTGCGGCAGCTCCGCGGCCGGGAGGCGCCGCGGCCGGAGCTCACCCAGGAAAACAGAGTCCGTGCGGTTGGAAAGGAGCTCTGAGAGTATCGCGTCCAGTCGTGACCGAGCACCACTGTGTCAGCTGGAACATGGCACTGAGTGCCGCGTTCAGCCTTTCCTTAAACACCTCCCGGGACGGTGACTCCACCACCTCCCTGGGCAGCCCATTCCAGTATCTAATCAACCCCTCTGCGAAGAAATCCCTCCTTATGTCCAACCCAAACCTCCTCTGGCGCAGCTTAAGACTATGTCTTCTTGTCCTATCACTTGCTACCCGGCAGAAGAGGCCGACCATTGCCTGGCCGCAGCCTCCTTTCAGGGAGCTGTCCCGAGCGATGAGGCCCCCATGAGCCTCCTTTCCTCCAGCTGAACACCTCCGCTCCCTCAGCCGCTCCTCACAGGACTTGTGCTCCAGAGCCCTCACCAGCTCTGTTGCCCTTCTCTGGACACACTCCAGCACCTCAATGTCTTTCTTATGGTGAGGGGCCCAGAACTGGACACAGCACTCAAGGTGTGACCTCACCATTGCCGACTACTGAGGGACAATCCCTGCCCTGGTCCTGCTGGCCACACTATTGCTGATACAGGCCAGGATGCCATTGGCCTTTTTGGCCACCTGGGCACGCTGCTGGCTCATGTTCAGCCCCTGTCAACCAGCACTCCAGGTCCATTCCCACAAGGCAGCTTTCTAGCCACTCTTCCTCCAACCCATAGCACTGCAGGGGGTTGTTGTGACCTATGTGCAGGACCTGGCATTTCACCTTGTTGATCCTCATTCAGTTAGTCTTGGTCCATTGGTCTAGCCTGTCCAGGTCCCTCTGCAGATCTTTTCAACCCTCCTGCCCAACTGACTGTCATCTGCAGATTTATTAATGGTGCATTTGATTCCCTCATCCAGATCATCAATAAAGATACTGACTAGGACTCAGACCATTACTGATCACTGGGGGCACAAGCAGTGACTGGTGCTCCCCACACATGAGCAGGGGCAGGGTCTGTTCAAGGCCTGGGCTGGTACAGGAGCAAAAAGCCAGAAATCTTGAGCCTCAACCATAACCAAAAAAAAAAAAAAAAAAAAANAAAAAAGCCAACTTGTCTTCACTGAAAGGAGAGCTGTTGAGGTTGGGCAACCATGGGAAAAATCCCATGGAGCACCAGGAAATATCTTAAAAAAAAGAAGAAAAAAACAAAATCAAACAAAACTGAATGTGTAAAAAACCCCTAACCCCCTCTCTGTAGTGGTAATGTATTGGGAATGTGGCTTCAGGACTGTGTGACCATGATCCTGTCAGGGTCCCTGCACATGCTCTATGAGATTAATGCAGAAAAGACTCTTAAAGGAGGAGAGTGAGAATTGTGCTGTGTCCAACACAAACCCATCTGACATTACGGTGGTCCATGAGAGCTAAGGACTTGGACAACTGTCAGCATGCTGGCACAGAAGTATGTGGCAACAACTTCATGCAGATAACAAACTTTGATTTGCAACAAAAACCAATGGCCAAAAGGAATGAACAAGGTGGGTAACAGTGATGCTCCCATGGCATTTAACAGGTTACAGGTTTGGAGTACCCACTGGGATTATTTTACTACACAAATTGTACATGTGCACACACACACAAAAGAGGCCTCTCACTCAAGGGTACCCAGAAGATAAAAGGGTCAAAGGATCACTCAGGGGTATCCAGTATGAAAATAGTCATTGCTGTGGGAGAGGGTGGTGAGGGACACTCAGTCTGGGGAAGTCTCCTGGGATGGAGGTCATGGTCCAGAAATGTCTCTGCCCTGTTGGCCTGTCTGTGCACCAAAGGGTTCTGCCTCTTTCCATTCTCACCTTGGGTTGTGAAAGGTTGGTTGTCTCCATGTGTCAGCCAGGGAGAAGGTGAGTGCTACTACCACACATGTGTGAAAAGAATTTTATAGGCTTGCATGAGCATGTGAATAGAAACTGATTTAGTTAAAATTTGGTTTTTGACTTTTCATCTTGGTTTTTCTCTTGAAAGTAGATAATTTGGATCACTTCAATGAAAACTTTAATTCCCATAAAGCAAAATATTCTTCAGATAATGAGGATTTAATTAGTAGTTTGCACCAACTTAAGCTAAAACAAAATGTTGCCAATTTTTCTTAAGGCAGGTTTCTGAAATCAGTGGTAAAACTCCCTCCAAAGGTTTGCAGCCCTTAAGGACTTGGCAGACTAATGTGTCTAAATGGAAAATATCTTTCAGAGGATGCAAGGCTGAGAGGGCAGCTGTTACCTGGAAGTCTTAATTTCTCAACTGCAGGCCTGAGAAGAGAGGCTTCAATGTTTATTGTTGAATCTGCCCACTATTAATAATCTAATAAATCAGCCAAATCACCTAGCAAATGATGATGTCACTATTACTACTGTGCAGTCCTGTAGTTGCCCACATTGTAGCAAGATCCAAGTTTATCACTCTTGGATCATATTCATTACACACAACTACCACTGAATTTCAACTCTATCACCCCTCTCTTGACTGCGCCACAGTGCTCCTTATCAGGCTGCAGTACAATCCATCTCTGGATGGCTTTTTAGTGGGAGACTTTTTCCCCAAATTCTCCTTCAGTAATGTAGTTCTACTGTCTGAGTGTTATGTGGCACACTTTCTGAGACATACCATTCCATTTTATTCCTTCCTTCACCTAACTCCATTTACATCTAAGCAGTTTATCCTATGTGCAGACAATTCACATACCAGAGAAAGGCTTATCCTGTTAATTAATTTTTTTCCCCACTATTTTTGTGCTCAGATAGGATTCTGCTCTCAAGTGCTTAATTACCAGTCATTGTCCTTGATGTGTTCTCTGGACAATCTCCTGGTCTCCTGAGGTAATCTTGTCTCTTCACAAGGACCTGCACTCCAGCAGGACCTTTCACTCACAAATTTTAAGAGCTCTGAAAGTTGAAAACATCTATTCTGCTACTTAGGGCATATTTGGACTTCATCACCCAGGAATGGTCAAGCACAGCGAGTTCCAGAATACCCAGAAATTCTTAATAAACAGGAAAATGGTGCTATATGAGGTATTTACAAACAGTAAAAAAGTACAATTCTATTTTATTCAAATTATGGGTCAATGAGAAACAGGGACTGCCACTTAATGGGAGACTAAAAGACTGAAAATAAGGAAAGGTTACTTGTGATTAAAGTTCAAGAAGTACTTGTCATTGGAGTAAGACATGTAAGAGGAATGACAGCTCATCTTCAGTTATTGTAAACTAATTCTGCTTCCTGAAGTATGGTACTTGGCATAGACATTAAAAAACTGAATTTGTATATGCTGATTTCACACATGCCTTGACTTAACAGTTCTTAATATGATGCTGTAGATAGTCCTGGAATATATGGCCCACCAGCTCCAGCTGCACACAGAAAGTTGAAAATAATGTCATGAGGGCCTGTTGAAATTTTGAGTCATCAGAGTGTACAAGAGCACAAGCTGCATAAATCATGGAGTGGAAAAATATTTTTCTACTATGATTTAGAAATAATTACAGAGAATTATGTTGAAAGTAATACCAAATTTCCTGCTCATTACCTCTAAGTAAGTTTCCAGAATTACATACTAAAGATGATGACATCTTATAAATGACAAATTGTGCAGATAAGAAAGCTCTGAAATATCCAGTTGACAGTGTTTTCCAATATTCCTCCAGAGGATAAGCAACAGACTTCTCCTGACTTAAATAAGCTTGAGTAAATTCTCTGTACTAGTTTATTGAACAACAGTATCTAACTCCAGCAGAGTTCAGCAGCAGTGAAGAATTGCCTGTCATTACTGCATAGAAAAAACAGGGTATGCATAAGTCTGTGGAAACTTCAGGAACACTAACTGGGACAGAATTTCTTCCATTGTTTTTAGGCAATGCCTTAGCTATTAGTAAGGTGAAACCATATTTCTGGGTTGGAATTTCATCAATGAGTGTGTTCTAGATATATATAAAATACCAACAGAATGTTCAGTCAAATTTTGTTTTTGTTAACTGATGTTAATTTATATGGTATAGTAATTACAGAGTGATCCACACAGGTCCAGAGGTTCATCTGTGCACTGTGGTTGATTAAGTCTGTGTAACTGATGAGCTGCATGCCAATATATTCATGTTACTACTTCTTTTCTCACTGTGTGTTTATAACTTTAGAATGGTTTTTTTGCAATCTTTAAACTTTTTATATAACATTCCATTGTTCTGTTCACCTATGCTATCAAGTCTTAATATATGTATTGAAAGGCAATCATGGTAGACCTTGATATCAAGCAACATCATTTTAGCAGAGAAACTTAGCTCCTAGCAGATTGGGCATTATTTAGATTTAATAATTTCAACTGTTTTCTCCTTCTACAACCGTTTCCCTCTTCATGCTATTTCACTTCCTTGGGTCTGCAGCTCCCTTACTTAATGCAGGAAGTAGACCACCTCTTATTCCTAGCTCTGTGTTTTCTCAGGAACAAGAGGCAGCTTTTGGGAAATATCCTTCTCTGTTGCAGAAGTCTCCAATACCAAGTTTCAACGATCTTAATTAAAAACCAATTAGTTTGTTAGAGAAAAAATTGCCAACATAATTAGAAAACCAGTAAAACATTGTTTCCTCAGGCTAATACCCGGAGGCTGGTATAACCTTCTGTCATCCATTTTGTCAGTACTGGTGAAAGCATAGCAGCTTCTTGATGGTTTATGCATTTGCCTGTTGTTTTCTTACTTCTGCAATAGAGCTTTAGCTGCTGTCAGAGGCAGGATGCTGGGCTAGCAGGGTCTTTGTTCAGCACAGGCACTCATGTTTTTAAGGTGTTATTTTTTTATTAAAAAAAGAGGTTTTGTTTGGTTCCTTGTTTACCTCTGTGTAAGTATTTCTGCTCCTGTGCTTCTCTCTATGCAAAATGAGTTCAAAGGTGAAATGCAAAATATGTCTGGAACATGCTGCTGTACACGTTTTTTTAAAATGTGTCTTGTTTTCAGTGATTTATCAAGACAGTAAGGTTTTGTTCAGTGTTACTCCTGCTTTTTTTCTACCATGTAAACTTTCAGACTTGTTTCTCCCAAACTCTTATTTATGTAGTAGGACCCTGAGTCCTTGGCTTGCTTCCACAGCCTGACTAATCCACTTTTTTTCTGGTTTATCATTAAGACCTACTGCTCAAATATGGACAGATGAAGATGTTCTTTGTTGACACTAATTTATGACATTTGATACTCTGTTTCAGGCTATCATATTTGTTGTGATGCAGACCATGATCTCAGTAACTTTTGGTGAGTACTTCTTCATATTCCAGGGAAGGAATTGGAAAACATCTGTTTCTTGGATTCACTGTCTACGTGATTCTGAATGTTCTTATTCATTAATATCAACAAAAGGTGCTCCGGTTTTTGTTGGTTGCACTGTAGAAATCCAAGATTAGGCTGTCAGAATGCTTCACCTGGAGCCTGCTTATGGTTCCTGAACTGTGTGGGCACATTGTGAATGTTGCTAAGGACAAAGCCTGTGCCCATCTACTTCTGTTGTTGGAGAGACAGGGCAGAGGGGACTTTTGAAAAGAGACTATTACTACACATATCCATGGAAATCTTTAGTGAAAAGCAAAGTATTTGTTTCAACTTAGTGTATCGATGGTGAGGAAAAGAAGTTTTGGATAGTGGGTCTGCTACTCTTTCTGCATTCGTGTCTCTCTTTCTTCAGTGGCAGTAGCACTGTGACAGCCTGCTCAGCTTTCCAGGGCTCTGATTGATGAAGGTAAGCAGTGGAGACAGGCTGTTTTGCCATTCCCCTCAGGCTAGTGCCAGAAGCAATCTAATCTGCCTTTTGTTTTCAGATAACTGTGTTAATAAACACATTAATGAAATAGACACTTATTATTAAGATAGTACATAATTTTAATTAGTAAATAGGTTTCTTTCCAGACATACTTTATTATTGAAATGAGTATGAGTCAAAAAGAACAAGCAAGTCAGAATTATTCACTTTCAATTTGGTATTTATTAAACTGCAAAACTGGTGGCAAGTCACTTGGCTGTATGAAAACTAGAGCAGGGAGTACAGAGTTCTTTGATTGCCCCATTAAGCAGGCAGGGAATTTCTCCCAGTTCCTTCACAGCTGAAGTGAGTGAGGTTGGAAGAGTGATGAACAGGATGGAGTTCATGTATTTGAACCAGGTATCTCCAACTTGTACCAGGTGCAATGCCTTCAATGGAAGGTTCTTCATGTCTCCTATGCCAGACTTATGCTGGTAGTCATGGCAGAATTTCTGAAGGATGTCTGTAATGCTCTCCAAGAATGAGATCATAGACAGGGCCTGTTTCTAAATTGCTTCTCACATAAGCAACTTCTCCTCAGAAATCCCAACTAGTGGCAGGGTTGTCTTACGCCCTTGCTGTAATTCCTGACTCAGCAGGGGGAGAGGCTGCCCACCTCTGTGCTGTGTGCCTGCATGGATCCTATGGGCGTCTTGCCGAGCCACTGGGGCTGAAATAATGCAAAGGCATTAAATAGCCCTCATGAGGGCTCTTAGGGCATGGAACCGAGGCTATATATGTCCTGAGATGTGGTTTATGGGATATTTGCAAACCTTGCTGCAATAATGTTGAAGGATGGTAGAGAACACAGGGAGTTAATCGCAGAGCAAATGGGCATGGCAAACCTGGAGCAGTCTCAGCCAACTGGCTTTTGTGATCATTCCCTGGAGGAAATTGTTCCCAGACTATGCTTATGCTTTGTCTGAGAGAGAACAATTTGCAACTGAGAAAAATAAGGTAGTGATAAAGACAATTAAGCAATACTTGGATTTGTCTCATGGCCCTATGGCATTTAATGGTGTATACATACCCAAAGAATCAGTTATACACATAGGGTCTCTTCCAGGTCCACCTGGGATCCCTCTGCAGGTTTCCTGTAAATCTGAACTACAGATTTGGTCTTTTGATCAACCTTAAATTTGCTCTCAGAAGATTTTAAGTATTTTATAAGATTTCAAAAGGAAGTTGGTATTGGTTCATTTAAGTCCCTGACAGCTCTATCATTAGCAGTAGGAATAAAATCTTATCCTTAGAGAATTCTTTTCCTCTTTTTGCAATACTAATATTCAATTCCTGGCAAATGCCTGTTCCAGGAATATTTTCTGCAACTGAAGTGTTAGCCTAGAGTGAGGCCACATTGAAGACACTGGCATGTGATAACAGCTACCACTTGGTGGCATCCACACCATACTTTATTTAGCTGAAAACTCCACAGCCAGTAAATCTGAGAAAACTTTGGGGATGCCTGGCTTGACATTCACTCCTTAAGGGTGTTTAAAATAGTTAACCTTACACTGGTCTGAATTGTTCAGGGCTGGACATGCATGACCCACCTTCTCTTTGTATTTTAGTGTGGAAGTATACACATTTATTGACCTTGCAGTTGACTCAAAGACTCAAAGTGATTAAACTCTATCTTGCAGCCATTCTTTGGAAGACCATTTTTTTATTCACAGGAAACATGCTTCAGTTCTTGGACCCTTGGTCTTGACCTTGCTGCTTACCTCACCTGAATTTAAAATAATGTTTCATTTTAGACAAGTCAATTAGAAGCAAAAATAGCATAGATCTGGTTAAGGAGAAAGTGTTCTTAGAAAGACTTTTTGAATCTTTGATTTACACTTCAAAGGAAAAAATATTCAGACTCATTCTGGAAAGTGCAAAACATTGGCATTACTAAAGAATGCTTATAGGGGATACAAGCAACTGCAGATTCACTTTACCTAAATGTTGACATTTAAATGAGACATCAGAATTATATTTCACCTGCCAAAATTTTAATTTGAAGGTCTTTGTCTATCTCTGAAATGACATATAGCACAACAATCACATTCAGTTTGAAACTTGAACTTCAGTTTGACTTGTCAAAATACTGAGAAGAGAAGCAAACACAGGGTTAATGCTTGGACTTGACAGGGTGGAAAAGTCTTTTCCAATGTAAACAGTTAGGTGATTCTAAGACTTTTTTTTTTTAATGGCTGCTAATTATGAATTGATTTTTGCTTGGTTAGGGCATATATACTTAAGTGGGCAATTTTTCTGATAGTCAAGTGTAAGAAGAATCAAGAACTTTTCAGCTGTTCAAGCCTTGGTCTGCAAGTCCTTTGTCACTTCAGGGAACATAATAACACAATGACCATGGTGTGAGGT
The DNA here is from genome assembly GCA_013398995.1 of Alaudala cheleensis. NCBI lineage: Eukaryota > Metazoa > Chordata > Aves > Passeriformes > Alaudidae > Alaudala > Alaudala cheleensis. Next base: position 167,884 of record VWYE01015424.1, read on the forward strand.
ATAACTTAATGGCATTTGGCTGTTTCTGACTGGTAGTAGAACAATATTTCTACTTTTACATATTTCACACATAAAATCCACTAGTGATGGAAGTGAAATAATAAATAAACGAATAAATAAAAATCAAAGAAAACAATATACTTGTAACTTGTAATTTAATTGCATTACACAATGTTAATAGAATAGTATCTTGACATTTGAGTGCTATTCATTCATTGCTTGGATTCTTTAACCTCTTGGAGCTGAAGTTAGGTTTGAGAGTTTTTTGTTTGTTTGTTTGTTTGTTTTAAAAATTAAAATAAATTGCATTCCAATTTTCATTCATTGGGGAGTTTGTGGAAATCAGGCACTTCCTAGTGGTTTTTAGCCTTTTTCCCCCACTACTAATAAAACCAAAATAAAACCGAAAAAAATTCTAAACACTTGATGAACAATCATTATTAATAGATGAGATTGCTACTTTTGGAGGCAATAAAAGATTTAACTATCACTGACTTATTTTGTGGTTCTTTCATCCTAACCTGACACTCATTCCTCTGAGTGTCCTGTATGTGGTGCAGGTTGGGCTTTAAATAAAGCACTCACTATTCTATTCTGTTAGTTTTCAGTTTTATTAAGCAGAATAAAGCAATAATCTGAATTAATTTCTTCTTGAAAGTTTGATAATCCCAGGATGATACATGACACTGTTATGTTTCAAACAGAATAATCAATCAAGTTATCAAAAAACTGAATTTAGAGAATGCTTCAAAATTCTCAGTACCTCGTAGTTCCTCACATCTCTCTAGTCCTTTGGCATTGCTCATCATTGTTGTTAGGTGCATTTTTAAAATTCCAGCGAGAAGACCTGTATTGAAGTAAACTAAAGTGTATGTCTCAGTCTGCTTCTAGAGGGCAGCAAATGACTGCGTTTTAGCCACAAGAGAAACAAAAAGTCACATTCAGTTCTGCCAGCAAAACCAAAGGCACAATCCAGCATCTTGTAGTCAATAGGAAAGCTTCCCACTGTCTTTGATGGGAGCAGGATCAGGCCCCTGGTGCTTTCCTTGCTTTCTTCCCACCCCCACTTTTTAAGTGGATAAATAGTGTGCATAAAATGCATTGGAATCCTGTTATCAATTGAAAGTTTTTTTGAACTATGAACCATGGATGCAAACATTATGGTTTTTATTAACATTCTAAGGCTACAGTTCATCAGATATAAAAAGTACATGACACAAATGTAATAGTATTTATATAAATATGAGCTCATTGGGGTTTTTTATCTATTTTGTTTTGTGGTTTTTAAAGGAATGCGAATGACTTTTTTGCTCTGTCCACACATGGTAGAGAACAGTGGGAGAGAGAATAGCCCTTTCTTTTGGAAAAAAACAACCCACCACTGATAAATTCACAAGTGTTACTTAATACAGTCCAAAGAAAGAAAGAAATATTGAAAGGAAAAGATTAATTTTGAATGTATTTCACTTTTATTTACATAGGTTTACATAGCATAAGTTTTTCTATAGCTCTCCTTATCACAGCCCTGGTATGTTCACAAAAGTTTATATCAATGTAGTGTAATCTAAATGGTGATGAATTGACGAAACATCTCATAACTACTATATTTTTCTCAGTCAATGATCTGTCTCCACAGAAGCTGTTCTAACTTTGTAGCCCCCAGGATCTGTTCCTCTTCCTTTTCCTTTTTTTTTCCCCAGAAAAAATACACAATTTCTTCTCAAAACTTCATTAGTTGAATTTGTGCAGAGCTAGACAAATGGGAACAGGTCAGATAGCAACTTCTTTAGAGAGCCTGTTTTGACTCTTTATCTCTTTGGCTCTTTGCTTAGAATGAGCTGAAGTTTTGTGCTCTACATACCTAGGGGACAACGTGGCTCCAAGTATAGGCTGATGAAATTGTTGGTCTTCTCTGATGTGTGATTTAATCCTCATAACCAGCTGTGAATGTAGAAGGCTGAAGGCAGCCACAATGCAGCACATTCTGCTAATGCAAACTCTGTGTTGTTGGCTGGGAACACGGGTTGTATGTCCTCTAGCCTAGAGGATTTGTACCGAGTATCAGATATCAGAAATAGCAATGTAACAGAATCAGGGTCTGGCTGTCCTCATTTCAGTGCTATGCAGGTCAAGAAAGGGAATTGTTCCAGCAGAGATGGAGAAACTCTCTTTCAGATGAGAAACATCCCAGAGCTTTAGACTGGATGCCTCTGGTTGAGGGAGAACCACTGTGGATTGTGTTTGCATCACTCTTGCCAGTGGTGACCTTTCTGGGGAGAGCTGGTTCCCTTGAGGGTGCTCAGTCCAGGAGGATGCATATGGTAAAACGCTTCTCTTCTGGAGGCTAACGAAGCCTGCAGATATTACTTTTTGTTTCAGAGATAGCCCTTACTTCTTCCACTAGTGAATGATTCTGGTGGCAATCCTGTAGCAAATCAAGTCTCATTTCAGTTGCATTTTAAAACATTGCACTGGAACTGCCTTTTCCAGGTCTGCATTAGTTTTTGCTCTGTTTCCAGTGCTGGTCCTAGGTATCTGTGTCTGAAACCATTTACAGTTCTGATTCAATTTTCTAATAGAAAATTCTAAAGAGTGACTCACACCAGAGTTTCGATTTTTCTTTTCAATGGTTATGAATAAAACATAGCATAAAGGGAAAAAAAAGCTTTTGTTGTCTACTTCTGAGGGTACAAAGGAAACATAGAATATTCTGTGTGACTTAGTGCCTGAAAAAATCACAGCAAGGCTTCTAGAAAAGTCAAGAGGTGAAATACTTTAGCTAGAGATGATATTTTTGCGATACCTCAAACAGGGCACTGTAGAATTTTGCACCCATAAAATGAGAGGTTTTGTTCTCCAAAGTTTAGGTTTAGTTTCTGGCAGTTTGCATATCTAGAAATGATGATGTTAGCAGCCACATACTTGTTTCTCAGAATAGAATAGTTATTCATTACTCATTTCTGAAATATTTTCACAGATACTGGCCCACAGCATACTGTAGTTTAGGCTACTAAGTGTGTTACTTCTTGCCTGCTGACTTCTCCAGCATATGGTACTTTATTTTGTTGGCCACAGAAATGTTCTCTAGCCTTGCAGTAGCTTCGAGTGTGGTTCATGGCTTTCAACTTTAATTATGCTTAATAACATAATACACATACAGCAAATAACATTTCCCATATTTAAAGTGTGGTTCTACTCTGAAATGTGATGATTTAAAGATAATTCAACAAATAAGTTCCTTGTGCTAGTCAAATCATAACTTACTACTAACAACAATAAATTTCTAAATCTGCCTTTCCCTTATGTAGTGGGTTGATGCTGGCCAGACTCCAGGCACCCACCAAAGCCTCTCTATCCCCCCCTCCACAGCTGGTCAGGGAGAGAAAATATAACAAAGAGTTCATGAGCTGAGATAAGGACTGGAAGAGATCACTCACCAAATACCAGCACAGGCAAAACAGGCTGGAATTAAAGATATTATTAGACTCAGAGCAGGATAATGAGAAGTAAAATAAAACCTTGAAAAACACCTTCCCCATATCTCCTCCCTCTTTACTAGCTCTGTCTCCTCCCCACAGCAGTGCAGGGAGATGGGGAGGGCAGGTTATGGTCAGTTCATCTCCTGTGGTTTCTCCTGCTGCTCAGGGAGAGGAGGTCCTCCCCTGTGCCCCTGTGGGGTCCCTCCCATGGGAGACAGTTCTCTCTGAGCTTCTCTGATGTGGCTCCATTGCACAAACAGCAGCTCTCTGCAAGCTGCTGCAATGTGAGTCCATCCCGTGGGCAACTGCCCCCCTCAAACTGCTGCAGTGTGGGTCACCCTCCCACGGGGTGCAGTCCTTCATGGAGAGGCTGCTCCAGTGTGGGCTCCTCTCTCCACACTCCCACAGGGTCACAGCCTCCTCCAGGCATCCACACTCTCTGGTGTGGGTCTTCTCTTTGGGTGGCAAGTGAATCTGTGCATTCCTGTAGTTGTCCATGAGCTGCAGGGGCACAGCTTCACCATGGTGTTTACCATGGTCTGCAGGGGAAAACCAACTCCAATGCCTAGAGCATCTCGTCCCCCTCCTTCTTTAGTGACCTTTAGTGTCTGCAGAATTGTTCCACCCCACTCTTCTCTGGCCTCAAATGCAACTGTGTAATATCTTGGGGTTTATTTCTCCTTAAATACGTTATTGCAGAGGTGTTACCATAATTTCTGATTGTTCCAGACTTTACCAGTGGGATGTGAGTCTTTGGAGCTATCAGGGACTGGCTCTGACAGACAAAGAGGAAGCTTTTAGCAGCTTTTCACAGAAAGCCACCTCTGTAAGTCCCTGGCTACCGAAGCTTGGCCATGCAAACCAAATACACTGTAGAAGGGCAGAACCAGCAGAGTTGATGCCCAGGCTGGTACTCTGCTTTTCAACCTCCATGCAGAAATGCATCTGGTGTGTTCAAGGGTGACTGTACTGCCCTGTGTCAACTCTGTGAAATCTTCCCTTATTATAAAGATACCCTTTAGGATCTCTGCCTCCACCCAGCTGTTTGTCATCCTGGCTGTGCAGCTGCCAGCTAGGGAGCACTTTGGCATGTCACATTCTTGCTGCGATAACAAATGTTCAACCCTTAGCACTTTCCAGGTGGAAAGGAGAAATGGGATGCTTGGTTCAGTGAAGACAATAATGGAATGTGCCTCTTCAGACTTGGTGTAGCTTATGCAGAAATTTTGCAGTTACTCATGGTGGATTGCTGGATACAAGGCAAAACCAGGTCTGAAAAGTTTCAGTCTGGCTTCAAATAAAACACACAGAAATTTTTCCTACTGTCTACAAAAATAAAATTCTTTAAGAGTGAACAAAAAATGCACAATAGAGCTTATGCTCACCTCCAAAGCTTGAGTAATGACAATGACAAATTAGTGTTGTTTTCTAAGGTTCTCTTTGCTAAAATGATCTCGGTGCAGCAGATATTCTGTCTGTTAACAATATATTATATCCTTTTTTCATTTGAGAAAATTAAGACTTTTGAAATGGTCATGTGCTTATTTTGGACTCAAATAACGGAAATATAAAAATGTTTCCCATAGTTGTTTTTAGCTACACAGTTAAAAGCAGAACCATCCAGCATACGCATGATTATTTTCAAGACATTAATAATACCCCATTACTTGTGTCTCCAGATCTAAGAGACTCCAGCTTTGAACTTTGATAATGCATCATCATGATATTGTATCCTTCATAACAGATAATGCTGAAGGAGAGTGTATACAACTTAATGAAAAATGGAAGTTATGTGTTTTCAACTAATTTTATAGTTCCTGTAGTACATAATACATGAATAAATGTAATAGCTACGTTATTATTTCTTCTTGAGGTTGTGTGCAGACACTGCATCCTGTCTGTCAAAGAGCTCAAAAATTACAAGGGAGATTTTATGTTGTCAGCCCTAAAGATGAGAAAATAATGAAGCATGTCCCTATAAGTTGATTATTCTATATTGATCATTTGAAAGAAACTTAAAATTTTCTTTATCTCATATAAATTACTGTTAGGTATGAACTGCACAATTGCAATTTTATATTCTACCAGGAAAACGAAAGTATAGAAACACAGAGATATTTCCAGTGACAGTTTACAATGTGCTAGAAGATTTCTATGGATACACTTTAAAAATTAAAACAGTTTGGGTTTGTGTGTGCTGAAGCTTAAAACATAATTTGTTAATTGAATGGTGAATTACCACAAAAAGCTTGTGACAATTTTTGGCCATAGGCATTTGTACATAAAACATGCTTCATGGAAAAAGAGGAGAAAAATGGAAAGTGATGGTTGAAAAAAAGTGCTGGTATTTTAGTAAATCATAAGCATGGTTGGAAAACTAGCAGGTCTGAAGGATTCAATTGAGTGTTTGGTCTTGTTTTGAAAGTTAGAAAGTCCCTTCTTATGTCTAGTATGGCAGCAGGAGGAAACATTCCTGCTGCAAACATACTTGGACAGTTTGCAGAAATTTGCTGAAGATTGATTGGGCTAAAGGTAAACTTCAATTAAATTTATTTTGGTTTTATGTGCAAAGAGGTCCAAGAAATTATTAGAAAACCAAAAGAGAGTGAATGATATTACAAATGTTATATATAATTTAAATAATAAGATGACATTTTATCATTTATTGTTAATTTAACCTTTTATTTCATAGAAACAGAAATGCATACTTAATAGGAAAGTGAATGATATACTAAAAATAACCATATTTTAATAATATCTTCTTTAAAGTAAAATATTGTTTCTTATATTTTAAAAGAAGTAATACTGGTTTACTTGGTTAGGTGTTTTTTTAGCATCTTGGTTCACAAGTTCTTGTTTTTCCTTCTAAAAATACAATAACTTATTTCAGAGTAACAGCAAACAAAAATAGAGAGGACACTTATCTGAATAATCAAATTACAGTAAATTACACTTGTTGCACCGGTTCTACACTTCTGCTAGAGAAAATGCAAACATAATTAAACAGGATTTTCTCTCCTCTCAACTGGTGCTCTCTGAATAGGAGCTTGATATTTTTACTCAGGTTTTAAATTAAACTAATGGCCTGTTTCATCACCCCACTTGGTTTGTTGGGGGCACAGTGTATTTTATTTTGAAATTGCAGCTATATGACTACTTACAAATATCTGTCTTTGTGGATGGAAATACCTTCAATGAGAAGGTGCAATGAAGTGCTTGTGAGTTGGGCTGTAATGGAGCAGGGGGCTTGGATAGGAAAGAGAAGTTAAAGTCTTGGTTGGATGTAGAGGTCTGGAGGCATTGGAGAGTTCCAGTAACCAGCTTGGTCCTTGGTGAGCCATGTACTGTGCAAGACTGGGAAACTTGCACCAGTTTTCTTTCAGTCAGGGAGACACCTGATACTACTTTTGTCCTTCTGCTCCACACCCAATCAGTCACCACCTTTCTGAGAAGGTTCATTAAGCTGTTAGGCACGTGGATGCAGCCCCTGCTGGCCAGGGGATGCAGCAGGAGAGCTTTGTCCAGCAGCACTTGTGTAGGTCCTCTTGGTTCCTTTCAAGGTCCCTGGCTAGGCCTCAGTGTTACACCTTCTGAGCATTGGCTTTGTGCATGAATGACTTTCCAGAGTAGAGGCACACCTGTGAATATTCGTTATAAGTTGTCTGTGCTGGCACAAATTGAAGTCAAGACCTCGTGGGCAGCCGCTGGATTTGAGTGAAGTACAGGGTAGGCATGCTGGGTATAGCAAAAGAAACCTGATGGTAGAAATTGCAGCTGAAAGCATTCAGGGAAATACATCCAGCTCCTGGGAGCACTTTTGAAGGCAACAGGGTGAAGGATAACTTGAAATTGAAAGTTGACATTTCACTTTTCATTGAGTTTCTGGTGTATCACTGGTGTCAGTCCCAGCTTTGCAGCAGTGAGAAGGTGTGACCAGAGACCTCACACCTGAGCTTGTCTCCCTGGAGACTGGGCATCCTACTGAGGCACACAGGTCCTGTGAGATGCAGCATCTACAGCAGGCTTTTAAGTTTGCAGGAAACCCCCACAGCTTTTATGAGATGCAGGTAGAGCAGCAAGCCTGGTTGCTACTAGTGACAGAATCAGTCCTTTATGTGGTTAATAATATGCTCTGTGCAGCTTTAGTAATCAGTTGAGAGAAATTTTGGCTTCTCTTGAAAAATCAAAGTGATCATTAACTTACAGTGAGCTGACACCAGAAATGAGTCAGAAAGGATCTTGATCTGAAAGCTTCCCTGTAGGGCACGTACATGCATCCTCAAGCTTTTCTCTTCTTTCCCTGGGAGGGCTTGCCCTCATCCAGTTCATAACTCTTTGACTTTCTGCCTGATATTGGTAACTTTTGAAAAGTTGCCAAGGGGCAGAATTATCTGATTCCCAGGAACATTTGCACGTTCTCCAAAAACCCATTTTATTTCTCAATAAGAAAGACTTTTTGGGAAATCTAATTGGAGAGTGATCATAATTTCCTGCTCAGACCAATGGGAAAGAGGCAATTGAAGCACTTAGCCTGTCTATAATCATGATTTGCCATACCGTCTGGAATCTTTGGTTGAGGTGGATGAATGGAGCAATACTGAATAAACAAAAATTTGGGGATAGGGCTTTCAAATTCAGATTGATCTATTTATGTTCACACTTTATGGACTTTAACTGGTATGCTAAGCCAACATTTACTTCCCCACATTTCCATAGGATTGCTGTTTGTAGTGAAAACCCAGGCAGAGGGCCGAAAAAATTATGAGGCCATTGTGCAGTGGAAATTATTTTGCTGCAATGATTATTAACGAGAAGGAGAGCAAAATGGATCAAAAAATTACTGATTTCTCCCATAAATGCCAGAGTGTTACTTCTAACATCATCAGGAGCTATAAGGAACAAAAGTTACATTTTAAGACCCTCCTTGGTTTCCAGAATAAGGAATGAGGGGAGGGATAGTTCATGCTTCATGCTCCTCTCCATATTTGACCTGTGAAATATTTGAGTGAAAAATGAACTTTGCAGGCAATATGAAAATAATTAATGGGAAGGCAGGAGGACTTCACCTTTTATCTTAGTTTGTGAGCTGCTAGAACCAGATCTTTGATTCTCCCTGAGTAAATGGCCTCTGAACTTCCTGAGAAGGGACAGTCTACAGTTCACTGTCTCACTTCCTTGGAAAGAAGAAGCTGAGTCGTTTCAGTGCCTGAGAGCTTCTCTCTTCAAGACATCTCTCTTCTGACTGTGAGCAGATGTCAGAGGCTCTCCCCAGAGTGGGCAGGCTTACTGCTCCTGTCCTTTCACAAGAGGATACTTCCCAACACTGTGTTTCTGCATGTGTGTGCACATGCCTTCTCTCTAAACTCTCTCAAGAGCTATTAAAAAGCAGTTAAACAAAGTTCTCCAGCTGAGACCAAACAGATCTGTTGCTGAATAGAATTCCATAGCATTGCTTTCACAGACAGAAAGAGAGGAATAAGTTCAGGGCAGATACAGACAGCAGCAACTTTGGAGACTGAATAGATCTATAGCCCTAAAGCTAAAAATAACCATCTTGTTTTGACTCTTTTGTATCTTTGTGTAATCTTTTATGGGAGTGTTTTTCGTCTCACTATCTAGTTTCTGGAATTTTAGAGTTTTATTATTTGCTGAGGCCTCTTCATGAGACCAGTACCACCAGCAGAAAGCTGTTTGGTTGCTAAAGAGTGTAAAGTTTTGGTTGTTACGATAGAGGGACAAAGTTCTTGGCTGTATCCAGCTGGAAAAGGTGGTTGCTCTTGGGAGCCATTTAAGTTAGTCTGCATGATCTAGGAGAGACTGAGCAATTTTTAATAACTGACTGAACATTAAATCCTCCTGTAGCAACCCACTGCCCTCTTTCCTCTGGTTCTAGTCTTCAATTTTGGATGTAAATTTATTCATGGCCATTTGCGTTGGTGTTTTGCTTTGATTTATTTAGCTCTTTCCCGCTCTGATGTTGCTCCTTTTATATTCCTAGAGAGAAATTGTATCTCATCTTAGACTTTCTGGGTTAATAACCTGAGCTCTTTGACTATTCCTCCTCCCCCCCACTCCACCTCCCCCCCTCCAATAGTTCTTTTAGACTATTCCAGCATTTCCCCCCCTTTTTTTTTTTATTTGGTGGAAATTGGTCACCAAGCTGATGAACAGCATTCCAAATTAGAATTTACTGTTGACAGTATTGCCAATGGCAGTAATGACAATCCTCTTTTTGCATTACCAAGTTAATCCTAAATTGAATTATTTGTCATGCCAAAATCACCTCCAGTGTTGACACCTTTGCTTAGGATCAAACATATAATCAGTTAAAAACCCTATTTTTAAAAATATCTATGTATTAGTAAACCAACTGGTAACAAAATTTCTTATTAGCCCCAAAGTGCAGTAATTCACATTTAATACTATACATGCTGTTCCCATTCCTGCCTATCAGGCCTGCAGGATGCTCAAGACTATAATGGGCACATCATAATATAATAGAAGACATGCTCATTGTCATGAGAAACTTGTAAACTAATCCAAAATGTGACACTATGTAATGGCATCAAAACTGAAAGAGGGTAGTCTTACATTAGATATTAGGAAGACATTCTTTACTATGAGGGTGGTGAGGCTCTGGCACCAATTGCCCAGGAAAGTTGTGGATGCCCCATCCCTGGAGGTATTCCAGGCCAGGCTGGATGGAACTCTGAGTAACCTGGCTTAGTGGAAGATGTCCCTGCCCATGGCTAGATGATCTTTAAGGTCCTTTCCAATCCAAACCATTCCATGAATTTGTGACTGAGGCTGAGGTAAATAAATAAGCTCACAGTGTAGCTCAGAAAGACTAATACGTGGCATGATGGGATTCATAATTTTTAATTTAATTACTAAAAAAGATTTTATTAATGTGAAGCAGCAAACATAGCTGACAGAATGTTGGAAATAATCAGAAAGGGTATTCAGAATAAGGCAGGGGATTCTGAATGCCAGTTTGGTCTCTGCAGGTCAAGGAGAGTGCAGAGAAAGTACAAAGACAGCTAAGATGATTAAGAGGATGGAGTTGGTTCCTTATGAGGAGAAACTGTAAAGGCTAATACACTTCAAATAAAAGACAAGAAGGCTGGGATTGCAGTATGATTAAGCTTTTGGAAATTGTGGAGACATTGGAAAAGCTGAACACGGAATGACTTTTTAGCAAATTTCTTGATACTAGATATATAGGGATCTTGGTGAAGCCAGTAGGGGACTGGTTTAAAACAGGAAAAAATACTCTTTTTACTTCACAGACAGGGAATTGCTGGATTTAGCTACTACAGAACTCTGTGTACACAGTGTCAGCAGGCTCAAAATAGATTAGTTTGTGGACATCAGGTGCAATTAGATCAAATTACTTAGGGCCGTGTACACTCAAATTGTCAACAGTTCCAAATACAGAGGATCCGTAACTTCTCAGGGCTACCTGGTCCACTGCTTGATCACCCTTGAAGTGAAAGAGGTTTATCTAATCTTTAATGAAAATTTTGCATGTTTCAGCTCATGTCTGTTGCTTCTGGTTGCATCACTGTGAACCTCTAAGAAGAGAATGACTCCATCTTCTTGGTACTCTTCCATCAGGTAGCAGTACAATGCTCCACTGAGCCTTCTTTCTGCAGGTAGAAAAAATTCAGGCTTCTCATCCTGCCTTCCTTCCAGCTCCCAACCATACTGGTGGCTCTTCACTGGTCTTGCTGCAGGGTGTCAATGTTTTTCCACCATTTATTTCAAAGAAACACGTTAATTTTAAATAATAGCATTTTGGACTGGTATCTTCTTTTTAAAAACTTTTATAAAACTCATCTCAAGGAGTTTTTAAATGTGGAGAGACAGTAATATCATACTCATCCCCAGCATTGAAGTGTATGACATCTGGTCACTGATATTGCTGATCCTACAATTTGGGTTTTCAACTTGAGAGTGCTATAACCCTCCAAATATTCAAAGTGACATTTGCAAAAATATTCTTCTTCCACCTTCTAGAAATAATATAATAAACATTGTCAAGATTCATTAAGTTTAAAGGGCAGGAAGGTCTAATCTCTGCATAAGGGACAGGATTAAAGCCACATAGTCCAGAATTTAAATGAGAATTCCCCAGTTGACCTAAGCTGTCTGTTCCAGTAATGGTAAAGTTCCAGATATTATCTGCATCTCCTGTAGAGACTTTCCTCCTTTTACTTCTGAGGTAGAAATCTATTTTTTAGCTTGAACAATGAAGCTAGCAATACTTCTGGGATTAAGGCTGCAATAATGATGGTGCAGTCAGTCCACTGAAGAAAAACATTTAATTTTCTTATGAAATCTAAGAGCCAAATATAGTTCCTAAGGTGCATATCTGTATTGTACGTACCTAAAAGAATGTAGCAACTTACAGGTTTTCCTCCCTGCAAACCAGCAATAAAAGTCAGATATCTTCTATGTATTGATTTACTCCACTGCTTCTAGACTGAATTGGGTAATAGCTTGCCATTAACTCGCAGTTCATCATCTTGTGGCATCTAATCAATAGATCAAGTGGTAGCTGCAGTTAATCTTATTTCTACATATCAATGTACAGATCAGCACAGACTTTTGTTTCTCTTCATTCTCTTCAAGACTGATCCAGGAATTCCCATTCTTGATGCCAGGATGGATCAAAAAACCTACTGCATTCCCTCCTTCCCTTTCTGTAATTTCTCCATAACCAGAGCAATTCACATCACTATCTAAACTCAAATTTTGTCAATCTAAATTTAGACACTTAATCTTCTCTTTCTTCCATCATTTCCATCTTTATACATTTCAGACATATCATCAGCTCTTCCTGTACCTGATTGGCACTTGGTTTCCTCTTTTCAGCTCTTTCCTGGAGCCCCTTTCCAGTCATCTCTCTTATAGTTTCCCACAAACCTTTACTTGGGCAGTTTCTTTGTCCTTCCTTTCATGAAAACAGCAGGCTTTCTCTTATAATAATTTTTGTTCTGGACTGCTTTTTCCTGTTTCTGACTTTCTGGTTGATATCCCTGTACAAGACTTAATCCACAGAATCACAGAATTATAGAATGGTTTTGGTTAGAAGGCACCTTAAAGATCACCTAGTTGCAACCCCCCTGACATGGGCAGGGACACCTTCCATGCAACCAGGTTGCTCAGAGCCCCCAAACCTGGCCTTCAACACTTTCAGGGATGGCACATCCATAGCTTCTTTGGTCAGCCTCACCACACTCACAGTAATGAACTTGCATGGAACAGCTCCTCTGAGAAGCTGTGCTAAGGCACACAGAGAGCAGGGAGGTGATGTGACACATCCAGCATAGCTTCACCAAGGGCAAGTCCTGCCTGACCAAACTACTGGCCTTCTCTGAAGGGGAGGGTTGCAAATGTCAGTTATCTGGACTTGGGTAAAACCATTGGCACAGTCCCCCACAACATCCTTCTCTCTAAATTGCAGAGGGATGGCTTTGGTGGGTAGATTATTTGGTGAATAAGGAAGAGGTCGAAGAGTCATATACAAAGAGTAGTGGTCAAAAACTCAAATTCCAGTGGATATCAGTGGCAAGTGGTGACCCTCAGGAGACCATATAAGAAAAAGTGTTATTTAATATCATTATTACTGACATAGGCAAAGGGATCAAGTGCAGCCTCAGCAAATTTGCAATGACACCAAGCCAAGTGGTGCAGTTGACACACATGAAGGAGGGGATGCTGTCCAGAGGGACCTGGACAATCTCTAGAAGTGGGCCTATGGGAATCTCATGAAGTTTAACAAGGCTAAGAGCAACGTCCTGGCGATGAAAGATGGAGAGCAGCCCTGCTGCCCCTGAGAAGAATTTGGGGTTGCTGGTGGGTGAGAGGCTGGATATACCTGGCAATGTGCTCTTGCAACCCAGAAAGGCAAATGTGTCCTGGGCTGGAGCAGAAGAGGTGTGTGCATGAGGTCAAGATTCTGCCCCTCTACTCTGTGCTGTGAGACCTCACCTGTGCATCCAGCTCTGGGGTAGCCAGCGCAGGAAAGACAATGATCTATTGGAGCAAGTCCAGAGAGGCCACCAAGATGGTTGGAGGGATGGAGTACCTCTCCTGTGAGGAAAGGCTGAGGGACTTTTCAGCCTGGATAAGTGACAGCTTCAAGTTGACCTAATTCTAGCCTTCTAGTATATGAAGGAAGGACAGAGAGGGACTTTTTATAAGAGCATGTAGTGGTAGGACAAGGGGGAATCTCTCATATGGTCCAATGATTTAATTTATTTTCCTAATGCAGTGTGTAAATGAATTGGTGCATGTGGTACAGCAGCATCCCTGCAGTCACAGTCCCCTGAAGGTTCAGGTCATGGGTAGCTCTGACTCATGTGTTCTGGCTTTTACTCCAGGGAAAACAGGCAATGTCAGGGTGAAGGAGCTGGTGTGTGTGCCTTTTGCCCAAGTCCAAATTTCTGGAGTGCATATTACAGCCCAAGGAGATTGGGAGTGCTCCAAGGTGCCCCAGCTTGAACACAGCCTACAAGACAGGAACACTCAGGGATTTTGTTATTTTGTTTTCATGACTTATCTATATTTGGACCCAATTCAGACAAAAATAGAAAGAAAACACAAGGCCGCATTTGTGTTACCTGCTTTGCAAGTAACTGCTTTTAGTAGAAATACATTCAGATGTATTACACAAAGCAAAGAAATAATGTTCCTAGAAAAACTGTAAGGCCTCTTTTTGAGAATATGAAAAAAAATAGAAACAAATCAAAATTAAAACAAAGACATATCTGATCTAAATTTGACATTTGTGAGTCATTTGCTTCAGATGCACATTTGACAGGTCTGTATGGATCCATCAGAAACAAAAACAACCTCCTTCACTCTAGAGGAATAAAGATTAAAAAGTATTATGAGAGAGTGTGTGAGTCACATGAAATGGCACTTAGACCCACAAATCAGTAGTGTGGGCAAATTAAATGAGGACATGTGGCACAAGTTATGAAATTACAGCAAAAAACAAGGATGAGATGAAAGGGATGCAGTGAAAAGAAGGAACTGAACAGCAATGACTTAGAACAGTTGGATGGATGGGCAGAATCCAATGGGATGAAGTTCAATAAGTGTCGAGTCCTGCACCTTGTCCACAATAACCCCCTGCAGCGTTATAGGCTGGGGACGGTGTGGCTGGACAGTACCCGGGTGGAAAGGGACCTGGGGGTTCTGGTGACAGCAGCTGAACATGAGCCAGGGTGTGCCCAGGTGGCCAAGAAGGCCAATGGCATCCTGGCCAGTATCAGGAATGGTGTGGCCAGCAGGAGCAGGGAGGTCATTCTTCCCCTGTACTCGGCACTGGTGAGGCCACACCTCGAGTGCTGTGTCCAGTTCTGGGCCCCTCCATTCAGGAAGGATGTTGAGATGCTTGAGCACGTCCAGAGGAGAGCAATGAGGCTGGTGAGGGGCTTGGAACACAAACCCTGTGAGGAACAGCTGAGGGAGCTGGGGTTGTTTAGCCTGGAGAAAAGGAGACTCAGAGGTGACCTTATCACTCTCTTCAACTTCCTGAAGGGTGGTTGTGGTCAGCTGGGGGTTGGTCTCTTTCTCCAGGCAACAACAGACAGAACAAGAGGACACAGTCTCAAGCTGCGCCAAGGGAGATACAGGCTTGATTTAATGAGGAAGTTTTTCACAGAAAGAGGGGTAAAATACTGAAATCATCTGCTCAGGGAGGTGGTGGAGTCACCATCCCTGGATGTGTTTAAAGAAAGACTGGATGTGGCACTTGGTGCTATGATCTAGTTGAGGTGTTAAAACATGGCTTGGACTCGATGATCTTAGAGGCCTCTACTAACCTAAAAATTCTGTGATTCTGTGATTCAGTGGCTGTGCTTGCTTTGGATGGGCTGCTAGGTGGTGAGAAAAATAATGGATACAGCTGGATAAACTACTGAGTTTTGGATGAATTTTGCAGCTGGGGTGGTGACATAAACTACTTGTCATCACAGGTATTTTCCTTCATTTATAACCTGGTTACCCATCCATCTCCAAACATCACTTTCTTTATAGTGAACACTTCCTAAATTGTGCCCCTCAAAACTGGGGAAGTAATTGGAATAATAAAGAAAAATATAGAGTTCTTTCAAGAACTAATAGTTTTGTTATCTTGTGTGAGTCAGCTTGTGTGGGAGTTGAAGAGCTTTGTAGCACATTTGTTAACTCTGTGCAGCTAGTGAAGTTAGTGTTTAAATGAATGCCTATGAAAGTTGTCTCATCCAACTAAGTCAATTTATTTTAAGTCTTTGCAACAAATCTGTTCTTAAAATCTCTTTGGTATTAGGTTAAATTCCTCAGTGTAAAATGAATTGCATATCAGATTTTGCACATTATGAAAGCTGTACCCACAGTGTTTCCAGGCTTGAGAATATTAATTGGTGGAATTTAAGGATGAATACAGATGGCAAGCCTATTAATAAATGATGGGTAGGGAAGTACACACCAATTCTTAGAAAAATATTGTATGTGGAGGGTATGGTGTAGTTTAAGATAAGCACGATTTTCATCCCCAAAGAATTTTTATATATATTTGCAAATTAAACCTAATATATGTATGTAATAGAAAAGGATAACTCTGCAGCAGGTTGAAATTGCTCACTTTTAGTGAAAAATAGAAATATTCTCATTAAGACAGAATATTAAACAGCTGGCAGAGTGAGCATTTCTTGGCTGAGTATAAGGAAAAAAAAATCAAATACAGCATCTCTCCATGCAGTAGAAGATTGTGAAGAGGCAGTCCTGTAACATCCAAGTGTGTACTCTCAGAACTCAGTGCAGTTGTGCATGTGCTTTGCAAGGATTTACAGGCTGTGACAGAGACAATGCAACATTTTATGAGAATAGAGTGAGTGTCAGGACCACTGACCAAGCTAATGCTGCTGCTGCAGTCCTGCCTGGTGGTAACCTTGGTCATGCTTGGAGTGCATGTGGATGAGAAGCTGATAGCAAAATAGCATTCAGTGAAGTCTGCTTTGGAGTACAATATCTGTGTGAAGTCCAGGGAAAAAAAAGCTGCTGTGTTACTGAGGTGACGCAAGTATGTGCAGAACCTCCTGGCACCACAGCCTCAAGTGCAGAGCACCCTGTGGGTAACTTGGTGTCAGCCTGTATTGCTCTCCCTGCACTACTGGGAACTCTTAAGGGTTGCACAGTGATGTTTGTGATGCAAACAACAGTAAGGACTTGAGTTTAGCTGCTTAAAAAGAAGCCTTTCCTTACAGAAATGTCCTGCAGAAGTTAACCTGGGAAATGAAATTAATAAATTCAAGCTAGTCAAATAGTAGTTTTATAAAAGTGGTTCTTAATTTTCATCAGTAACTTGCATGAAGAGGCAGAGACCTCCTTAGCAAGTTCCCTGACAACACAAATCTGAGAGGACTAGTCAATACCTTGGAGTGCTGTGCAGCCCTTCAGAAGGACCATGACTGGCTGGAGAGATGGGCAGAGAAGTACCATCTGAAATTCAACAAAGGCAAATGCAGGGTCCTGCACTTGGGGAAGAATACCCTACACAGGACAGGCTGGGGGCTGACCTGCTGGAAGCAGCTCTGCAGAGAAGGAGCTGGAAGGCAACAAGCCATCCGTAAGCCAGCAGTGCCCTTGTGGCCAAGAAGGCCAAAGGTATCCTGTAGTACATTTGGAAGAGCATTGCCAGCAGGTCCAGGGAGGTGATCCTGCCCCTCTGCTCAGCCCTAGAGAGGCCACATCTGGAGTGTTCTGTCCAGTTCTGGGCTCCACAATACAGGGGAGACATGGAACTTCTGGAGTGGGTCCAGAGGAGGACTACAAAGATCATGAGGGGACTGGAGCATCTCTCTTTTGAGCAAGGGCTGAGGGAGCTGGGCCTGTTCAGCCTCAAGGGGAGGCACCTGAGAGAGGACCTCACTAATGTCTATCAGTCTCTGAAGGAAGGGTGTCAAGAAGATGGACCAGGCTTTTAGTGGTGCTGAGTGCTAGGACAGGAGGCAGTGGGAAGAAAATGATGCACAGGAAATTCCACCTGAATATGAGGAAGAACTTTACTGTGCAGGTGACAGAGTACTGGAACAGGCTGCCAGAGAGGCTGTGGAGTCTCCCTCACTGGAGATACTCAAGAATAGTTTGGACACAATCCTATGCTATGTGTTCTGGAATGGCCCTGCTTGAGCGGGGAGGTTGGACCAAATGACCCACTGTGCTCCCTTCCAACCTGACCCGTTCTGCGATTCTGTGAAAGTTTGGTATTGACTTGAGGGGTAGGGAGCTGATAGATAGAAGGAAGGTTGGAGAGAAAACACCCTTCATGCTATGAAATTACAGAAAAACAGATAAACATAAGTTAAATTTTATATATACTTCTTTTATCCTGAATGCCAGTGTGTAAATTTCCCTGTATATTAGAAATGTAGAACATTTCTTACAACACTTAAGTTACCAAACTCCCATTGGCATAACTTCAGCCTAAATTTTACTCATTTTCTTCACGGGTTTAAAATCTCTTGATCAAATTCAAATCACCTTTTTAAGACTCTGGGATAATCCTTCAGGAATACTTCCAGTAATTCAGGGCTTTAGTTTGTGCTGCTTTATGATCAGTCTTTTGTATTTCCTGTACCTAATTATGCATTTTAATGAAGCTTGCCTCTATAACTTTCATCTCCCATAGAGATGATAATTTTCACTTAGAATAATTTTAGAATTCTTTCAGATGATTAGTAGTCTTTTGAATATATAATTTTTTTTACTCTGGCAGTTTGAAAGATCATACTAGTAATTTATGCCTGTTCTAGGCTCAAAACCTACTTGAGTTTAACCAAGCCAATTTTAAGTCACACTGTGGATATCTACCTGCAAATATCCTTTCACACTGACTGAATCTTGGGTTGGATTCATAGATATCAGCACAAACAAAGAGATGCAACCTGGGTTTAAGTGGATCTGACAGTGTTCACCATACATATTTGCAGTGATTCCCCTGTACTGGTTTGTACATCAGTTTAAGTTTTACTGCTGGGATGGGCAGTTTTTTCCATTTTACACAGAGAAGAAGCTAACCTTTCAGCAGCAGTAAGTAAGTCAGGTTCATATGGATGTCACCACCCAGAGTCTCCACTGACTGAGGTGGATGGTCCCACGGAACCAGCAACAAAAGGTTGGGGCAGCAGCAGGTGGTGGGGAAGATGTGGTGGTGGTGGCTGGCTGTGGTGGGCTGCTGTTTGCACAGGTACAGAGAAGGCTGGCAATTATTGAGTGAAAACACAGCCAGCTTAAGAAACCTCCCCATGACTTTTTGGCTTAGAGCTGCCAATGTTTCTTACTATTTTAAATACTTATCTTGCAGGCAGAGATAGAAGTATGAGTTTGGTAGCAGGCACAGCTGGTGCCATGGACTATCCTTTATTGTCCTTGGTCATGGAGGTAGAGGAGGATATCAGTACCTGAAGTCCTCTTCAACCTGGTGGGGAGCTGAAAGTGGGGGTGATTGTAAGGAATACTCCTTAATTGAGACTCTGTGTGTTTGTAGTGAGGGGTGGAACAGCTGGAAGTGTTGCCACAGACCCATTGTAATCCTGCTGGGATCATCAACCCTGAAATAGATTTTCATTATTAGAAGAGTATGAATAACATAAACAAAAGGTGGTGATTTACCTTGCTTCTTTTTTATTAAATTTTTCCTCACTTTATTAAAAAGTGAGTTTTATCCTATAGTTGTGAGCCATCTCTGTAAGTAGTTGGTTGGTAGTCTGCTCTTATGAATTATTAATAATTGCTCTTTAATTATTGCTTGAAGAAAACTTTTATAATGAAAGTACTGGGGATGAGTGGGTTTTTTGCATTTTTCTGTGAAGATATCTTTGTTTTGCTTGCTTAAGGAAATTAGACTTAATGTGGTAATGGGCATATACATGTATGTGAATTATGTTTGTGAAGGCATATGAATACAGTTACCATAATACCTTAATGTCTGTCTGACCAATTTCTACAAAATTTAATGAAGGGATAGAAGTCTTACAGTCACTGTGTTCATAAACATTCTGTGAAAAAATAGAAATCCTTGTAGAGGAAAGAAGCCCTTTTAAGGACCTTGCCAAAAGGAAGTCTGCTGTGTTTAAAAGACACCAAAGAATCCCAGTGGAAGGCTTCCCCCTTGAGATGTGAACCAGTGGGATGTCGTTGGCTCTACTACAGAGAAAGCTACTTGTTTACTCTATTTGGATCCGTCCCTTCTTCAAGTCAGAAGACAATTTTTTATTTAATTGTAACACCAACTTGAAGGGGACTTGAATAAATTAATTTGTTTTGTTTTGTTTTGGACAATGCATAAGTCTAAGTATAAATGGCAAATCTACTTCTTTCCCTTCAAAAGTGTAGCTGAATGTTGGGGGTTAGATTTGGTTTTCTTTTTGTTTTGTTTTGTTTTGCCCTTGGAATTTTTTTCCTCGACACTGACGACTGGGTGATCGACTGGGTGATCGTCAGTACTTAACAAAGACAAAAGAAACCAGGGAAGGAAAGACCGAAGGGACAGGGGGGCTGGGGCTGGGCACTTTTCGCCTTGGCACTCGAGGAGAGAGGACGCCCAGGCTGTTCGCTTGTTTCGAGAGGAGTTTCACTGTCACCATCGTCTCCGCTCCTGGGAAGACCCACCGCCATCTGCTCGTGTGCCCGGGGATTTCTGAGCTCGCCTCCTGCCCTGCTGGAGAGGGCCCGACCCTGTCCCGCCGTCGCTTTGAGGCTTTTGCCTACACTGACCTCACCCTCTGCTCAGCCAGGACGTCTCTGCTGCTTCAGCCACCACTGCGGCACTGCTCATCTACCTCATCACCAGCCCGGGATCTCCCACCGTTAGAGCTCGGTGCCTCAGAGCCACTGGGGATCAGGCTGCCCTGGGATTTGTGGTCCCTCGAGGTTTCTTGGTTTCTGCGTTATTGTTAATGCTGTAGTTGTTCGTTTGTTTGTTTGCTTGTTTTGTTAGATATATATATTAGTAAAAAAACCCCTGTTATTCCCATTCCCACATCTTTTGCCTGAGAGCCCCTTAATTTCAAATTTATAATAATTTGGAGGGAGGGGGTTTACAGTCTCCATTGCAAGGGGAGCACCGGTTTTCCCCTAGCAGATACCTGTCTTTTCAAACCAAGACACTGAATTAAGAGTGTTGTGTGACTATAATTTCTTCTGGAGAAATCCTCCCCAGCCACACTTGTGTAAATAATAGGGTCTACATAGTGTTGCTGTCTCCTCTCATAAAAGCAGAGGGAGAATGGATGGAAAACAACAGTCAACGTTCTCAGTTACCAAAGTAGGAATTCAGTCACTCAGCAGTCATGCTGGGCTGCCTGAGAGAAAAACTTCAAACAGCAAGAGGACATTGGAATGTGATCTCATCTGTGGGAAGGAGAACTCCTAAAACTATGTCACTATCTCACTACCCTCCTTCTATTGATTACTAGTAATGGGAGAGGATGCAGGTTAAGCTTAAATATCAGCTATGAAACATGATTGTTTTAGAGAAGACTAGCCTGAACCATCTTTCTTTAGGTACCATATATATAGGTGCTACATGTAACCACCAACTGCTGAGAAGAGCCCAGCTTCTGACTCAAAGAAATCATCTGATTCAGAGAAGCTGTTGAATCCTATTATGGGGTATTATGGGGTACACCCTCTCAGCCCTTACCACTTATTTCTAGCACAGCTGTCAATGCAAAAAAAGTAATAATTGCAGGAATAAGAGTCATTTGGGAACTTTTGATTGCAAAGAAAAACCTCAGGAATCAGCCTGGGATGTATCAAGGTGGAAGTATAATATTAACAGTTGGAGGTTGGAATGAAGTCTTGAAGGAGGCCCAAACAGATCAACTTATTTAGCAATGTCTAATTAACTTTTGAACAGCTTCAAAGATGGAGGATCCAGAAACCCTTGGGGTTCAGTATTTGACAGCCTTTCTAGTAGAAGAGTTTATCCTAATATTAATGGGAATTTTGTATGTTCCAACTCGTGTTTGCTGCCTTTGGTCACCTCTCTATTCACCTCTGAGAAGAGAGTTTCTGCATCTCCTTTGTACTCTCCCTTCAGGTAGCTGAAGATAGCAGCAAAATGCTCCAGTGTGCCTTTGTCCATACAGATTGAAGTCAGGTTTCTCATCCTGTTCTCAGGTTTCTAGTGCTCCAGCCCTTACCATATTGACTGCCCTGCACAGGCCTTGCTCACCGTGTCCATGTTTTTCTCGGACTGGCAACACCTCCTGGACAAAGACCTCCAGACTTTTTAGTGCCAAACAGAGAAGAAGCACTTGATTCAACATGCTGGCTACACTCCTGGTAGAACAGACTAAGATGTGTTAGTCTAACACAAATAACTGTGTGATGGTGTTCATTGTACTGCTTACCAAAACACCAAAGTCCTTTTTGGCAAAACTTCCTTTTTTTTTTTTTTACCACTTTATTTACCCATATTGTACCATTGCTTAGAATTGTTACATCTACATTTAAAGACTTGGCATTTGGCTTCTATGCACTTCACAAGACTCCTGCCAGCCCTTTTCTCAAAGCTGTTGAGATCTCTGCATGGCAGCTCAACCTGCAGCATATTAACTGCTCCACTCAGCTTGATGACCTGCATTTACTGAGAGTCTTATGGATCTCCCATGAGCAGTATTGGCCCCAGTATCAAGCTCTAAGGGATGACAGCGATAATGAGCTGCTGGTTGGGCTTTATACCACTAGTCACAACCCTTTTAACTTAGTCATTAGAACTATTTTATCTTCATTATCTGCTTATCCGGCCAATATCTCACCAACTTGGTCACAGAACACCATAAGAGGAAGACCTTGGTAAAGTCATTGTATAAATTATCCTACTGCTTTCTTCTTGCCCACTGTGCCAATCATTTCACCATACAAAGCTATCATGTCAGTCAGGCAGAATTAGTCTTTGGTAAATCCATGCCAACTGTTTCTAATCATGTTCCTTTTTTCCTTTTTTTTTTAACATATGTTTACGTATTTGAATTGTTTCCTTGTGTTGTCTGGAGTACAAGCTAATTAAAGTCTCATTCTTTCTCCTAATTAAATAGGATATGGTGAATCACTCTATGGAGACATTAGCACAAACATAAGGAACTTTTAAGTATATCAAGACCAGCAAAACCATAAAGGAAGTGATGGTTTTTGCCAGCTTTTGAAGAATAACAAATGGTTGTGACAGATGCACAGGCTGCCAAAACATAAATAACTTCTTCGTATAGGTTCCCTCTTCAGAAGGTGTCAGGGAGTTCACTCCATTGATCTTGTGTCAGGTAAAGATGGAATGATGACGAGGAACAATTTTTTAAAGGCAATGGCAAAATACCTCCAGGACTCTGGGGTAACACCCAGGAAATACCAAGACAGTAATGAGAATATGGTTAAAGCTTCCTGCAATTACATATGACCTGGACTGAAACTACAACTGATTAAAACTACCACACTATGAAAGAGAATAATAGCAAATTTGGGGATGATCCCAGAAAAGTCAATAAAACTTACAGTAATTAAACTGGATGAAATAGCTAGAAATAGTTATAAAGCATGCAGCTGACATGATATGACAGAGCATGAATGATAGTTATATAAAGGAAAATCTTGCATCTCTAGAGCAAGAATATTTTAGATACTTCAACAGAAAAACAGATAAGCATAATTCATAGCCACCATTTGCTTGGATTTTAAAAAGCATTGATATCTGTTGAAACACTGAAGAAGAATTCTTAGTGATGAGTTAGTGTGACTAGATTTAAAAAATTAAAAGCTAAATTTAAACTAATCTATAATTTATTTTAAGTCTGTAGACTGCAGGGGAAGTAGCCTGTAGCCAGCACAAGTAACAGCTGACATAATCGTTTCATGGTTGAACCCTCCCTCCTCCCTCTTTCCTCAGAAACAAGATTCGTTGTTACCATTGCATTATCTAAGACTCCATAAGCAAAACAGGAGATAAGGAAAGCAAAAAAAAGCCTCCTTGGAAAGATAAAGAAAGGAATGCAACAGCTCAGGGAGGGAAAGTGACTGCTGAGGTAAGATGAGGCATTACCAGCTTTAAACAAAGAACTGGAAAAAAATTGTAAAAGGTGAACAAAACAGAGGAGTTGTGGATGCTTTGAACTTGTGAATGCTTTGAACTTTATGGAGTTGAATCTGCATGATCTCTGCTGTAGAGCATCTCCAGTCTCATGACTCACAGGACATCTGGCCAACAGACCGGTGAGAATTTATTAACAGAGGTTACATATCACTGCTTGGTCTGCATAGTTGTGTATGTTCCAGTAAAGCTTGTCTGTTAGAGGATGGACTTTTTAATCTCAGCTCTTGATTGCCCACTACCCACATATATCACTCTGGCATCAGATTTGGCATTTCTGGGTGGGCTTGAAAGTTAAGTGAAGTGAGAAAGATAGGCTCCCAGGCAGCACTAGGGGTTTGAAGGATCACTGTTTCCTTCTCTGAATGGAAGGAAGGTGGAAGCGTCAAGATAACTTTGTTTTGAAACAGGAGCAGTTATCTCCTCATACATTACTAGAAAATAGGTTGGAAATAACTGGAAGCTAGCAAGTCACACTTCAAATGTATATGCCTCCCACCCAGTCAGCTGCATAGGCATGCAAAGAGGCACCTATGACACACCTGGTGATGCATCTGCTGTCAGGAGAAGCTCATAAGAGTCACATCAAACCCTGGGTTAATGAAGGGGCCACTGCCTCAGCTGAAAAAAGTGGAGGAGGTCATGATCTGTCTCCGTCTCGTCTCTGTCTTTGATTTGTTAATAGATGAAGAAAAAGCAATGTAAGGCTATAAGGACTTCCTGCCCAAGCCAAAACCACAAAATACTCTTTTTGGATGTCACTGTAAAGGTGACAAAGCCAAAAAATTGGGTAGGTTTGTTGGTTTGTAGGTGGCCCAGTTTATGATGGAGGGGGAACACCTCACATGGGGTGTGTGATGGGGACTGTAGTATTAGCAAAATGATCCAGAAAAATTTGCTGTTTCTTTATGTTCAGGTTGACAGATGGCAGCATTAAAAGACACCTTGGTGGATCAGCCACTGCTAGGAACCTGTTTCACATCATGTAGTGAAGCACCAGCTTTTGCACTGCAGGAAAAGGGCATGCAGACAGAAAAGAGCACACCTCATTCAGCTTCAGCATTCAAGGCTGTAAGTCTTTAAGAGGTGGCCTGCTCCATCATCTCAAGGAAGAGTTTTGGCTAGATGCTAGATTTAACCCTCTCTTATTTAGTGGGATAGTTTGGAATGGAGAGTGGCATGGTGTCACAAGCATACTGACTTAGATAAAAACTTGACATTGTCTAAACACACAAATCAGATTGTGAACACGTGCTAACCCTCAGGGAATTTCAGGAATGAATAAAACCTTGAGAACATTATTAAGTGGTGCCTGATGGTCTAAGATAAGTGAAGATGTAGCGATGTGTGTTAGGAATGTAACATTTATGACCACCAGTTACATGCAAATGTAATAAACTCAAAAGAGGATGTCTAGACTATAGAGCAGGTTGTGAAATGGACCCTTCTTATCCCAAACTTATATTTTCACCAATTGACTGAAGTATTTCCAACTTACAGGAAGAGAGCCAGCACAGCTGCTCAGACAATGAAAGGACAGATGTTTCTCTGACAGAAGCTGGCTATGGCTTGGGCCTATATGTCACAGGAAAAATTATAAATGATTGTGTCTGGCATTAGGGTTTGCACAAAGGCTTTGCATTGCTGGACATCCCCAGGGAGAACTGCTGAAGGCTGAGAATGGCTCTGAAAGAAGTTGTAAAGCAGCAAGGGGAAAGCCTGAGAAATGAATCTCCCAATAATCCTAATGCTGGAATGAGGAACTACTGCATCTCCTGGAATAGGAGAGACTTGAGGATGCTCCATTTGTGATTAGGAGCGTGGCTGCCAAATAAATTACAACCATATGGTCCAACAGACAGATGGATTCCAGGCATGTTAAAGACAGTGTCAGCTACACACCACCAGGTAGCCGAGCATACATTAGAAGCAAATGTTCAAAAGATGGATAAAGTAGTGTGCTTGTTGCACCTGGCAGGATGAAATATTGGAGACTGAGTAACAGAGAGTCAAAGGAAAAAGCACATGCTGACACTTCAGGGATGAAACTTCTAAGAAGTGTCAAGTAGGCCAACCCCACCTAAATCTAAAAAAGGGGAAAAAAGGCCAGAAAAAAACATGTTCAAGTTTTCAAATTCAAACACATGGAAAAGATCACGAAGCTGAGGATTTGACTTTAATTTTGCAGAAAAATCAAAATGTAGCCTGACTGAGACAGAGAGAATGATAAATATCACAGCATCTCTAATCCTTTTTGAGTCGAAGTACTTTCAAATTTGTGATTTCAGGTTTTCCCCTGTTTGCTGTTACCTGTATAGCACTGAGGATACAATGCACCTGACAAAAATAACACACCTGTGAGAAGTTTGGCAGGAAAGGTAATAGTTCCCAGTCGAAAAGACACTCTGACAAAGGAGTGGAAATCCAGGACATATTTAAATAAAAGACAGATAAAGAGTAGAACATATTGGTCAAGGTATAAAGGCTACATGAAAAGATATTGGAAATCTGAAAATAAAATTTTTTAAACTGTGCTTAAACTTGTCTAATATTTCACAGTCAGGCTACATGACACATCTTTTCTGTCCACCCTAAACACAGCTGCTTCATATATGAGGTCTGGCTGATCCTACTTGTTGGCGAATGCACTGAGAGGAGCAGGAAACAGGGAACTCAGGCAGATCAGTAGCATGAATGCTGAAGCCCCTACAGTGTTGTACAAGATCTCTAAGTCCTCCTAATTGAACAGCAGCCAAGCCACAGTACTGGAACAGTGATTCATAGGAGATGTGCTGCCTGTCTGGAAAAAGAAAATCAATCCACAAATGAAAAGATCTAATGTTATTGAAAGTACTCAAAGGATAGAAAGTAAAAACAAAAACATAAACCAAAGTCTCTTGTTCTTGGTGGCAAACAGCACTTGCAGCAGATGCGCTGAGATGGAGATTGTCCTCCCCACTGAGATTAGAAGGATTGCGTTGGATGCAGCTATGGATAAAGAGTGGCAAGCACAGGCTTCATGGAAACTATTCACTTTTGAAAAGGATCAAGTTCTCAGTTAAATGGTTGCCTGGTGTGTCATTTTAAGATCACTCTGCAGAAGTATAAGAAAACAGCATTAGTTGATGTATGAAAAAGATGTGTGTGAAAAAGCTGTGTGTGTTTCAGAATAATGTGTGAATCTGATTTAATTAATGACATTTCCAATCAAACTGTGTTTACTGACTCC
This sequence comes from Alaudala cheleensis, assembly GCA_013398995.1. NCBI lineage: Eukaryota > Metazoa > Chordata > Aves > Passeriformes > Alaudidae > Alaudala > Alaudala cheleensis. The sequence goes on from VWYE01015424.1 coordinate 194,732, forward strand.
AATGTAGCAGTTATTGAATGCTTTTTTTGTATAAACCACCTGTGTTTTCTGGTTGATTAATCATTAAATACCCAGCATCAAAATATAACCCCAAATGCAATTGATATGAAATTGTTTGATGTGAAAGAAATATTGGAACACATAGATATTCAAGAACTATCAGAAATGCTCTGGAAGCAGCCTGAACAGCCTTGATAGTTGTATAGTGGTACATACTGGAATGAATTGGAAGAAGGAAGAATATCAATGGTATGATTTTCTTTGGCTGGTCACTCACCCACAGTTGCTGGAGTCTTAAATGCCTCTGTCTTGGCCACCAAGAAGTGATGGCTGCATAACTGGGCACATCCCAGTAAGCCTTAACTGCTATAGACACCTGCCATGCCAGGCCTTGATGCTGATAATAGTCTCATTTATTCAAGGAAGGTGGGACTGAGGGTAGCTGACATGGGTTGCAGTTAGTGTAATAACATTTTTCTCTTGCAAAGTCAAGCAGAAGTGCTGCCATGTGCTGCAGATGTGACACAAGGAACAGAGCAGGAAATTGGGGGAAAATGTCCCTAGAAAGACAGAGAAAGAAGTGTAACAGCCGAGAGAGTAAAAGCAACACTAAAGCAAGCCTCAGAAACAAAAATGGGAACAAAGTCAAAAGATCCAGACGAAAGAAGCAGTGAACACTTTGAACTCAAAGGCACTGAATCCACTCAGATCCCTGCAGGTGATCACTGCCAGGCCCCCAAGCCTCCCAGGATGTTTGAGCAAGAGATTGGTGAGATCTGCTATAAAACAGTGCTTGGGTTATTATAGTTGTGGAGGTAGCTTGTGAAATTAATCTGTCTCTGTCTCAGGTGTGTAGTGCCTGCTATGCAGATTTACCATTTTAGCAACAAAGGCTGATTCTGCTCTCAAAGCCACTCAAGTCTCTGGAATAATACAAAGACAAAGGAGAGTAATTATTATTAGAACCTGTGCTGCATCAGTTCTTCTAACTTCTGCGAAATAAAGAGGATATTGAAAATGTCATGAGTTTTCAGCACAGAACATGTTCGTTTCAATTGATGTACTGTGAATGGACAGTTTATACCAATAAAGTATTGATTATTGGATGCAAAAATTACCTATTGTATTGCGTTGCTTCTGTCTACTATCAGTTTCACAGTTCCTGAATAACTCTTGGGGTTATTCTCCCTCTCAAATACCTTCAATATTATACTCACAACTATGTATTTTTCACTATGTTTGACTCATTAACTTTCTGTTTTGCCTTTTAGACCAGTTTTTTTTTTTTCCCTGAGATTGTTCCAGTGAGGCCTTTCTGCAAATGTTGTCTTTGGAAGGTAATTTAGGATTTTCAGAGAGAAAATTCTATTTCATTGCTTAAAGAAGCCTTGTTATATAAGAACAAAAAATGACTGGTATACTAACCCCTTTTTTCATCCACTTTAGTTATTAAACAAGTCTTCTGGGGGTAATATAAGTTCAGAGATTCTTGAACTTCTGCCAGAACCATGATACACTTCCAGCGGGTCTATATAACTCTTTAATGCCTAGAATGCAGCTGGATGTGTTGGGTTTACACATACCCAGAGTCTAATGCACATTGTCTGCTCCAACACCAAGTTGTTCTTTTGCCATAGCTCTCATCAGATTATATGATAAAGAGCCAGGTGCCAGCAATTGTAGCAATGATGCCCCAGTTAAATCTGCTTTAGATGAAAGTGCACCTGCTAGAAGTATTTTCCAGGACATGCAATCATTTAGCCTATAAATTCAAATAATGCTTATTTTCTTGGTTAAATTACACCTAGCAGTTTAGTCAGATACATAAAGAAAAGTTGGTACATATGCCAGAAATGACTAGATTTGAGTCTCTGATCACTGATACAGATTTTACAGCCTTGGAACTCCATGAATTCCAGTGGAGTTACTTCAGATTTATACCATTTAAACATGAAAAGGTTTGGAATCACTTTTAAGTATTTTCTATTATTATCTGGAAAAAAAATTTTATTTTTATTTGCAAAGATGTGCTCTCTGGCTGTTTTATTGATTTGTGGGCAGTAGTAATGGATATATGGTTTCTCTCTTGAGCCCTAGTTTTCAGATTTTAGGGCTGGATAACTTTCCAACCATGAACTGTTTCAGAGCTAACCAAGTGAAAGGCTGTTGGTGCTGTAAGGAAATTTATTGCCTTTAATGGATGCAGCCTGTCCCCACTGACTTCACTGAGCAACAACACAGGGTACAAATCACTAAAGGTAGTCTACCTTTTCTGAGAGCTTTCGTTGAATAGTTGCAGCTTAGGCCTGGAGTACAGCATTTAAAGTCTAAATGTTTTTCCTTGTGACCTGGTATAACTCATATGTTTCTTAGAAATCACCCCCTTAAAGATCTTGTTTCTTTCCACTGGATATTTGGTGCTGAACTAAGTTTGGGTGGTGAAAGTACAGTCTTGTGTTAAAGGTGGCTGGGGGTGTAGGTGCCCTAGAGAATGTAGGGATTAACAAGGACTTTGCAGATCTGTTGAAATTCATATTCTGAATGTTGTCACATACCCATGAACATTTTATCATCTTATGTCATTACCTGCAAAGTCTTACGCTACTCAGAGTTGCCAAACTAGTACTCCTGCTGTGATGTCCAGGGAAAAGAGGGGCTGGATGGCTGACAGACTAGTTTATTGTCTCAAGTGTGATTGCTATCATGATGTCTGTGATTAAAAGTACATTTATAGTGCCACTCTCACAGGAATTCCTTTTATATCTGAATTTGAGGGTTTTGTTTTTAAGCTGAAATCCAGTTGTATGCTGTATGCAGAGTAGGTAATAATAGGTCTTCTGGAATGGTCTTAGGTTATCTAATGGCATAATTAGAATTTTAAATACAAAGGTTCCTTTGTCAAACCATTACAGAGTCTTTAAAAGTCTGTCCTTGCTATTTTACATCATAAGTAAAACTTCTGTGTGAGGATGAAATAACAGCACATTTTCAGAAGCTGTGAACACAGTTTTTGAATAAAAGAGAATATACGTGTAATAGTACTTTTTGATGATACAGAACTAATTAAAACAAATTAATAAATGGTTTTATTCACATAATTTTAAGTGTAGCATGGGTTGCTCTGTTAGTCAGCAGAGGCTTTGCTCTGGATATATACAACCTCTTCTGCTGAGGAGTTGGATCTGTCTGGATTCTAATTATTTTTACCATGTTCCAATGTCTGCAGGATTATGGGGGTCTGCTATGCCAAAGGAGGCTTCTCTGTGCGAGGGTTGTCCTTAAAGAGCAGATGTTCCTTTAGATTTTAGGCCAGCAATATAAGATCTGAGAGGCCCAAAGTGTCTTTTTAACAGTACTGGAACTAGAAGTGGAGAAGAAGTAGATCTGTAGTCATGGAGTCAAACCTGATTCACTGCCGCAGCTTTTCCTTAGCTACATCCAGCAGATCCTGGGCAGAGCTGAGAATTAAAAAAGAAAAAAGAAAAAGAAAAAAGAAAAAAAGATATAAACATGTTAATACTGGTATTATTGCCTGTTCTTTTGGCACTTAGCTTTCCTCTTGGAGAAAAGCCAGCTCGTCTTCTGTTTTTTTCGGTGTTATAGATTCTCTTGAGATGCACAAAGCCGGGTCAGGCTTTGTGATTTGTGTTAAAGTGGTGGAGCTGAGAGTAAATCTATTAATTTATTTCAATGTGGGAAGTAAGAATCTGAACACTTACTGCAGTTGCTGAATCAGTAAACAGAGGTTAATAAATGGTACCACTCTGCAGATTTTTTCCTGCAGACAGCACCTGGAATAATTTTACAGGTATTGGTGGGACATTAAATATGAGTGAATCCAATGTAATTTTAAACTTGCAGACTTTCAGGTAACAGTGTAGCGAAAACAGACATTACAGGGGTTTTTATTGTAGTTCTGAAGCTGGAGACTTGGAACCATTTTGGAGTGACTAAGTTTTGCTGTGAAAATAAACGTTTCAATTGCAGATCAGGGTGATTCTGAGAAACAACTTTAGCTGCTGCACAAAGGTTATATCTGCAAGAGTTATAAAAAATACATCATATACAGGAGACCAGAAGTGAAGTATTACAAAGGCAAGAAATAAAATGAGAAAGCCAGGAATGAAAAAGGTTATAGTCTGGCTGGAAAGCAAGTGTTGAGTGGTCTAGGCATCTGCACAGTGCAGATGGGACTGATGTATTGTAAGCTTCTGTACGTATCAAGAACTACCTAAGATTACAAAGTTTATTGCTATATAATTTTTTTTTCTGTGAGTCCTGTTAGCAAAATTCACAGATGGATTCAAGAGAGAAGTAGATTTGTTCAGAGAGATAGATGTTTGATGGTGATGGGCTGAAAATTGTCAGTAAGGGAAAAACTGGGAGGAGAGGCAGCTTACTGAGTAGCACAGTGCTGCAGGAGTAATTGGAAGGTTGCCAGTGACCAAGAGTTAGAATAATGAAGCTGAGCACCACATAAATTTTTGGAAAAACTGGGAGTGACACCATTCCAGATCTAAGCCTGGGAGACTTCAACACTGTCCATCAGAACAAGTGCTAATTAACAGATCCCACCTTGCTCTAACGAGCAATGTAGAATTCACCCATTTCTCATCTCCTGAGCCGGAACATGAGACAGGTGACCATGACGGCAGTGGTATTTGTTATTAGCTGGTACAGGTGGTACAGCCTTTAGACAGTAGCTCTGGTGCATGTGATGAGTCCTGATTAGGTCATGCATAAAAGAGGTGATGAGGGAAAGAACCTGGGTACTCTTACCTGTTTTCTCTACTAAAATAAAGCTGATGTGAGTGCAATCTATTTGACTACTCACATAATCTGAGTCTTGTATGATTTGATTTTGAAAGCAGAAAAGGAAGCAGAAATGAAAAGGGAACAGGAAAAAATTATAGGGGAAAAAGCATGAACACTTAAAAATGTGGCTCTAGCATTTTTTTACTGCAAAATGAAGCAAATGGGATTTCAGTCTGGATTTTTGAAGGGTTTCAGAGACCTCACAAAATTACAGAAAGGAAGGGTTTTTATTAAGGTAAGGGGAATCATTATAGTGTGGTTTTAGGAAACATTGCTGAGTTTGCTTAAGTGCAAAATAGATGAGAGAGGATGTACATAAGACCTTAAAGAGATCAAGCAGCAATATAGGTGGGGGATTTAGCTATCAAAATTCTATAGGATTGTCCAGCTTTTCCAAATACTCCCTGTGACTATTATGAAAATGAGGAGGAGCAATACAGCCAGATAGTATGATCTTATTAGTCAAATCACTAAAAATAGAAGCATCTGTTTGGAATGGGAAATATACTCTGAATGACAGAGTTGTGTTTTAATGATATCATCTGGAAGGTGGAGTTATCATGGCTGAGGGTTAGAAGGTGGAAAGACAAAACAAGGTGGGGAAAAAGGGGGATATTCTACACCAACAGGTCTGAATGAAATTGCCTTAGGGTGTTATTTAACTAAAATAAAAAACAACCTGTAAGTTGCTTTGTAATCCTGGCCTAGTTCAGGATTTTGTTACCAAAATGAGAATTTAATCTGTTTGAGCTACTGTTTTTCATCCCAGTTCATAGACAAGCAAACAAAAAAAAAATTGTGTTAGTGACTCTGTTGTCCAAAGGAGAACAAAACTGCAACAACTAACTTAAATGCAGACTAAGCAGGAACTTTGTTGTGCAGTAACATTATTTATACTTATTTCTTTGTTAAAAATAACTTAAATGTGTGACAAATGTATATCAAAAACCATTAGGGAATTAGCAGGTTATGTATCTGTTCTGTGCACCAATTTGTTTCTTTGATTGTTACCATGCTTTAGGATAGGCTAAACACCAGAGAAATCTTTTACCTCTCAAATATTACCTGACCCAGTAGGAAACATGGAGAGAGAAAATTCTCACTGTTTGGATAGTATTTGCTGCTTGAACTTCCATCTCTGTCCTGTCTAGGAAAGATACAGTATGTTGCATGGAAAACACTTGTGGACAGGACCTGAGCCACAGGCAGATAATTGGACCTTGGGGACTGGATTATTGAGAATGGCAAGTGATGTGCTGTGAAGAATGTAGATGTGTGTGTGGGACAGAGTACTTGGTAAGACAGAGGAAAGTTAAATTTCATGGTGAAGGTGTAATGATGTTGAGCAAGAGTGTGAGGTAGTGTGAAGATACCTGGTGTTCTTGTCCTCTTGTCCTCAATATTTCCTGAAGTATTCCCACTTAGATCAGCTGTTTATTAAATGTGGTGTGGGCAGCTTGGGAAATAATACACTGTAAGAAATACTTCTGTACTTCATAAGATCATTCCCTTATTGTTCACTAACCTGTTGTCATCACTACAAGCTCTGACCTAGACTTCTCATTAATCACAGCTGAAGAGTTTTGTAGTTCTCACACCAGGGAAGGAAGTCAGGGTTTTAGTTCCCAGCAATCTTCTCCTGTTCATAAATATTTTTGTTACTTTTGTGGGGAAAAGGAAAATCAACTTTCTTCTCCTCTCTCCTTGACTAAACTTGTTCCTTTTGGTGGAGTGCTGGTAACAGCAACAGTACTGGGAAAAGAAAGTTCAACAATTATGTTACTCAAATTTCTTTTGTAAAAAAAAAAATTAAAACTCAAACGTTTGCAAAACAAAACAGTACAAAAATGCTAAAAGAATCATCAATCACGAGACAAGGTAACATGCAGAGCTAGGTACATTCTGCTTTTGGTTGTACTGAAAGTTCCAGATGATGAAACTAATTTCAGGTTACTCTAGATTTTTCTTTTTACAAGAAAGAATAAACTCTAACACGTTTATTAAATCAGTTGCCTTCCTTATGATATCAAAAGTCTAAGAGTAAAATGCTCTGGTTTTAGGTCTTATAAATTCCTTATAGTGCAGAATTCAACACACTGAGATGGAACTTAGAGCATGACAGGTGCAGATTTATGAATCTAATAGTATTGCCATCTTAGATTTAGTTTTTGCTGTTGATTAAACTAAATATTATTAACATTTTGCATTGTAATGTATATAAGAATGCTTCTTTAAACTATTTTGCACTGCTGAGCTGACAGGTACTTAGCATATCAAAGCAGCAGTATGGTTGTAATACCCTGTTTAACTTAAACTAGGACATAAACACAAAATAAAATAAACCATGTATCTTTCTTGAAAGGTCTGCCTTTTTAAAGCTTAGATCTAAAAAGTATTTCCAAAGCTTATGGTAAATTGGGGATATTCTGTGCTATAAGAGGTCATGTTTTTTGGATGCATGACTCTTTGTCCACAAACTTTAAAAAGTTTCACAACCAACTCCATCAAGAGTCTTTTCTATTGAAATCTAATGCATTCTGTCACATCTTTTGCCTAAAGAATGAGAACTTGGCTCACCATAGCCAGAGGCAGGGCAGCAGAAGATGTGTACAGTGACTGTAAGTGGAAGTGAATGACTACTGAGTGCCCAGGCATGGGATGGGAAGGAGAGCTCGGCTCAGTCTGAGGCATGCTGGCAGGGCTGTCTCGTTCCCTGAGGATGTCCTTTGTGACCCTTCTCCTTTCCCCCTGCTTTTCCTGGGGCAAGAGGCCCTAGCAGGCAGGAGCAAGGACAGGGGTAGATGGCAGATCTGGAGGCAAGGGATTAAACAGAGCTGTCTGTGCTTTCCCAGCAGTGATGGGGGACAGAGCAAAAGCCTCGTCTTGCATCTGCTCTTGAAGGGGGGCTGCTGTCAGGCACACCCCTGTGCATGCTGAGGAAAGAAATGCCTGCATCATGTGCAGATGAAGATGACAGAGAGCACTTCTGCTCTGGTCCCTGGATGCTCTGCCAGTCCACACGAACAGCACAATTTGCCTGCTCTCCAGACATTTATTTTTTGAGTAGAGAGGAGGGCTGAGCACTCACAGGACAGCAAAGCAGAGAAATTAACAGGATGCTTAGAGAATTAATAATGTCCCATGGAACTACTCCGGATTTAGTTACCTGATAAAAAGTGGCTGAATCAATTAAACAGCCATCAAACCATACAGTGCCTGGCTGGACTCTGTAACCGTAGTTTGCCTGAAATCCAGTTTTGAATGCACATACATCATTCTTGTTAAGATCATTTTACCCACTTAGTGCAAACCAGAGCTCATGTTGTCCCTCTTAAGAGTCAGACTAACAATTAAATAGCACCAAAGACTTTTCCACCCAGGCACCATCCCATTAGTTCAGTTTTTGGTTTTGAGTAATTTCTAAAAATTCTGGAAGATGCCTACATTTTAATGCTCTACATTTCTTCCTGAAAGGAGAGCTGGGGATTTGCAGGTGCACATTGTGTGTACATGTCAGTGAGAGAGGCGGCTGCTTCATAGCACAGGTGTCCATGCAACGCAGCAAACCTCTCAAGTTGGTGGAATCAAATTACATTCAACATTGTGCAGTGCAAATGAACTTCCTTTCCTTGGCAAGTGAGAGGTTTTTTAAGAGGGATTTTTTTGGAAGTCAAACCAACAGGCTGTGTGAGGACAGGCTGAAAAAGGGATGTGAGATGAAGGTGGCAGCTGCATCTGTGATGTCATTGCTCAGCCTTTCACCTTGCATGTACTTACTACATTGTAAAAATAATTGTAAGATAGTAACAATTTCTTCCATCTCTCTTCCCCTGTACAATGCTGAGTGACAAAGTAGTGTCTGGAGAACAGTCATTTTTGTGCTTGAGGAGAAGAAAGGAAGATAAGACCCTGGAAAACACTGATAAAGGGGCATTATCCTTATTTCAGCCTTAACAAGCCTGGAGCCTGAATGCAGGAAATGTTCTGGTAAGTGTATGACCAGCCCATGCACACCTGCTGCTGCAGCTGGGTGGGAAAGCAGGAGCTGCTGGAGGTTCCAGTGTTTCCCCTGTAAAGGTGTGCATTGCTGAGGCTGTTGCACTCAACAGTAGCAGAGCATGGCTGGGGGAGAAAGCAGGGCATCAGCAAGGAGCAAAGCCCTGGGATGGCTCTGTGGCTTAACCCCAGTAGACAGCAAAGCAACACACAGCTGCTTGCTCACTCCCCACCCCGTGGGATGTAGAGGAGAATCAGAAGGGTAAAGTGAGAAAACTTGTGGATTGAGACAAAGGCAGTTTAATAATATTTAACACCACTCCACCCCCACCTCCCCCACAATAAAACAAAGGATGTAAAAAACAACAGAGGAAGGGACTCCTCCCTCTTTCTCCCCTCACTGCCAAGAAATACAAATGATGCAAAAGCAAACAGTTTCTCACCACAAACTTGTGTGTGCCCAGAGCAACACCAGTCTCCACCAACCTCCACCTGTGCCCTGTTTTATTGCTAAGCATGATTCTGTATGGTTTGGAATTTTTCTCTGGTCAGTTGGGGACAGCTGTCCCAGCTGTATCCCCTCCCAGCCCCTTGTGCACCCCCATGCTCCTCCCTGGTGAGGTGGGGTGAGAAGCAGAAAAGGCCTTGCCTCTGTGTAAGCCCCACTCTGCCACAGCTGAAACATCCCTGTGTTAATGCTTTTCATCACCTATCCAAAACACCGCCCCACAGCAGCCACTATTAGGAATATTAACTCTACCCCAGCCAAAACCAGTGCAAGTTGTTAGGGATGCTGAACATTGCATCGGGCTCAATCTGTTCCTGTGTTCATAGGATAGGCTTCAGTCTCTGGTGCTCTGTTGTGTAGGAGAAAGAATGAATCAGTGCTCCCTCCAACACTGGTCCTGATCCTTCAGTCAAGGCTTGCACAGATCTCTCCCCTGCAGGTGGTGACATTTTTTGATATACAGGGGCAAGGGGAGGGGAGCCAGTGTAATTAGAAGAAGAAAAAGCTGAAGGAAAACTAATTAATGTAGTAATTTTTTTCTGGCTTTGTTAATGAGGAAATCGAATTGGGAAACAGAGATACTGTATATGAAACACTCTGACAGTTTAAAAACTGTTAGCTGCATCTAGTGAGACTGCTTAATTTTTAGTACTAATAGCAAAACAATTCCCAAAACAACAGTTCTCTGAGCTGCAGTGGTACTCTGGGGATGCTGCTGCTGTTTGTAACAATATTACTCCTCTTTTTTTTTTTTTTTTTTTTTTTTTTTTTCCCCTCATCACTCCCCATTTATTCTGATACTTGCTGTGTGTGATGAAACAAGGGAGGTTCCCATTTGTGGCTCCTCGATGTCTGGCCACATCTCAGCCAGCTCTCCCAAGGAACAGCTGCCTCTTCCAGCCCCTCTTGTGCTGATAATTCAGCAGTCACCAACTTTCACCCAGCATCAAAGGCAGGTGAGGGGCAGGTCAATGATGACTTTTCATGCAATGAAAAACACCTAAGAAAGAAATGTGTATAAATGACTATCCTTTCCCAGGATTTTACACAATGCTCCATACAATAGTTGATAGCATTAGGTGAAAGTTGCACAGTTTGAAAGGAAAGCACCTGGTTTTGTAGCATTGACCTTTTTTGCTGTAGTACAGGTTTTTTTAGAAAGTTGGTTGAAGGAAACCATGTTTCTGCTTCTTACTTTGAAGCAAAAATGAACAGATAGAAGAGTTGGTGCATTACTTTTACCTTTATATTTTGTTATTAAAATGTTATGATAGAGCATGAACTCACATTTTTTAATGCAGGCATCTTGGCATGGATCCATTTAAAAACATTGTAAATGCCAAGCTCACATTGAAGGCAATGGGGTTTCAGATGTCTTGGATCATGCCCACTCAGCTTGAGTAGATTTGCTGATTTGCATGAGAACTCACATTTGTTTGTGTGTCCAACCACTATATTTTTTTGTACAAAATATATTGTTTCTTAAGCACATATTTAAATTTCTCTAATAAATCTATAGCTGTCAAAATCCAGTCTGCACTCTAATGTGGTCCTCACTGTGGTAGGCTTTCCTGTGGGCTAACATGCACAAAAGTATCCACTGAAGGAAAAGCCCTAGAATTTTCTGTTCTCCCACATTTACTTGCTACAACTGAGTATTTACCCCAAAAGGTTCTGTACTGGACAACTTTGATTACAAACATGAACATTTGAATCTGTTCCACACTGGGCCAAATTAAGAACTGGTATTAACTCCAACCTTCTTCCTTTTCTAGAGAGAAGTGGATTTGCTTTCAATGTAAAAATGCACATTGGTACAAATATTGCTTGAGCGGTGCTTCTTGCAGCAGATCTGAATTTGACCTAGTGTGTTAACACAGATTTAGACTGAGCATGAAATCCTTGATTACTCTGTGCAATCCCCTGCTCTCAGATGAAAACAGGTTATAAAATTTATTTAATAAGCTTCAATTTACCCCACTTATGTATTTTTCCCCCACTAATATTAATTAGAGGACTGTTGAGAAACCCTTTCTTCCAATGTCTCAAAACGTTCTTCTAAATCCAATCTTATGTGTTCAGGAACAATTTATACCCATTTGTTCTCATGGCACCATTTTCCTTTAGCTTAAATAGCTCTTTCTTCTCTGTGTATTTACCTCCCCACAACGTATTTATAGGCAGCAATCATAACCCTCATTGTTTATCACATCTCTATTTGCTACTTTAATTAGAAATAGCAGCCTTGATTTCTTCCTTTTTCTTTTCTTTATAAAATAAAAGATTGATTATTGGATATTTGATGTTACCAATTTTCTTTCTTTTTTCCATGTTAATTTTAAATGGCATCAATTTGTTTAACTTGCTGCTCATACAGGAAAAAAGAATTTTATGCCTAATTGGCTGCATTTTCATAGCTACACAAAGGGGACATTGCATAAAGGCAAAGCTATTGGATCCCCTGATAAAACAAATTAGAAAGTATATTTTTGGTTCTTGTTAGAGTAACAAAAATAGTTGAATCCTTCACAAGCTGTATAATCATTTGACCTATTTATGACCTCAGGTGCACTTGGTTCACCTCCAAAGACCAAATGGAGTGATAACTGTAGCTAGTCAATAATCCAGGACTTAGCTGGCCCAGGAGACATTAGTATTAGTGTCCTATGGGTGATGTCTAAATTAGATGGCAGTCAGGTATGTGTACACTAGAGTGGTCATTAGAGTGGGCAGATGTGCACAGCTAATGGCTTACAGTGGGGATTGCTGCAGGGGGAATTCCTTGAGAAAAAAGTGAGTTAATGTGAGGCAATAAGCTGTACAAAAGGGTGCTTTTCTGCAACAAATATTTTCAGCATACAGACTAGTTATGAGTCATTGATGGATAAAATATGTGAATTATTAATTTAACAAAAACCATGAAACTAATTGGGTGCATGAACATCAAAACCATACAAAGGAAGCTTTTAATTCTAAATATGTAAAAAACAGGAATGCAGCAAAGAGCCTTATGCATAACAGAATAAGGCTCTACACATGTAAGCAAAAAAATGTCTGTGATCCCACTGCAGCATTGAGAGCTAACCAGCATTACTCCCAGACCACAGAGAAAACTAAGAGCACAAGTGACCTATGTTCCAGCATCTATGCAAATCTCAGGCAGATGCAGAGATTTATATATGCTTTACACACCCCTGAGGAAATACCCATTTTATACCACTGATGGAGCAGATGTATTTTCCTCTGTGAAATGTGCATAGAATCTGATCAGAACAAAGTGTTTAATGTATTCAACACAAGCACACACCATCCCTTAACTTTACCAGTAAACTGGAATAGAGAGCAAAATGTTGTAACAGAACTAATTAGAGGGTTTATTGTATGCTATGACTGTACATTTGCAGGAGTGCTTTAGAAGAATCCAGTGCCATTCCAACTGCACTGGAAATTCTTATCCAGGCACAAATAACTTTTATATTGATCAAAAATGGCATTGTGATGAAAAAAGTTTAAATGAGAGAAATCACAATCCCTTGAAAAATTTGGTGTAGATTTCTAGAATTGTCTCCTCCTCCACTCCCACTTCTGTCTTTTAACTTTGTGGATATAAAAGATAGAAAAATGAAAAACTGAGCAAAAGTAATTCCCAAAAAGAGCCTTACAGAGTAACCAGCCCAGTCTTCCATCTGGATATTTTGTAAAAGGAAAGTGAGTATTATGCTGTAAAATTTGAATTTGCACTTATAATTGTTTTGGTGTCATATCATCAGAATAAAAGAACACAGTGAAGTTATGGTCTGTGTAATCCTGAACTATAAAAGGAGATGCGTATTTGAAACGTCAAGGCATTTAAAAGTGTCTTGTGCCATGGTCATGGAAAATTATGTAAGGATCCATGAATAAAACATTTTTAGTACATAAACAGAGTGGAAACATAAGAAAAAAGGAACAAAACATGCAATAATGAATCAAGAAGGAAATTAATCCTTTAATCTTTTTCTGACTTTGGATCATAACACTCCAAGTAAAGCAGAATTACTCATAGTAATGTCCAGAGAAATACATAATTTACAACCTATCCACTGCAAAGATTTTAATCCTCAGATTTTTTTTGAACCCTACAGATGGAGAAATTATTGTTAGCCCTTCTAAGCCTTTGATACTTCAGTGAGGAGATCCAAAAAGGGGCGCATTAGTGTCCATAGATTTAAATGCAGGATTAGCAAGATGTCAGTGTTGAATTCAGGACAATGAAAGCCAGCTTCACAAAGCAAACACATCATTCATCCTGCTTCTGCCATCAGCTGGCAATAACATTGCAAGGAAGACTGCTTGTTCCAAGGAACTTGTAGCTCACAGTGACACAGATATTTGTCAGTCTAATGAAAGCCTGGGAGAAGGGAACACATGATTTGGAAATGACTTAGGTAGCTGAGTTATTGAGGGGTTAAATATAATACAATTATTTCTTCATGCCAAGTGATATGGAAGCTGATTTTGAGATATGATGTTTTAATGATAAATGAGTTCCTGCTCATTGCCAGTGAGACAGGTTTTGGTGCTTGTTAGCTGAAAACCCAAGATCTGTCAGAAGCAGGGTACTGAGGAGTTCATTACACTGACTAATAAAAATGAAGTGTTCTCATTCTAGAGCTGATTCTTACTAATATAATTTTGCAACTAGTGAAGTGATCTGAGGAACATCTAAAATAAAGACTATATTTCCAGACTCTTACTTAGAACAACTCAGCCCTTCTCAAAGCAGACCTTTCTGCTTTTGAATTAAAAATTAGGCTTTATTTTGCTGATTGGGCTTCCTTTAGATAATCATCTGGAGATGCAGTAACTACAAGCTGGGTTTTCTGCTGGCTCATAGTTTGGCATTGGTCCAGCAAGTGAGTGAAACTACAGGGAGCTCCACATCTGAGAATCCCCATCCCAACCTATATCTGGCTGAGTTTAAATTATTTTAGGGTTTGAAGAGCTTGTGATTCTCCAAACCGTTTCCATAGATTTAATGCAACATTGAGAAATTCAATTCCCTGGACAGAGACATGTGTTTTATGTTGCAGAAACTGTGACTGATAGTGATACAGGGAAGGGTTAATTAGTTGATCAGATTTGCTCTGTTTTCCATCTTTGAGAATTTCCATGAAAATAATTAAAAATAATATTAAAATAATTAGAAAAAAATACTAAAAAGATAACTATATGAGGAACAGAAAAAGGGACTCTGAGTGTTTCCCACTTTTGGGAAATTATGAAGAGTTTGTTTGAGCAAGAGTAGAAACACTTTATTAAAAAAATTGAAAATCTTGCAGAGATCATAGTTGAGTACAAAGGCTGCGTGTCTCCCTACAGGTAAGAAGGCAGTTTTGAAAGACTTTTGACTTCTGTCATCTGCATTAACTGTTTTCCTACATTTTCTGATAGTGACACTTTCTGAAAACTTCTGCCTTCTCTCAGAATTGATATAGCACTAAGGACAGTCAAATAAACTGGACTGATGCCACAGTGTCCTCATGTGCAGAGCTCCTGTGGTGAGGAGGTGAAAACTGGCACTGGTTTGGAAGAAAAAGAATAGGCTGAGGCAAGATGAACATTTTGAGAATTCAGAATTTCTGATAGAGGAAGAAGTATGCTTTAAACACTTAAGCATGGACAGACAAACATTATTAATTTTCACTCTTTTCTCCATTTAAAATGACTTTTTTAGCAGTTAAATTTTGCCTGTTTATGAAAGTTCACCAGTCTGTGTGTTACCTGACCATTGTTCAACCAGAGAAGGAGTGCTGACCTAACATTTGCCAATGTTAGCAGTGGGAACAAGGTCAATCCTTCATGCTGGTATCTCTTCAGGAAAAAGTTCTAGTTTAGCACCAATGATTTCTATGTTGCAGCAACCTTTTATCACCATTCTTCCTTCAGATTCCTTGTACCTATGTGATAAACTGGAGAGACACTGTGCCTGAGAGAACAGCATGAACCAAGGCTGAGGGGAATAGCTGGGGCAGGGTGGATGAGGGTGCTGTTCAGCTCTGGTCCCTTGGATGTAGAGAGAGCTGTGGCAAAGGGTCAAGATGCCAGAGGGCTCCTTTCTCCAGCAAGCCTGGCCAGTGGTAGCCCAGGGGAAGTGGTAATGCTTATCCTTTACCTACCGTGCATTAGAGCTGATGAAATCATCAAAAAGCAAGAAGGACACTGTGAAGAAGCACAAAAATGAAAAAAGAGTATGACAGAAAGAAGATGTAAACATGCCAAGAGAAAGAATCTCCTGGTGGAACAGGAGGTGAGAAGGGAAACCCATGCCTGTGAGCTCCTTGGTTGTCTTCCTTGGCCTGAAAGACCTCTGCAGATAAAAGGAGCTTGCTCTTCTGTTCTGGAAGCAGCGAAAACCTTTCAAGTTTTTTTCTTTTGGGAAAAGGAGAGAGATATGTGTGTGGCTGTGAAAGGTGTTCAGGACACTGTACCTGCCTGGGAGAAGCTCACCTCTATCCATGTGTGGTGCCAGGTTACTGGCTGAGAGCCTTGACCATGTGGCTGTGCTTCCTATGCCAGTTCAAGGAGTATTTCGCATTTCTGAATATTCAGCTTTGTTATAGAGATTGAAGCATGTTCAGAGAGGTAAGCGGAGGTTCCCAATTCCCAGGGATACTTCTGAAAAATTCAGCTCTAAGGCTCTTTAAAGTACTCTTTTTTTTTTTCTGAGTCAGACAGAGCAGGTCTGGAAGCTGGAGTTTTGCACAATTCTTGACAACCCCATTACAAATGTGGAGCCAACATCCTTTTTCCAGTTTGACCAGAAATTTTATCCTGCTGCTGGAAAAGATTTTATGGCAGAAGTTTGCTGATACTCAGATAAACTCCGTGAAAACTTTTTCTGTTGATGAAGTAGTGTGTTCCAAGTTCTTTGTCATAAAATTCACTGTTAAAATATTATTTCACAGAAATGCATCCTGTATTGGAGACTTACAGGGGAATTATTGCAGATTTCTACCTGTGAAGCCCTAGCAAAGACTGGATTCAAAACATAGGAAAAGCACTGAGAGTTTTCCCTTGAACCTATCTTCCCCTCAATGGGTCTTTCAGTGCACTCACGTTGCACCGGTCTAGTGGGAACCCAGACATTCCCGGTTGCTCTTAAAAATCTCCTTCCCACAACAGGCTTAGTTAACTTGGAATCAGTCAATTAAATTAGCAGTTTATCTCAGCTAACTGACTTCCAAACTTCTCAAATTGTCTTTGCAGTCCTGAGGGCATCGTCACAGATCCTGATCACACTGGACAGGAGATGGTGGCCTTGAGTTGATGGGCAGCTCATGCCAAAGAGAGCACCTAGCTCAACTTGTCAGTGATTTCAGCCTTCAGGATGGATATTATTGCTGCAAGTGCTGCAGCTCCTCTGGGAAGAGTTATACGCACATTATCCACCAGAGGCTTTTTTTAAATTAAAATTCATTCTCCAGGGAGACTCTAACAGCCCACAAGGATGCTGGGGAGGAGAAAGACTATAAAGAAATGCAATTCGTCTGAGAAGAACTATTTTACTATTGCACACTCCTTTCTTTCTTCTGTGTCTGCAGGCTGGACTCACTGTCCAGGGCTGGAGCTGACCATGGGGCTGTAGGGTCTGAGGTGCTGCCAGACCACAGTGACCAAGGGGGGCTCAGCCAGGTGCCTGGCAGCCATCAGCTCTCTCTGCAGCTGGCTTTCCATGTGCTGGGAACCTCAGCAAGTGGCCTCTGTGAGTAGTGCTGTGTGCTTTGGCACCAAAGGAGACCCAAAACAGTGTTTGGAGTATAGGCAGGGCTTTACTGCCTGCTTTGTCACACCTTTGCGTTAAGAATGGGAATGAAGAAATTGAGTTCTCTGACTCAGACTTGAATTTCTGATCTAACACCATCTTCCCCTCTGTTTCTCTTCTAATTAGTCTCACAGAGAGGTGCTGGAATTGTTGAGAAGGTCCTGGAGGGAATAAACAGTGTACATATGCCTTTTGCCCAAAGCGTGAGGGGAAAAACCCCTCCTGTTTTGGCATTCCTGGAAACGTGCAAGTAATTATTTTATTAGTGTTTAGACACAAATGATCTTTTGAAGCTTAAAACATACAAAGCTACTGCCAATTCTTTTGTGGGGGGAGGTCTGTGGAAAAAGAATGACAGGGTAACTAAAGAGAGGGCATTTGGAACTGAATGTACTCCTGGGATGTCTGGGAGTATGTTGGTACCAGGGACTTTTCCCATGGCAGTTCTGCAGCTTTTATCTGTTTTCAGCACAATTACAGTGGATCTGCAGGGACTTTGAAAATTCCCCTTTAGGCTTGATTTAGGGAACCCTCTGATTGCCAGAATTGATTTCTGGCTTTCTTGAATTTCTGCCTGATTGTCCCATTAGATGAAGTGTATGGAGAATGTGAAAGGGGAATGTACAGAAAGCTAGGCAAGCCATGTTTATTTTTTGCTCCCTCTAATGGCTCATTCTGCACCCTTTGTACACGCACAGCTTTTATGCTGGCCAGTTGCATTCTTAAAAGTGACAATAATAATTCAGGTCACAACCTAATAAAGCATCTATAAACATTCATATCTTATGTCATGTGAATAGCCCTTTTGAACATCAGGAGTTTTATTACCTTGCTGTTTTTGTGAATAAGAGATTTTCTGTGGGTCTCAGCAGATATAATGGTTAAATAAACTAATAAGAGAAGAGAAAACCAGTTCTGAAAAGTTTTTTGTTTTACCAAGTGGGTAAAAGATCCTAGAACCATAGTAAAATTTGGGTTGGAAAAGACCTTTAAAGATCACCTAGTCCAACATCCCAGCAATGAGCAGGGACATTTCAACTAGACCTGGTTGCTGATATACATCTATCCTTTCAATTTTTATGTTTTAAATTTATTAGGAATCAATATAAAATATTACATATATTATATTAAATATCTTTATTTTTCACACTTTCAACATAAACCTAAGGGGAGTGTTTTGATCAATATTTCCATATGAATTTCATTAGTCATGGAAACCAATTAGTTCCTAGCAGTATCTGTTATACAGATGCTTTCCACTGGGAACTTTGATGAAATTTAGCTCATTTCTCATAGGTCCCCTGACGCCCATGAGAACAGCAATATCTTTCAGGGCCACTACTGGCCCAGAATGGCAAGGTCGTGATGAAAGTTGCCACCTCCTTCTTTGTCCTGTCTTTGTCTCATTAAAAGGAATGAAGGAATAAAGATTCAAACCTCTGGATTTTGCAGTCTCTAGAAATGCCCAGATTTCCCATTATGATGAGCTGTAGATAGAACACAATTTACTAAGACAAAAGGATATTAGACATAAATACATTTTCAGCCAGCACTTCCTCACAAACCCGATTTCTTGGATATTGTAATTGACTGCCAATCTTGCTTATTTTCTGTAGTACCATTTGAGCTTCTTTTTTAAGCAATTGTATGTTTTTATTTGAACTACAAATAATTTCTTGCCAATTATGCTGATGAAGTGTGAAGCTCATTCACAATTCCTCTTTCAGATTCCAGTTCAGTACACAATAATCTTCAAACTACCTACGGTTGGATTGTCAAGGTAGAAGTAGGTTATTTGTTGCTGACATGATTTGACCTACATTAGAAGGAGAAAAAAAGTTCCCCTTTTTGCTGGTTCTGTAACCTTTATTTACAAAGATGTGTGAAGTCCATCCTTAAGGAAAGAATTTTGTATATCAGGCCAAATTGTGTCACCATAAATTCAGTTAGCTGACTTCACTGCAGAATGTAAGAGGAAATCATTTACTCTAGTATTGGCAAAAACATGTTTTTATTTGAAATTTCTATGTGTTTGTATGTCCTTCAGAGGAGCTGATTCGAAAGATAAAGGTGGAGACAAGTCAGCAGCCTGAAGCACAGGGAATTCCCTTGGGCTGATAGCAGCCATGATTTGAGCACTGTAGACTGGAAAAAGACTTAAAACACAAATCTCTTACTATTCAAGCAAACGCTTTAACCATGCCTAAGGTAACTGGTGTTGGCACTAGTTACTCCAGCATTTTATTCCATGTATATGCCCAGGGCTGATGTGTTCAGAGATTAACCCAGAGCCGCTGCTTCTCTGTATCAGGTGTGGTCTGTTTGCCCAAGGGAGAGGAAGCCATGGCACCTTTGTACCATCTTACTAAATTACAGCAGTGCTTAGGCAGGACATAGGAACGACTCTGTTCAGACTTTGTTCTTCTGAGTAAGAGCAAATGTCTGTGTTTAGAGGTCTGGTTCAAAAAAAACCCAACCAACCAAAAAATGTGGACAGGGCTAGAGAGTGCTGAGACACAAGACTTTTTAATCACCTTCCCAGGCTTGCAGCTGCCTGGATCCCAAGCTTAGCTGAGAGATTATTCTTTTTTTATCTACACTCTACAACTGAGTGTTATTGCACTTGGCTTTGTGCAGTTGTCATACATTCACACTATGAACTGTCTGAGAATAACCCTCTGGTAAAAAGCTGTTATCACTACCAGAAAAGTTACTCTGGGTGGACATTGGTGTGACCAGGGTCAAAATGAATCCTTTGGGAATTTAGATGCAAACTTGTTTTTGCAGAGAAAGTCAGAGTCAGTTTGTATTCTGGAAGCTCAGAAGCTGGTGTAGAGTTGGGGCTTTGGCAATCAGGTTTTTTTGGCTGGTAACCAGCCAGTTACTTAACATTTATAAAGCCATGTGAAACAGTTTTTGCTGAAGTTCTGGTTGCAATTGTCTTTGAATAGTATTTAACTCCAAAGATAAGCCTGCTGCAACTGCAGACTAAGGTACTCCTCAACATCAGTATGAGAAAATTGGTCTCTACTATAGCTCTGAGTGTGACTCCAAGACAGGAATAATTCAAGAATGTAAATAATTAAACCTTCTAAAACTGCAGTTCCAGTTTCTCAGTCATATTGTGCCTTGCATGATTTTTGAGGACTTTCATCAGACAAATGAAGCTACTTGATGTGCTAAGGGGTTAATCAGTTTGGTTTCTTAACAATTCTTAACAACAATGAAAGCATTTTAGCACCTAAGAGGAGAGATTGTGGGTGAAAAACGGAAGATACATGATTTATCACTCCCCTCACAAATAAAATTTATTCATTGCATCCACCAGCCATCACACAGATGGTCAGAAAATTGGCTTTGTGTAGGGATGTGGATTCAGGCATGAATATTAATATGAGACAGATGTAAACGCATATTAATATGCATTTGCTTTGCATGGACTGACATTACAATATTTTCATTAAAGAAACCGCATTTGAAATGGAAAGTATAGGTCACCTTTTTAAAACATAAAATAGTAGGGTACAATGTATTTACGCCTTCCTGGAACAACAGAAACAATGGAACAAATGTTTTTATTTTAAAAAGAAAGAAGAGCCTGTGACTTTTCTTGTAGAAAAATATGTTGGGTGCAGCACAACAATTAATAAACCAGGAAAACATCTCTCACTTTGTGGTTAAAACACATTTCCTCCCTTTTGCCTGCCTTGCTATGCTGGCAGCACTGCACGTTGTAAAGTGGGGGTGATAGATACAGGCCTTCAGATCAGCATACGGTGAAGTTCAGCTAAGTTAGGTAGACTGACTAAACTCATTCTGTCTCAAAATGCACCACTCAATATGTTGTTGTTTTTCCAATGGCAGCAATGCATAAAACCCATAAGATTTATGAAGATGCAGTATTTCATGTGGGTTTTTTTTTGTAAGGGACAGTATTCACATCTGTGCATTGTTAGTATTTGCTCAATGTTAGCATTGTGCCTGTGCCCAGAGAGAAACACAGTGTCATTATATATGTCACATTATAAAAGGCAATTTCACAGGTATCTGCTAAGCATTTTTTTTTGCAACTGATCTGTAATGGTAATATAATTTCAAAGGGAAAATTTGATTTATTTTATTCTTATATGAAACATTCAGTTGCATGTGCTAGCTGGTAGCTGTAACACTTGAGTGTTTGAGAAAACACTTTTATAGTTACACACATTTGCAAGGAGAGGTTGTTGAAGTTAACATGAGAGGTATCAGCAGGCTGCCCAGTGTCCTGTCAGATCCCATGCACCCTTTGAACGCAACTATGTGGTTGTAAATCTGTGGAAGCACCTGACTGGTTTGCTTGCACTGTAAAGCAAGTAGGTAGCCTTCTGTATTCTGCACATGCAGTTGTGAACTCAGAGAGCCTGCTCTGTCCTCCAAAACTGTGTGCTTTGGAGATGGCACAAGTGCTGGTGCAAACAAGATGGAGGTTTTTGTCCCTGTTCAGTCCCTGTGGCTAGCAATGAAAACCCTGTCTATAAGATGAAGATAATAATTGCACTGCTGTAAATTGCTCTGAGTGATGAAACCCAAGCCCTACTGCAAAGTGCAGGATGCAGCACAGAAGCCACAGCCCAATGGGCTCCTTGTGCTGTTCCCTTCAGTGAGGCTGCTCAGGGTGTGGCAGAGGATACTCCTGCTCTGCTTTGGGCAAGGCACCTGCCCCTAAAGGAAATGGCTTTGGAAAAGGCTCTGTATAGACAGCTGTGACACCTTTGTGCTACCTCTGGGTTGCCCTGGGGAGGTGGCATTTTTGATTAGCTTTTTAAAGCAACCAATCACTCCAGTTGTCACAGTGAGGAGGGGGTAGTATGTGGTGCTCCAGTGTTTTGGAAACCTCTCTGAAAACAGTAGCCTGTTAGCTCTTCATGCTGCCAGATACCAATGGACCTTTTTTTACTTCTTGCAGCAGATGCTGGGTAAACTAATGTGGTCTCTGTGACCTTTGCTCCAGCCCTCCCAGGTGCTTGAATGACTCTGAGGCTCCTCTGCACGTGTGTGTGCGTATGTCAGTTTAATGATGGAAGGGGAGAAGGAAAGTTTATACTTGTTCTACTTCTCCCCATCCTCCCTTTTCAAATTTCTAAGTTTCAGAAAGTTTCCAACAGAAGACGGCTGTGTAGCTCCTGGGAGTGTGCTGCCCTTGTTTTCCCTGTGGCTGGCTGGCTCCAGCTCAGCTGTCAGTCAAAGAGAGCATCTCCAGAAAGGCAGAGCAGGGGGACCAGCTCCCAGCTCATTATAGCTTCTGTCGATGGAACAGAGGAGATCTCATCCACACAACGTGTTTTGTATCACAGGTAACTTCCTCAAATTCCCACTCATAAATGTTGCTAATTCAATATGCTGTGGTCTGATTCATCTGGCAAGCTAGCAGAAGTGTCAGCAAATCTGGCAGCTCCCAGCAATGCTTTTCTCTCATTACTTCCCTCTCCATCCCCATGTTCAATATGTCTCTTTTCTCTCTCCCTCTCCTTTATTTTTTCCCCTCAAAAAATCCTATAAAACCAGTATCTTATTCTGCAACTTTACAGAAATTATTTTCAATTAAAAAAATATACATTAAGAACAAACTTAGGGTTTTTTTAAATTAAATTATTTTAGTTTATTGAACAAGCCTAGCTTATTTTTGTCTCATATCAGCTGAGCATTCAATTGGATCTCCCTGGGATACCAGGTTGCCATTGGGGAGTCTGATTCCTTGTGTCTCACACATGACAAGACTGGCCAAGTGGACTGTGAGAAAACAAGGATGGTCTCCTGTTGTTTGCATTGTTTGCTTCCTGAAGGTGTTCAATATTCACATTTACTATCCAAGGGCCAGCTATCATTTAAGTGTAGCACAGGCCACCAGTTGGGCAATGGAAGGTGGGAGGTAGGCACAGGTATGACAGGGCCCTGTGGCCAGAGAAGATCTCACCCTCTTTTTGAGTGACAGGAGGTTTCTGTAAGAAGTAAGGCTGTACCTAGCTCATTAATCCCCCCCCTGTATATACATGTTAATAGACCATACACTACATGTTATATGCTGGAAAGCTTAATGTTGATGACTTGTCACCTTGAGAGGTACATTTGCACAGTTAAATGTATTCTGAAAATGTATTTTGAAAACCAAAAACAGGACTGTGGTATGTCTGGGTTGTGGTACCTGTAGTACGTCTTTGGGAAAAAAAAGAAGCTGGCTGAAGGCCAAAAATTAGGTCTCCTTGTAAATGAAATAATTTAAAAAATATATTTATTTAGTTTTCATTAGTAGATAGTCAATGAAGAGATGAGAGCTGGGATCTGCATCTGCATGTGATCACTTGCCTTGGTTTTTATGCTACATGAAGAGTTCCCACAAAATTGTTTTCAAGACAATGATGTTGGAGGTTCCATGGCCCCCATTGGGTCAGACTTCAATTATCCTCATCAAGATATTTTCTTTCTGTCCTAGCAGCAGTTTGGAGCAGTGGGGACTACAATCTTCATCTCCATCCAGAGTGACTGTTCATGCTGTTCCAGGCAGTTTGTTGGCTTTGCCCCTGACTGAGTAACTTTATTGTGCTCTCCTCAATAGCCTGCATATCTTTCAGCTTCTGTTCCTTGTACCAGTTGCTGTTTTCTACTTATATGCTGTTTTTTTAAGAATTAAGAAGTCAAACTCTGTTTCTTTCTTTGTGGAAAATACAGATTTTTACAGACAGTATCATTGTGAGCAATGCCCTGGAGAGCTTATGGGTGCCAATGACTCCCTAGCATGCCAGTGAAGGCCAAAGAGCCTGTTGGGGCTGTCACTGGCCATCAGGGGACATGTATCTCAGTGCCAGGCTCTGTGGGGCTCTGCATTGCTTCCCTCTGGATACTGTGAGGAGTGTGCTGGCAAGATAAAACACTTGTACAGAGCTTTAGCCTTTCCTTCTATTTTATTGCCTTGAAATTACTCCCAAGCCAGTTAAATAAATGATTCACAATGCCAAAAATGGACAGCATTCCCAAAAATGTTTATAAAATATTGGTGTACAATTGCAAAATGGGAAACTGTAATACCTCTGTGGGGTTTGTGTGAGAAGAGCCTTCCTATTGGTGAGCCCTGGTGTGGTGTCTGGCACCAGGGATCAGCCACAGGGTCTCCCTTTCTGCAGGCAGGTGCTTCCCAAGCCTTGTTAGCCAGCGCCTGTCCCCCTCACCTACAGGCATTGTTCTTTAGCTTGTTAGTAGGATCAGAATGATTAATTTCTGTCCCAGACTCACTTTGTGAGAAGACACACAGACAGACTATTTCTCCGAGTTAATCCACATTCTGCTTCCCTACCTAAAAGATGTCAAGCCGTGGTCCCTATTGCTTAACTGATCACAACCATTCCTGAGTCAGTGGAAGTGGAGCCTCCCTTGCTCCTTTGCACACCCTCCAGGGCAGTAATAGACAAATTTTGATATAAAATATGACTTTCACTCAACCTTACATTATAACTGCATCTGTGCTTTGTCAGACACACTCTTACAAATATCTAAATGGTTGTGTAGTCGTTTTGTGGTGAAATAGTCTTGGGATGATTTTTTTTTGTTTGTTTTTGTTTTTTTTTTGTTGCATACTGAAATAACCTTGTATTTGTGGTTCAAGTCGGTCAGGATTGTTTTCTGTCTGCACTGGATTTTCAAGGACAGATGGCTTCCAAAGTCTAGAGCTCAATTCAAGTTAAAACTGGAGAGGAAAGTAGTTTGATTCTTTGTAGGAATTACTGTCTAAACAGAACCTGACTTCAACAGATTTCTATGCAAAAACCTTTGATTACCATTTTCCATCTGTAATAAATTTGGGTTGTAATTGTTGGATTTGTATCTTTCCTTTGATAAACATATTAAAATATGGTCAAAATAGTTTTTTATCTTCTAAAAGATATACAGTGAATGGAATCCCCTCTGACTTCTATGGGTTTGGAAGCAGTTTTCCTGCTTTTATTACAGTTGCACCAGGTTTTTGCAATTCTTTGCTTGTGGTTCTGCTAACAGTCCTAATGCAGAGTTTCTGTTTGGCTCAGAAAGCAGCTTTAAAATGGAATTTGGTACCTGGGGATATGAATATTTCCCTCAGTTTGACACTTTCCCCATTTTTTTGCCATTGATTACTACCTCCACCAGAGTGAAACTAGGAGCCTTGGCAGTCAGTTTTGGGAGGGATGCTGAATACCACACTTCTGATGTCAGGCCTGAGAGTATTCCCATGATCCTTTTGCTTTCTCAGCATGGCACTTGACTCCCAGACAGTGTGAACTCAGAGCTTTCAATCTTTAGGCTTCTGGTTTTGCATTTTCCCTCACTGAGCAAGCCATAGCTGCAAAAAGAGACATCACAGCTGTCAAGACCTTATGGTGATGGTCAATCATAGTTACATGGTTCTTCCCAGAGTAGCTTGGATGACCTAAGATGGTTAAAGGCAAAAAAAGGAACACTTCAACTCTGATTCACACTGGCTTGAACTATGGTTCCCAGGTATTTCCTTGTGAAAATATCCCACTTTTTCACCCCTTTACTGGTGTTATTACCAGAAGGAACTTGGGGGTGTAGGTTGATGAAGAAGCCTGACATGACCTGATAATATGCACTCGGAGCCCAGAAAGCCAGTGGCATCCTGGGCTGCATCCAAAGCAGGGTGGCCAGCAGGGGAAGAGTGGGGATACTGCTCCCCTGCCCTGCCCCTGTGAGACTCCACCTGCAGTGCTGTGTCCAGTTCTGGGGCCCCCAACAGGAGAAGGACGTGGACCCATTGAAGTGTGTCCAAAAGAGGGCTACAGAGATGCTCAGGGGGTTCAAACAGCTCTCCTGTGAAGACAGACTGAGAGAGCTGGGGTTTTTCAGCCAAGAGAAGAGAAGGCTCCAGAGAGACCTTACAGCAGCATTCAATTACTTGAAGAGGACCTGCAAGAAGGCTGGAGAGGAACTTTTGTCAAGGGCATGTAGTGGTAAGACAAAGGGTATTGGCTTCAAACTGGAAGAGGGTAGGTTTAGGTTACATATTAGGAAGAAATTCTTCACTGAGAGGGTGCTGAGACACTGGAACAGGTGGTCCAGAGAATCTGTGGATGCCAGGCTGGATGGAGCTTTGAGCAACCTGGTCTAGTGCAAGGTGTTCCTGCTCACAGCAGGGGGTTGGAACCAGATGATGTTTAAGGTGTTTTTCTGAACCAAGCCATTCTATGATCTTCATTATCTGTAATAGTATTATTACAATTTGCCAACATCTGTGTCCTTGGTGAGTCCAGCAATCTTAGCTGTTGTCCTGTAGCTGACAATGACACTCTCTTTGATTGTGGCACCTGTGGGCATCCAGCTTCTTGAAGCACCTGATCATTCAGCAGATGCTTATACCCACATTTTCCTAAGGGTGTCTGGCTGACTGAGGAAGGCCAAATTTTCTTCTGTGTGTCTGTCCTTCTGGATATGATTTTGATAGGACAGGAGAGAATAGTTTTAAATCTAAAAAAGGTAGATTCAGACTAAATATAAGGAAGATTTTTTTTTTTGTGATGGAGGTGATAGAATCCTGGCACAAGTTGCCCAAAGAGGTGGCAGCTGTCCCATCCCTGGGAACATTCAAAGCCAGGTTGGATGGGATTCTGAGCAACCTGATCTAGTTGAAGATATCCCTGCACATGGCAGCGGGGTTGATCTAGACAGCCTTTAGAGGTACATTCCAACCCAAACTATTCTATGATTCTTTGATTCTATGGCTCTGTTATTCTGTGATTTTCTTTCAGTCTTCCTTCCCAGGCTATGGCATTGAGACCCTGGAGTCGAATGTCTTATTATATTCTCTTGATTTGAAGAGCAGCATTCCTTCCTTCAGCAAATAAGAATATAACCCTAAAGCAGCTAATTTAACTGACAGTATTCCACTTTCAGGATATTTTAACCCATATCAGAAATTGAAAGGTGAATTTCTCACACCTTTATTGAGAACCAGAAAGATCTCCCAGAGCAGTTGCCTCTCCCTGGTGTAGGCAAGGAAACCTTGGCATGATGAGGATGAAATGCTGCCAGCACAGCCCCAAAATCAGCCCCACGACTGTGGTGGGCTCAGTGAGATTGCACAGTGCAGGTGGCTCATTCAGATTGTTTGCTATCTTGCTAAGTTTGGGGTTTGCAGTCAGATTCAAACTCAAGTTCAGCAGTTTTCATCTTGCTAAGCTTTTGCTCGGCGTTGACACACTGTGTGGTTTTGCTGCAGTTAATGGGTTATTTCTGTTGCACAGGGAGGATTAATTGTACCATGATCGTTTTGCAGTTAGTATGTCATGGATATTAATCAATCTGAGTCTGGAAAAAGATGAGTATTGATCTGTGTTATTTGCTAGAAGTACACTGCCACATTTTTACTTGAGAGCTTCCTTGCGAAATATAATTTGTTTGTGCAAGCTTGAAACAAAAATTCAGTCATAAGAAGAGCTAATTAAAATAATGGGTTGCTGCTATTTTAATATTAATTAAGGTTTCAGTCATTCATGTTGCTTCATGCCTTCCTGTGATGACTGCAGGCCCACAAAATTAGGCAGTGGCATGGACTGGATGACCATTGTGGCCAAGCGCAGTGCCTGAGAGCGCAGGGAAGTGGCAGGGTACCACAGTCTGAGCATCCATCTGTGCCTGCATGGCAGAAGAGCATGGGACTTTGATTCTGAATGAGTTGTCAGGGAGTAGGATGCAAATATCTGCATTCCTCTGTGCATCCCCCATCCCCAACCCCAAGGATCCACTCTCCAAATCTACCATCAGGGAGCAGCTCCAGCTTGTCTCTTGGGAACCTCTGTTGGGTGGAAGAGCCTGGTTGAGCTGTTGTGTGGCCAAGGGTCCTCTGCCTGCCTGCTGAGGCTCCTTGTGACCTTCCTGTGAGTGAAAGGGAGGCTTCTTGCAGAAAAAAACATGTTGATGATGTGACTAAGACCACCAACTCTTATCACAAAGGCAACAGTAGAGATATGAGTTATTTGGAACAGCTTTTGGGCAACACCAATCTGGACTGAATTTAAAAAGAAATCTGTCTCAGTGGTTTCTCTCCCTCCTTTTACATTCCTGATATTTTTTTGGTTGTTGTTTTTTTAAATCTTAAACACTTTAAAGACTGTTTTCTATTCTTTAGTTTTAGACAGATGAACAACAGAACTTTAGAAGCTGATTGTGTTCAGATGTACATCTGCAGCAATAATTGGGATACACAAGGACAAGGGAATGTGTCACTCTAACATTTCACAATCAGTGTTGGAATGCAACCACAGACAGAAACCACACTCTGTTGTTAATTGTTTGATTTAAACCCATAAGCCCTGTAAAACTCAAAGACATAAGAACAATAAAATCACATAATGCTGATGAAAAGCATGCAAGTTTTGGGACCAGATTCCTGTCCCCAGATTCACATCGGCTCATGCACAGATCCTGTGAACCAAGTTAAGACATAAAGTCTCTTTTTTCAGTCTCCAAGTCTGTCCTGCTGGATGGAGATGTAAAAGTCTCTTTCTTCATGCAGTGCTGCAAGGGGAAACTGAGATGACCTGAGTGGTTCAGGAATACAGGCACATCCTACTCCCTCTTCTCCTCCATTTTCCCCTCTCCATTCCCTTTCATGCCCCTTCTCCCACTGTAGACCTTGCTATGATTCAGTCTTTTCCCTAAACCACTGTGTTCTCCCAAAGAAGCAGCATTAAGGAGGTTTGCAGTTTGCCATAGAGCTTTGTTGTAGTTGCCTTAGAACTCAGCAGAAATTCACTCCTAGAATTATTGTTTTTGTAGAAAGTTATTGTATTAATTACCAAAACATAATTTAAAAAAGTTTTATACATCTCCTTCCACAAATCCCAAACCTTCTAAACCTCTTAGCTAACAGGATCTGCACTTTTCAAGTAAAACTTTCCAAGCTTCAATCACAAACAAGTATTCCCTGTGACTGTCTATTTAAATGAAAAATTATGCTTTTTCATGTGAAAAAAAAAAAGTAATTGAAGGATTTCAGTGACCCCTAGCTAATAAATTGTCCTGTTTTTAACCTTTTTCTTTGGAGAAAAAAAGAATAATTCACCTTTGATTCAGCATTGTCTGAAGTTACCTAAATATGGTCTTGCTTTTTCTATTCTGACTATAATGGTGAAAGCAAAAAGTTCTTCTCCCAGGCAGGAGTA
This sequence comes from Alaudala cheleensis, assembly GCA_013398995.1. Classification (NCBI taxonomy): domain Eukaryota; kingdom Metazoa; phylum Chordata; class Aves; order Passeriformes; family Alaudidae; genus Alaudala; species Alaudala cheleensis. Next base: position 224,040 of record VWYE01015424.1, read on the forward strand.
ATGAAGCACCAAAGGAGCTGATACCTCTGTATGCTTTGCACTGAGACATGCTTTCTGTCAGTCATGGGTTAGGAAAAGGAGGTGAATTTCCACTGTTCTGCACAAAATAGGAGTAAAATTAGTCTCAAGTCTGAAACAGCCTTGACTAGGATTGATGCATGTGCTACAACAATAAGACCTCATACACTTGATCCAACCCTCACTGGAACCCTTTTCTGGAGATCATGGTATTCACAGACACATACAGGACAGCATGTGATAGTTATAGAATATGATTGTGTGAACACATATTTGCATTCCATGGTAGGAAAGTGGAAAGATGGCATCATAGCAACTCTAAGTCATCTGAAAGACAAATTAGAAACTACCATGCTGAAAACTTTAAAAATCAGGCTTGGAAAGCTAAATAAATCTCCATTGTCTCTGAGTTTTCAGGTAAAAAGTGTGTAAATAATGCTCACACCTTTCCTTACATGGAATGTAGCTATTTGTATTCTGCTCAGGCAGAATACAATGTCTCCCATTCAATTTGTTTCCAAGCTTGTCCATTTTCATTTATCACGTCCTCTACTCCTCTCCAAAATCATATTTGAACACCGCACTTGCCTGAAAAAAGTTCCCTGCTGCTTCTCTAGAGCCAGATCGACTGCTGCTATGGCTTGGTGTTGGCAGAGATGCTGTTGGGGCTTGGTCATTTGTGGGCAAACTGCAAAGCAGGCAGCGTTGACCTGAATGATGAATATCAGTGTAAAGTGAATTGACACAGACAGGCTTTTTATTGCCAAGAATAGTAGGAAACTGTTTTATTCCCTAATTTGCTGACAGCTCAGGCAGGTTAAAGCACCAAGTGTCATATCAGAACATTGTTGGTACATGGAGAGGTTTGTGAATACTTCTAGATTCAGCTAAAAAAGAAAAATAAAAGAGGGAAGGAAAAATGTAGGATAGACTTGTGTGACTTTTGCTGGAGTAGGTTTTTGTCAGTAATATATTGCTATGAAAGGTTACAATTTGTTTTGTAAATGCTTTTACATTGCTGAAGTCCCTTCAGTGTGCAAGTGTGTATTTTATTATGAGAAATTAATGAAAAGTAACATCACACCATGGAAAAATGTACAGTTAACAGAAAGCTCATATTATGAATTTGGTATCCTTTGTTTAAGGAAGAATATGCATCTAGAAATAAGTAGTACTCAGAAAGAAAAGCATATAAATGGCAATCTCCTTACACTTAACTCTTACTTCACAGGAAGAAAACTATTATTTTAAGAGTACTATCAGCATCCAAAAAAGACTATTATGTGAAAAACATGGCAACACTGCACAGTGTGTTCTTAAGGTGTGAAAAAATACCCATATAAATCTGCATAGAATAACATTTAGCACCTTTTCCTGAACTACACTTTTGGAGGACTACCCTTATATTTCCAGGTTTGTCACTGATATTTAGTGCACATGAGAAACCTTTCCCTGAGATTGATGTGTGTGTGTGTGTTTTCAATTTCCCCTTCTGAGCTTGTAGAATGCAAATTCCTTAAAGATTTCTGACCAGCTCTACTTTATACTTGATTATTTAATTTTTGTAAATACATAAGAATTCTTTAAATACAGTAATCAAATAGAAAGGAATAACAACAAATTCAGGCTTTGTGCAGTCACCAGTGTATATCTACATAATGTTAGCTGCAAGTTTAGGGCTTGTGAAATGTACATCACTTTTTCTTTCTGAAGAAGGAAGGAGCAAGGTGACACGACAAATGTGAGCCCTGTTTTAAATTTCTCGAAACTAGTATATTGAATCATGGGACAGTGCAGTTCAAAAGAATTACCTTCTTTCCTTGATACTAAATTTAGGATATTGGTTGGCAGGCAGGTTTAATTTTACCCTGGAAATAATAGATGCCCATATTTTACTGGGTATTTCCCTGTGCTTTGCATAGGGTGGATGCCAGAATCAGTGTATGCCTGTGAGAGTCTGGGCTCTTGCTTTCCAATAACTGAGCCATGGCATCAAGCAGCTACACAGTCATTCATCCATCTGGGTTCTTTCGAGCTACCACTTTTCAGAACCTGGACAACAATATTGAAAATTAAACCCAGTTAATAGAAAAAAATTTAAATCAGTAACCATAAAATTTAATGGGTTTGTATCAGTCTTAACACAGTAGGACTGAATTATGAAGTTAATTTAATTTCCATTTCTAAATGAACCAGAAGGCACAATAAAGGTCAATTAACCACTATCTTCTGGTCTTCTTTTATTCTTCTAGTGTCTCTTCTAAATCACAGTCACCTCCAAAGCACTCAAACCTTCTCTGGAAGTTCATGTGTTTCTCTTAGAGACTCCATATAAATAGAATACAGCTAACAACACATCAGGTTCTCAAATACATGGATTGTTTTATCATGTTCTATCTGTATCTGTAGATACCTCTGTTTCAGAGCTAAATAAACATTGCAGAGGGGTTTATTTGTTGGTATTCATTGCTCTGTCACTATTTCTGGATGAGTTTTGGGTTTTGGCAGATTAATATTAGCTTCAATCAATGTCCTTACAAGCAGATGGGGTGTGTGCATTCTTCCCTTCTTGTTCCCTCTGCTCACAGTCCTCTCCACCACTGTTGGTAAAGCAGCTTCAAAGTCCTCCCTAAAATTAGCATGTGCCATGATGCCCCCCACAAAAATCACAGCAGTTAGCCTAAGAGACTGCTTAGCACATTGCCCAATCTTTTTACTTACTTCCCTCTGCAGTCAGAGATTTCCTCCTACCTCACAGCTGGAGTTCAAGGTCTCCAGTTGCACCATGACAAGCTCATCTTGGTCATTACCCACAGAAATAGAGACTGGGCACTTTAACAGGACTATAGAAATTAATGTTCCAGGTTGCTTCAGAGGCACCTGTGATTTCCATTGAGATGAGCATGTCAGCCATGTGGTTTATGGTATTTGGGATCATGTCACTTGCCAGATTTATTGGTATGTTGTTTGTGTGTGCTCAGGAGAGGCTGTGACACCTGGGTACAGATGCCAGTAAACTACAGGATGGCTGATGCATAAAAGGTGAAGCCTCTGCAATGTTGAAGCTGATGGGAATTCTGCCTGTTGATTTTAATAGGGCAAAGGTTGTACTGGAGATGTTTAGCTACTCAAGGTCACACAGAGTCTCAGTGATCCTGCTGGGGTTGTAGTGGGATGTCTTGGATTGTACCTTAGCTGTGCAGCAAATCTCCCCTTCCCTCTGAGCAGTCAAGTCTGCCCCTGTCTTAAGGCTTCCTCTGGAATATATTTCTTACATGTGCTTGATTATTTCCTTTCTTCAAAAGACTATTTATAGACAAAATTATTTCCTTATTTCTCTTTCTGTGATGAAATGGGATCAAATGAATCATGATTAGAGCAACATATGTATTAAAAGTGTTTTTATTTTTTATTTATTTGTAAAGTTTTTGTTAAGGAATTGGCAAGCTTTCCCACTTCATATTTAAACAGTCTTGAAATAGTGTTCTAAAGAGAAAAAAAGATAAATCTTTAATTTTGCATATTCTGTGGGCTGGAATTGCACAAGGCCTGAAATGTTGCCATACAAAACAGTGCTCTTTGTATGGTCATATGTGCAGCATGAGCTGTACAGAACTGACATAGCCTGAGGCAACTTTGATTTCTCTATGCAAGCAGTACTATTTTTGAGGTCCACAAATCAATTTAGGCTTTCCCAATCACAGGCAAACCCCCGTTATGTACCAGTGCAGGGTGTCTGTTGTGTGACCTGGAGCAAGAAATGGAGAGATACCTCCTGTCCAGTCAACTGGGGATGCAAGGCCCTATCCCCTCTGGCATGTGGGCACAGACCAGCTGCATCATCTATGTATTTAATAAATCTGCCCCAGGTCTTGCTAAGCAATCTGTGTTCTGCTGGGCTTTTAAAGGACACGGCAAGTGAGTAAGGTTATGTGTTACTTGGGTGTTGTTAGAAAATTCAGCGTAGTTTCCTGAAAGTTCAAACTTTTTCCTGCTTTGGGAAATGAAATAAATCTTGCCCAGTGGGTTTTCTTACAGCAAAATGCAGGCTGCTGTTATAGCAATGTAAAAGAAGAGCAAAAAATAAAGATAGACAACTAAAGTTTAAAGAGATTTCTGCAATTGTCGATTTCAAATGCAGAAGCCCCTTAGGCAAGTGTCAGGCCAAGCTGGTAGGAGGGAAACCAAGAATAGTCTGTAGAAATAACTCCAAAATGTCACTGAAAAATAGAAGGAATGAATCAATTATATAGAGCTTTTAAAGCCATCCATTAGAGAACAACAGTTCTTTGCTATAGGAAGAGGGAAAAGATCTGTGGAAATTTGTATTCTAAAAGACATTAATGCTGTCTGTTGGCATATGTGAATTCTTCAAGATGTATTTATAAATAGTTATTCTGCAGAAACAATTACAACCTGTATTGATGGTATTCCAGGTAGGCTCATGTTGGTGGTTTTTTGGCTTTTTAACTTTCAGTGTGTCAGATTCAGACACACTGATCTGCAGGAGAAATGGACTTCTGAACACCGAACCAATATGGTTTTGCAGAAGCTGCTCTTTTGTTTACAATAAGCAACAGTTATAGATTTTAGCATAGCATATTCACACACACACACGTTATTTGACTGTACCTTCAGCCTGTCTATGAGGTTAGCACACACCCCTTAAGGCACCTAATTGGTCTGAGTCCATCAGCACGCCGTGCCCACTTTTACCTGAGGTTTGCATTCTTGGTCAGTTTCTCAGGCCTCTTGTTCTTATTTTAGTCTTGCTTTTCTCTCAGCAGCCTTGATGGATTCCTGAGGGTTTGAATAACAAGATGCAGGTGTTCTGATAAGATTACAAGGTGTTTGGATGGTACAGAGAATGGCCTAACTCATGCAAATACATTGCTACACTGATCTTGCAATTTTTTTGTGTATGAAGGCTTGTGCTGGGCATGCCTTTGTGGCTATCACTTAGGTTTCAATTTGTAAAGTCTTGTCAGACATCTGGAAATGACAGCTTATGATCTGACACAAGCAATCCTGTGCCACCCCTAAGCATGAACATCCACGTAGCCAAAGAGAATAACCCAGGGGCTGAACTCTGCACAGGGTGTGCTTAGCTCAATGGACAATTCTGAATAATAATCCTGTGAATATCAGACCTGTCCTGTGAATTCCCGAGCAGAAAAAAGACATTGGAGAAGTTATTTGGTCCATAGTTCTAAGTTTTCATTCAGAAGAAATCACTGTGGAATTGGATGAACTGAATATGTCGATACAATAATAAAATGTGTAGTGAGGAAATCTTGGATCCTGAAACTGGTGGGCATCATTTAGCACCCTTGATCTCTACACGTACCTCTTAATTCCAGACAAGAGTCAGGAAAGTTAATAAGTGGAATTTGGGGATTTCAGCCAGCACTATGTACATCTTCAAAGTGATGTTGGATGTGCCAGATTTGAGGTATTTATTGTTTTATCCATCTTAAAACTGCCAATTCTCAGGAAATGCATAGAGCATGCAGTGACACCTGCTTCCTTTCCTCAGCAAAGGTCATATCTGTTAGATTTTTTTGTGAGGCAGATTATTGATGTTTTTTTTTTCTGCACTTAAAAATAAACATGCTTTAGGTTTCTTTACCCCTTTTTATATGAATATTTGTTACTTTATTTGTATGACCAGAATGACTTCCTATGACTGATGTACTTTGTATTACAGAACATACAGAATGAAAACTAGTATCTATTTTCCCTGTTCTTCAGACTGAAATGGCTATTGGGTTAAGCTGGTGGTGGCTTGAGCTGCTTTTTTGGGGATTGTTATTGAGTTTCAGCCAATTGAAAGAGAAAATTAGATACTTAATCATAGAATCATTGGATCAATTAGATTGGGAAAGACCATTAAGATCATCTAGTCCAACTGTCTCATTGTATGAAATGCAGTGAAAAAATAATCTTCTTTAACCAGCTTGGCCACTGAAAGGAAACTGGTAGTAACATTATTTCTCTGAGAGGAATGTAACCTATGTGTGCATATGTATTTGTTTCCTGCTGCATCTGCCAGGAAAGCTGGAGAAAGATGTTACTCATTACCTACTTGGAAACATCTGTCCATTTTCAGAGCGTAGCTTTTACAAGGCATGATATTAAATATTACATTTACACATCCTGAAAAGATTTAGAGAAGGAACAAAACTGTTACAAACAGTGAAGGGAATGTGGTTAGACTTAACAGTCAGAAATGAATGAACATGTTTTTGCAGAGGAATGCCTTGCAAAGCTGCTGCTGGAGAGCAGGGGAGCTGCTTGCCTGGCTTGGAGACAGCCCCATCCAGGGTCTTCTGTCTCTCTCCCTGATGCCCTCCTCCTCTTTATCCCAGCCAGCCAGAGTACTGACTCTATGGCACAGCTGTCCTGGTCAGCAAAAGTGCAAAAGAAACCCAAGACCTCTGTTGCATGTACATAAACTTACTTCCCTTTGTCCTAGTGGTGTCCTTAGAGCCTGATAGGCTCCTGTTTGGAGCACTGGGACCTAGGTTGGTTGGTAGAAACTTCAAGAAAAGGATTACAAGAGGATCTGAAGTTCAGCTACCAAATTCATCAATTACCTCAACTCTTATTGTTCTTTTAATAGTTGAGTACTCTTCGATTTTCTGCTCCTTTGGTCATGAAAGTGGAACTAAATTTCCATTTTACAAATCAATGTCACAAGGCATTGAGGAGCAAGAAGTCTTACTATTGACTGAAAAACAGGTGGTATAATATTGCCGGATCAGTTTGTGTCTCGCAAACAGGATGGATCCTTGATAGTTGCAGACTTAGGATTTATTATTTGTCTATATCATACAAGCAATAAGCAAGAGATACAGAAAAACAACAACATCCATGCAAACTAAATCAAGAGACCAAATAAAAACCTCCGCAGAACAATTTATAAGAATTTTCTCAACCAATAGCTTACAATTAACAAACTTAACGTCACATTACTTTAGCAAATCAGCAAACGACCCACGTGGGTTCCAGGTTAACAAAAGCCTTCTATAAAACTAAAAACAATACACAATAATTCATTATTTAGTTTGAAACTTTTCCTATCTTTGCGAAGCAAGGTATCTAAGTCTCCCACATCCTGAACCATCAGCATCTGTTCTTGTCCTTGTTCCCTCTAACAGACACAAATGTATTTTCTTAGTTCCTAATTTCCTAGCTTCCCATGAGAATTTGTAGAATTTCCCAGCTTCTCTCAGCCTTAAACCTCTTTCATACATCCTAGGTTCTCTCCTGCTTTTAGGATTCCTACATAATATCATAATGTACTTTTGCACAGGCAGGTGAGCCTGTTAATGCATCTCTCCCTTACCTCATATTCTGTGTCTCTCCCTCACATCCCTTTCACAGACACAGAGAGGAGGGACACAGATGACATCTCTGGGGTAATGGCTCCTCTTCTATTTATATTTCTCAACTGGGGATTGACTGATTACATTTTTATAGTCACTTGTCCTTTTCAACTTACAGACAGGTTTCTTTTTCCTCCTCCCTGCCTTTTTTTTTTTTTTTAAGTTAAGACTAACATTAATTCCATTGAAAGCTTTCTCCTTTCAGGAAATCTTTAACAGAATTGCACACATTGTCTCTCTGTTGGTTGTGCTGCTTTTAGCACAACTGCATTTGTCTGAAGGAAATGTTTATTAAATGCAGATACACAATACACAAGCACCATGTTCATGTTATAATTTTGACCATAGCATCTTGAAATCCACTAGGGCATGATTTGGTAGAGAAATTATGATTTCTTTATGAACTCTGGAAGTCCATGTGTTACTCAATGCATTGGTTCATTCTCCAGAGATTCCACACAGGTTTATACAATGCCAGAATCAGATGTCTTTTCTTAAGGTTTAAATTAGGCTCTAAACCAGTGAGATCTTTTAAAATTATCTACACTAAAAGTAGTTGTAAGTCTGCAAGTCTGTATCTAAGCAGATTTTACTACAGTTAAGTTACAGGAAACAGTTCCTAGGATTTTAATGTTTGTTCAATTCATCCAAATATTATGTGGGAGAATGCCAGTAATCTTTGCAATTTGTAAGTTAACAATATTTTATTACTGCAATAGTGTTTAAATGTGCTTATTTAATTACAAATTTAAATGTTCTTAAAATCAGTATTGGACAAATTTTGAGAATTAGTCCTAAATCTCTAATATGTTATAGTGAAATATAAGTCTATTTATTTCAGTTGAAGTTACAAATTAACAAAGTTATGAAAAGTTAACTTGCTTGAATAGGTGGGGCAGACAAGGAAGGAGGGTGGTGTTGTGTGTAATGGAGGGGCTGGAATACATGGAGCTCACAGTTGGCAGTGGCATACTTGAGAGCTTCTGGGAAAGGATTCAGGGACAAACAAGTAATTCAGATGCCACCACTGGAATCTGCTATAGACTTCTCTGGCAGGATGATGATGCTGATGAATTTTTCTTCAAGGAACTGAGGGGCACATCCAGTCAACTGCCATTGTCCTTTATGGGGAACTTCAGCTGGCTGGAAATTACCTGGGAGCATCACACAGCTGTGACAAACAGGTCTAAGAGATTGCTAAAACATCTGGATAATAACTTCATTGTACAGATGCCAAGGGAGCTGACTCAGAAAGATGCCCTCCTTGTTCTGCTGCTTGCCAACAGAGTGGATCTCATGAGTGATGTGGTGACTGGTGCTGTCTTGGCCATGGCAACCATGAAGTGACCAAGATTAAAATCCTTATTGGCAGGAGGAAAAGTGGAGGAAAACCTCAGCTCTGAACATGAGGAGAGCAGACTTCAGGCTGCTCAGGGATCTAATTAGAAAAGTCTCGTGGGAGAATGCTTTTGAAGGTGCTGGGGTCCATTGTGTTGGTCTCTTTTTGAGCACCACCTCCTAATGGCACAAGAATGGGCAATTCCAAAATGTCAGAAGTCAAGCAAATATGGCAGAAGGCTGGCTTGGCTGAATAGGGATCTTCTTTTGGGTCTAAGGCAAAAAAGGAAGATGTGTGCCCAGTAGAAGCAAGGTCAGGTGACCTAGAAGAATACAGAGATGCAGCTTGTCACTCTAGGGAGAAAATTTGTGCAGCCAAAGACCAACTGGAGTTGAAGCTGGCCGGAAATGTGGAGGACAATAAAAAGTTATTTGAAATATATTAATGACAAAAGGCAGCACAGAAGTAACATTAGCCTGTTACAGGATGAGGATGGGCACCCCACAAACAGGCACATGGACAAGGCAGAGGTGTTTAATGCATTCTTTTCCTCTGCCTTCAACACAGATGATGAACCAAGGGGGTCTCAGTGCTCTGAGCTGGAGGACCATGGCTGTGAGAATAATAAACTCTCAGTTGACCCTGAGGTTGACCCTGGGATTTGCTGCTCCAGCTGGATCCCCATAAGTCTATGAGTCCTAGTAGGATTAATCCAAGAAAACTCAAAGATATCATGAGACCTCTCTCAGTGATTTTTGAATGATCTTGGCAATCTAGAGAGGCCCCAGCAGACTAGTAGCTGCCTAATGGTGTCCCAATTTTCAGGAAGTGCAAGGAAATGACCCTGTAACTGGTCCCTGCATTAGGCACAAAGGGTTATAATAAAGGGGGCTGGTGACTGGTCACTAGTGGGGTTTCACAGGGCCAATTCTCTTCAACATCTTCATAAATGAATTGGATGCAGGACTTGTAGGCATACTAAGTTTGCTGATGATACTATATTGGGAGGGCCTGTTGACTCCCTTGAAAGCAGAGAGGCCCTAGGAGAGACACCTAGGCAAGTTAGAGGGCTGGGCAATCACCAACCATATGAAGTTTAATAAAGGTAAGTGCCAGGCTCTGCACCTGGGATGGGGCAATCCTGGGTGTAAGGACAGACTGGGGAATGAGAGGCTGGAAAGCAGCACCACAGAAAGGAACCTGGGGGTCCTGGTCAATGGAAAGTTGAAGATGAGTCAGCAGTGTCCTGGCAGCCAGGAGAGCCAACCCTGTCCTGGGGTGCATCAGGCACAGCATCACCAGCCAGGCAAAGGAGGGGATTGTCCTGCTCTGCTCTGAGCTGGTACAGCCTCACCTTGAGTGCTGGGGGCAGTTTTGAGCACCACAATATAAAAAAGACATTGAGGTATTAGAGAGTGTCCACAGGAGGGAAATGAGAATGGTGAAGGGTCTGGAGGGGAAGCTCCCCGCTAGTTCCTCTTCTACCTGTGAAGTCTGTAGCAGTTGGTGGATATTTTGTACATGTCTTGTTTTTTTTTTAAGAGTGGACTTTGTCTGAGAGAATTTGTGGCTAACCACTTAGGATTTTCTTCAGACATTTAATGAGGACATACCAGGTGTTTTTTACTAGTATTCTCATTTTAGATGGATTGAGGTATCTGATAACATTCTAGATTACCACAGTGTTTCCTTTTGCAGTTTCCATGCTGTGTTTATTACAGCAGTTTCCTATTCACCATGGTATGTGGGTATTATTTAGATACTGAAATTTAATATGAAACAAAAAAACATGCCAGGCAGCCTGATTCCTATCTTTTTCACCTGTCAACAAATGGAATCCTTGCAGTAAGAACTGTACAACTGGGAAAGTAGTACTTAAGAGACCTCACTCTGCAGCCCAAAGCTGGGTAGATACGGACCTTATGAGGTCTCAGATGAAACCTGTTGTAAAGATAAGGGCATTATATATGACTGCTCTGATTTCAAATCCCATGAATCAATGTCTGTGACTCAGTAATAGAAACATCTCTGAATATTCCAGCTACCATCCTGACACAAGGAAACACCTGGGTATCATTTTAGGTGATCTAGAATTAGCTAATCTGACAGATGTGGTAAAAGTGGTTGAGGGAAAGTAGTTTCCAAGATTCTTATTTATCTGGTGTTCAGTAACAGTATCCAAAGAGATTTTCACTCTGAAGGTTCTGAGGATGCCTTACAGATGACATACTGTCTTTTAAATCCACGTGTCTTGTTTTTGGGTCACGTCATCTCAGGGATAAGGCTTGGGATTCGATTTCCTTCCTTACACTTCATTTCCATTGACTTTTTTTATGAGAACAGGGCTGATGGGCTTGTCTGATTTCCAAAAGCTTTTGAGACACATATAAGTAGTGATGGCCCTTTTTATTCAGAACCTGAACTCTCCTGAGCAGCACCCCTGAGGGATTGATCTCCTGAATCCAGTAACTGAGGAGCTTCAACCACTGCCTGCAGTGAACTATGCTGCATCTTATTAAAGAGACCTTGTGAATGGAACTAAAGATTTTACTTGCAAGGTGAGGTATGGACCATCAGCACCAAGCCTAGGAAAGTCTGAAATTCTGTTTTCCTGTTAAGACCAACAGGAATTTCACACTGTAGATCAGTCCTCAGCTTTTCCTATGAATCACTTGTGTGTTTGATGAAAAATTCTCCTGTAATAAGCTACAATTAAGAAGCCGTATGCATTTTTGTGTACATGCAGTGATCCTGTTCTGTGGAGTTCCATTGGTCCTATGGCTCCACAACACTGAAGAGATAAAATAATTTTGCTCAGAAAAGGTGCAGGGTAAACTGTTGTTGTTTTATGAAAACAGCCATGTTAATTTTACCTTTCAAGGAAACATACACAAAAAAATCAATGGTTGCCAGGAGCCATAACAGAGTATTTAAAAAAATGCATAGGAAAAGCCCCTGAAGCAGTTAAAGCAGAGCAGAAAAACACGGTGAAAATAGTTGTTTCTCCTCTAAAAAAATAAAACCAAAAACTTTTACAAATTGAAGCTTTTCTCTCTTATCTTCCAATCTAACATGATCATGATTGAAAAGTTTTTTTTTATAACTTAATACTGTGTGGTTGTTAAATACACCTTGTTCCTCATAGATCCTCCATTGATCTTTTTATTTTTTCTAGTGCAATTTGTATCATAAGGCAGCTAATGTTAGGCACTGCATCTGGGTAATGACTTGATAAATTATGACTCAGTGGTTGCTGACCTCGAGTTTATAATGTGATTTCACAAAAAATCTCCAAAGAAACCTAATGGAGATAGACATGTTTTTTTTCTAAATACAGCAGCAACTTAGAGAACAGTAAAAAGAGTGAGTACAAAAGTTAACAAGCACAGTTCCTTAGCTTCTCATTGACTTGAAGACACCCAGTTGTGACAAACTTTTGCTGCTGTCATTGACAACTGGTTTAATGTGTTGGATTATTTTAAAGTGCCCCTCTGAAAAGATACATTGATAACAGGATAGCAGTATGGGCCAAAACATGAAAAACCTACTTTATATATCTATCTTATATTTCTGATCTTGCATATTAAAAAGTTTCATACATCTGTAACCTGTTGCTTGTGGGCTGGCATGTAGGCTCAGAGCATACACAGTTTGTTTGTCAGCTCCTTTGTTCTTACACTTTGGGAGCCTGATTCCCCACCTTTGTTACTGAAGGCAAAAGAAAGTATAGGAATGTGTGAGGTACTATACAAAAGGCATTTGAGAGAGCTGCCTTTGAGGTGTGATTGGTCATTTACATGGACATTGCCAGCCATTTAGGGTTAACACTGGAGAGGTTTCCTATAAATTGGCTGCTCTTGCAGTGAAGCAACCTGTCTATTTCTTGAATGTTTTGTGGAGTCCATGAGACAGCATGTAAAGTTTCACTGAACACTGAAAGGGGAAGAGAAGCTGTGCAGAGTGTCTATGGTCCTGACTCTGTCCCATAGTCATGACAGCAACCAGGGCAAGTTATAATGAACCCCATCCCTGAAGATCCTGCACTGAATTATGACAAAATATTTTGTGGATCACCTGCATGGACCCTAGTCTGAAACTGGCTTTCCTCCATCAAGGAGGGATGCAGGGTAAGTTAGACATACTTCTGGGGACAGCTTCCTGCAGAATCTTCAAGTCCAGCCATGCAAGTGATTAAGAGCAGTTACTGCAGTGTCTAAAGGAAGGGAGGTAGAATCACAGAAACACAGAATACCTTGGGTTGTAAGACACCTTAGAGATCACCTAGTTCCAACCCACCTGTCACGGACAGGGACACCTTCCACTAGACCAGGTTGCTCAGAGCCCCATCCAACCTGGCCTTGAACACTTACAGAGACAGGGCATCTGTAACTTCTCTGGACAGCCTCTTCCAGTGCCTCACCTATTTATTTCTCCCCAACAATTAGGAATTTCTTCCCAACATGTCATCTAAGCTTACTCTCTTTCATTCCCCCATTGTCATGTCACTACATGCTCCTGTAAAAGTTTGTGTCCATCTTTCTTGTAGGCTCTCTTCAAGTATTGGAAGGCCTCAATTAGGTCACCCCAAAGCCTTCTCTTCTCAAGACTGAACAATCCCAATTCTCTCAACCTTTTCTCATAGGAGAGGTGCTCCATCCCTCTGATCACCTTGGTGGCCTCCTCTGAACTTGCTCCAGCAAGTTCCTGTGCTGGGTATCCCAGAGCTGGATTCAATACTTGAGGGTGGGTCTCACCAGAAAGGAGCAGAGGGGCAGAATCCCCTCCCTCCTCCTGCTGCCCATTCTGCTTGGGATGCAGCCCAGGACACAATTGCCTTTCTGAGGTGCAAGAGTACATTGCTGGGTCATGTGCAGCCTCTCACCCACCAGCACCCCCAGCCCTTCTCAGCAGGGCTGCTCTGGATCTGTTTATCTCCAGCCTGTATTGATACCACAAACAACCCCAACCCAGGTGCAGCACTTTGCATTGGTCTTGTTAAACCTCATGAGATTCCCATGGACCCCAAAGAGACACCAATTATCACTGATATCCATTNCAACCCACCTGTCACGGACAGGGACACCTTCCACTAGACCAGGTTGCTCAGAGCCCCATCCAACCTGGCCTTGAACACTTACAGAGACAGGGCATCTGTAACTTCTCTGGACAGCCTCTTCCAGTGCCTCACCTATTTATTTCTCCCCAACAATTAGGAATTTCTTCCCAACATGTCATCTAAGCTTACTCTCTTTCATTCCCCCATTGTCATGTCACTACATGCTCCTGTAAAAGTTTGTGTCCATCTTTCTTGTAGGCTCTCTTCAAGTATTGGAAGGCCTCAATTAGGTCACCCCAAAGCCTTCTCTTCTCAAGACTGAACAATCCCAATTCTCTCAACCTTTTCTCATAGGAGAGGTGCTCCATCCCTCTGATCACCTTGGTGGCCTCCTCTGAACTTGCTCCAACAAGTTCCTGTGCTGGGTATCCCAGAGCTGGATTCAATACTTGAGGGTGGGTCTCACCAGAAAGGAGCAGAGGGGCAGAATCCCCTCCCTCCTCCTGCTGCCCATGCAGTTTTGGATGCAGCTCAGGACACAATTGCCTTTCTGTGGTGCAAGAGTACACTGCTGGGTCATGTACACCTTTCACCCACCAGCACCCCCAGCCCTTCTCAGCAGGGCTGCTCTGGATCTGTTTATCTCCCGCCTGTATTGATACCACAAACAACCCCAACCCAGGTGCAGCACTTTGCATTGGTCTTGTTAAACCTCATGAGATTCCCATGGACCCCAAAGAGACACCAATTATCACTCATATCCATTGAACTTTGAGCTGTTGACCACTACCCTTGGTATCTGACTGTCCAGCCACTTCCTCATCCACCTAGCAGTCCACTCATCCATCTCCAATTTAGAGAGGGATGCTGTGGAGACAGTGTCAAAGGCTTTACAGAAACCCGGATAAGTAACACCTGTAGCTCTTCCCATGTCCACTGATATAATTAATGCATCACAGAGGGCCAGTAGTTTGGTCAGGCAGGCCTTGCCCCTGATGTAGCCATGCTGGGTGTCCCAAATGACCTCCCTGTCCTCCATGCACAGCTTCTAGGAGGATCTGCCCCATTATCTTCCCAGGCACAGAGGTGAGACAGACAGGTTGGTAGTTTCCAGAGCCCTCCTTTTTACCCTTTTTTTAAAGATGAGTACAATGTTTCCCTTTTTCCAGTCAACTGGGATTTCCCTTTCCTGCCCTGACTTTTCAAATATCATAAAGAGGGACTTGGCAATGATGTTAGCCAATTCTCTCAGGGCTCTGGGATGACCCTCATCAGGTCCCATAGGCTTGTGTCTGTTTGTGTTCCTCAGGTGGTCATGAACCTGATCTTTATGTACAGTGGGGAACACTTTGCTGCCCTAGCTCCCATCTTACTGTCCATCCACTTGAGAGGTGTGAGAAGACTAAGGTTTCCTTATCTATTGCTACCAGTTTTCTAGTGTTATTTATTGGGGGATACACCTTTTCTGGCTAACATACATGTATAAAGCCCTTCTAGTTCTTCTTCTTGTCCCTTGAGGGGTTCAGTTCCAGCCTCAAGGAAGGGAAGACTGTGATAGAACTGAAGAATGGGGGAGCTGAGGATTGAGGTCAGCCCCCATGTAAATCCAGGGGAACTAATCCATCACCTGTGACAATTCTACATGAGATGGCAGTATCTTACATTCAAAATTTAAATCTGGCAAACTGTGTTAGGTGAAGTTGTGGCAGGTTTGGACCCATGGGGGGTCAGACACATACAGATAGTTTATTTCTCAATTCAGCTAAATACAAAAAGGGTTATTTTTATTTTATGGAGTTTTTAAATGTTTGGATTGCATGTTGTGGAACCATCATCCAATGAATGTTTTCTGCCAAAAATGGGATAGATGTCTTTCAAAGACATGAGTATTCAATAAACACATTGTAGACTGTAGAAATGTGGAATTTTAATCCTGATTATTAACTTGACAGTTTAAAACTTCATATGATTCCTCTGTAATTAAAACAATTTCAAAATACTTATCATCTGTCAACCTATTTGGTAACAGTGGGATCTAGATCACTGAATCAGGGCAAATGTTAACATATTCATGGATGGGAGTCTTCCTCCCATCATTGAAACAGACATACCTGCAGGAAGGCTAAGGAAATTTGCTTGGCCACTAGAGAGTAAAATCTAGCCTGTTTCTTGATTTTTGGTGAAAAGGAATTTCAATTATACAAATTTTGTTAGTTTTATAAAAAAGAAAATCTAAAAGTCTACTCCAAAGCTAAAGCACTGCCAGCACCTGCTGGATGCACATCAGCAACTGCAATCCATTAACAATGGTCAATCAGTGACAAAATTGGAAACATCCACAAGAAATTTGAAATTTTAAATACTTCATTAATATAACTTCAAGTCCAGTCTTGCACTGACTTGTGACTGTTATTGTACAGAATGGAATTAAGGTCTATTAAATTAGAATATGTCACTGCAGATTAAAAAGAAGTTCTTGTATGTATTCTAGTATAGGCATAATGATATCCTCAGAGTATGGGTATAATCGACACCAGTACTAGCCACATTTTTATTTGTTCCTCTGGTAAATCAGTTATCATTCATTAAATCCTCAGGTCTCTTTCAGATAAAGATAGCTATCTGTTCTTATATGAGAAGCATATTTTAATGAAGAGTTCTGCTTTTTTCTAATTCTGGTGGACATCACAGCTAAATTTTTAGGTGGCAATTGTTCACAGTCTGGCACACTGCACCTGCCCAGACAGACTCATAACACCTGAGAGACACAATTTCATTGTTAGCACTATTGAACTTTCTGACTATCAAGGTTTTGAGATCTGATTTATATACAGCAAGTGTAATATTAAAAAAACCCAGCAACCCAACCCTCACAATAATCCTGCACTGCTTTCCTTCTTTACAAAAGCTCAGAATTCATTATAGAAGTTAAAGAATTATAACTCACAGCATCATTATGGGAAGTATTATTCATCATATCTTACACCTGAAGAAACAGGTGTGGAGAGAATTTAAGACAGGTCTGTAGAAGGAAGATACTTCTCTGGACTTCCAACATTGTCCTTCTTTCAGTCTTAAATGGTTTTTTATCTACTTCTATCCACTAAAGTGAGAAGAGAAAGATTTATTTTGTTATCACTTTATACCCCATCATAGGCAATCCAAAGGACCCAGCCAATATAAAGCATCTATTGACATCTAATTGTTTATTTGTGGTACTGCTCTTCATTGGCAGAACAGAGATTGATTTGGTGCTGTCAGGGCCAGTAGCTCTTTTAAATCTCTACAGGCTTTGAAGTCCAACCAGGCTAAGTGTGACTAAATTTAGCAGATTTGAGTCTTTGTGGAGGGTCTGTAGTAGCAGTGCAGGAGAAGGATTTTCTAATGATGTGGACCCTCAGCAAAGTAGCTGGTGCATCATCAAACCAGAGCATGTTCAGGGGTCTCTAACTGCTCTAGGTTTCCCCTCAGCTAGACTTCAATTTTGGGCTAAAAGCAGCATCTACATCACTTTTGAAAATTCTTCAGTTGACTTTAAACTTGATTGGATCTTGTCTGATTGCAGTCACCTCTCTGCAGTTCCCCAATAATTCACAAAGCCAATTAGCTGTGGCCTTCAGTCCTTCTTCCCGTCTGTGGGCTAAGGGAGGGAGCTGAAGTCCATTTTGAGCTCTGAAATGACACCTGAGTCCTGCAGCCAGCTTACAGACATGCTCCAAGGGCAAACATGTCACAATGCCCTTCCATTCACTTCACAGTTCCCTTTTTCCTCGAAAACAATGATTTTTGAGCAGGAAAACCATTTACTCAAAAATAAAGAGTAAAATGTTTTTCCTCTTTGATAATGTTCCCTGTTCTTTCAGTGGGTATTATGCTCTGTAATGTGCTGTGTGTGCACCCATTTTGTCATTGCTTTGGGTCATCCTTGCTCACAATTGGTTATTTACTCAGGGGCTTTTGAAATTATTGAGTTGACACATCTGTCAGACAGCAAAAGCAGAAATGCTAAAAGGTCACTTGGAGAGAAACCAGCTGCTTCAGACAAACCTTTCTGCCTTCAAATAGCACAATCATTATAGTCTAACAGATGGGGCCTCTGCTTTCATTTCTGCTTTTCTCCTTCACTTCAGGTATTTAGATATACTACCTCATTGCCAGGTCAACACAGGCCTTCTAGTAATTACCTACACAATAGGCAGCTCTCTGCTTAGGAGAAAACAGCTCCATTTTCTGTCTGCAAATGGAGAACCTGTTTCCTCACAGATATGAATTACAGAAGGTTGGCCACAAACTTTCCTCTTAACAGATTAATTTGGACACCAGTCATTACTCTAGGAAGCATGCATTTAGTACAGATCGAACACTTCAGAGAGCCTGGGGGCTTTTGGCAAAGATGGTGATAAGTGGAAGTGAGTGAATAATTCTTAACAAATAATTTAGTCAACAGATTTGGACTCCCTCCCTGTTTGGTGGACATTAACCAAGCAATTGTGATTTCCTCTGATTTATTCAATATCCGTGTTTTTAAAAAAGCATCCATTCAGATGATTTACATTGCAGCTGCTGAGTGATGACAATTCTGACTCATGCTGTTGGGCTGCTGCGAGTTGTAAATCATGTGATACTGTTTCTGTGCTGTGACTGGGCACAGCAGAGGGATTGCTTCTGACATAATTGTTCTCCTGTTTCAAACTTCTCTTTCAGGGGAAAATGTCATATGTCAAAAGCTTGATTGCTCATCAAGCATGTAGAAAAGGAACAATGGGAAGCTGCAGAAGTATTCAGGTGAACAGAAAAGAAAGGTCCTCACTGAGTGTCTTTAATAAAGGATATTTTCACGTGCATTTACACAAATTCTTGGACAAGAAAAAGGCTGATTTTCAATACCAGAAAAAAACCCAACAAAATCATAAGTGTTAAAATGGTAATTGTTGTTTCAAAGAATCCAATTAGATTTCAAATCAAATCAATGTCCAAGAGGAAAGTTATGTATTTTGACAGAGAACACACATTTGAACTGTGTGAAAATCCTTGATTCTCAATAGAACACAGTGGAACATTTTTTTTAAATAAAATTCATGCACTGTGGGCAATAACAGAAAACTGAAAATTGTGATTTTGGAAGGTCAGTGCTCTGTACATTAAGCAGTATTGGAAGTGGTGCTTTCAAAGTAAGTATGTATCCATTATGGAATCCATCTTAGAGAGCTTTTAACCCCAAGTGGCACCAGGACACAAAAATTTCAAAACAACTGAACCCACTGTAAATTTGCTATTCTTTGAAAACATAGAAGGAAGTAAAGGAAGGTCTTTATTCTGTGAACTGATCAGCTGGCACAAAGAAAGAATGAACGATTAAGAAA
The DNA here is from genome assembly GCA_013398995.1 of Alaudala cheleensis. Taxonomy (NCBI): domain Eukaryota; kingdom Metazoa; phylum Chordata; class Aves; order Passeriformes; family Alaudidae; genus Alaudala; species Alaudala cheleensis. Next base: position 243,204 of record VWYE01015424.1, read on the forward strand.
GCATCTTTTGGTTCTGGTGTTGGTTGATTATGGTGGCTCACTTCACTTAATTTCAGGTAACTTATCCTATTGATAGGATAGGCTAACACTCAAGCTGTGGTTAATAAATCTGAAAATACTGCAAACTGTATGAAAATGAATTACAGGAAGGAAATATTTTAATCACAAGGATTGTGATGTAACAGGAAATAAAATTATCTATAAGTCAAGTCTTAAAAGCAAATCTTGCAGTCTTTAAAAGCCATCTAGTGAAAAAAGAAAAAGGACCATGACTGTAGTCCAAGCCAGGGCATTTAGGAAACAGTAATGTCTAACATTTGAACTTGCAAAAAAGCAGAAACAGCTCAGTCAAGGATGAAGCATTGGAAAGGGAAGATAATGTTTCCCAGCAGGCTTGTGTAATAATAAATGGTACAAAAAAAGAGTCATCAGATGTGAAGATCTGCAAAACTCAATAATCTAAGCAGAAAAAATTTCCTGAGACACTGCTGTGCATCCTGTTTGAGCTAACCTAAACCAGGAGAATTTCTGCAGTAGAAATAGGTCCAGAAGAGGGTATCCTAAGTTTGTTCAGATCCATGTGGAGTCTTGACAGAGATTTCTCTAGAAAGCAACGCCGTAGTACAGGGAGGTCAAGATCTGTGCTCCAGACTCTTCCTCCACAAATTGAGGAACCCATAGGCCAGAAGTGCCAGGATGTCGTTCCTTAAAATGGTACTGAAAAATATATTTGCATGAATACACAAAAGTTGTTCAGGGACTGAAAGATCCCAGGTAGAGCCAATACTTGTCCCAAATGATTAGTGACACCGAGGAAGTTGTCAAGGCTTGGAACTTTTGCCAAAAACACAGGCCAAGTCAAGCAAGAGAGTCCATGTTGGCACAGGAAAAATTGTTCTCCTGAAGCAAAGTATGCACAGAATTGTTTAGAATGACTGGAAAACATTATGTACTTGTCCCAGACTATTATTCTCATGTCAGTAGAATAGCTTTACTAGAAGATACTAGAGCTAAACTGTGATTATGCTTGTCAAATGTGTTTACACTAGACATGGAATACCTGGCATAGCAATGCTTGGCAATGAAGCACAGCTTACTAGGCACAAGTGCTGGCTGCTAGTGGTGAGTTTGGGGTTTAGATCTGTAATCCCTTGTCTTTTATATTCACCAGTCCAATGGGCAGGTTAAAAACTGTGTCAGTGTAATAGATTTGATCTTAAAAAGAGATTGTTAAGTTGGGCTCTAATCCATAGTGAGGATAAACGGGTAAATTGCTACATGAAAATGCTGCTGATTTTAGTTCTGAGCAGAACTAAGGGCTGAAATTAGCAGTGGTAACCTAGGAATTGTGAGCCTGATGACATTGTCAGCAGACTAAAGGGAGATACATAGTCCACCACTTTACAGCTTGCAAAGGGACGTAACTGGTTTTTTTTTTTCACAGAAGTTGTTAAGTGAGGAAAATTCCTGGAAGATTAAAGGAGAAAAGCACAAGGATACCGTATTTTTAAAATAGAGCAGACTGTGTGGTAGCTGCTGCTGTTAGGAAGGTGGTAGAGTGCTGTGGCAGTGAGAGCCCTCCTTCCTGTGCAGATACTTTGTTAAAAGATGTCCTCTTGCACCAGAACAGAAACAAGTGCATAAAATAACGTCAGGAGAGAACATATCAAAGAAAAAAGGAGGCAAAAAACCAAACAGCATCAGTTCCCATGTGTGCATCTTTAAGTGTCAGGGTTGTGCTCAGGTCTCCAGATCCTTTTGTATTCAAGTTATTGGCTTGCATCAGGTTTATGCAAGTTGTTGAAAGTCATTACCAGCCTAAGGTTGTTATATGTCCAATGTGAGATGAATTGGTTGTGCTTGACAGCTGGGGTAGAGCTTAGATGCTTAGATGCAGAACATATTGCCATCAGGTCTCTTTCACAGTGTACAGCAGAGATTCTCTCTCTCTCTTTTTTTTTTTTTTTTCCAATTGCCTTCTTACCGTCAAATATTTTCTAACAGTAGCTAGGAGCTGGATTGGCAGTGTTCAGCCTCAGAATGATTTCCTGTGCTGCTCAGGAGTCCCTGGTCAGGGGTAAGCCTGTGAGCTCTGATAAAAGCAGGTTGAGATGCTTTGAGGAATGGTGGCAACTTAAAACACTAAAAATCCGAGGTTAAGGAATTTACACTAAAGGGAGGAGAGTGTAGTCTGAGTTAACATATTTAATGTCAGCTCCAGCTAGCCTCTTTTAAAAAATTCTTAAAATTTGTACCTCCTGAAACCTATGTGTTTCAGGATGTGAAGAAGTAACATTATTATCATCCATCATTAAATCCACGGAGTGTCAAACTTATCACCTTGACACTTTAATGATCCTTAAGATGTCCTTGTAAAAGCTGGGTACCATGGCAACCACTCAAACACAGGGCCTTGGCATTGCTGAACTTCTCTTAATAAATCAGACATAATTGGCATCTATGTATTATAATAAATTAAAAGTTATTCAACTGGAATGATTTTATATTGTACAATATTAAGTCATTAAGTTTGCTGTTCTGATGTCTCCTTTGCGATATAATTCCTGTGTGTGCTTTTTAAGACAGAAGATTTTATGTTCCACTCACAAGGTATAACTGGGGGAATTTGAAGATGCAGCAAATCAGTGCATAGTCTGTCACCCCCAGTAAAGTGGGTTTAAACCAGAACCTCTCTGAAATGATTTGTTCCTAAGGACCAAAGTAATTAGATTAAGCAGGTTAAAATTACCTGTACATTTATTCAGGATGCTGCATGATCCTTCTGCAGTGATCTGTTCTTCCCTTTGTCTTCTGCTTTGTGCTCCTGCTCAGCCTACAGACCTTCACAGCAGCTGGGTGAATTGCCATGGCAAAGGTGGGTGTACTCCCCAGGAAGCACCTGGGGAAGGTGAGAGGGGATGTGCCACCCCTGTGATTCCACTGTGCCAGTGGCACTCAGCTGTGCCTGATCCATCTTGTCTCTGTCCTGTCCTGACTGTCTCGGGTCACCTTTTGGAAGAGGTCTGGTTAGAAATTAGAAATCCTTGAAGACAGGAACGTGTGGTCCCTGTAAACAGAGAGTACAAAAAGAAAATTGCCATATATCCCTATCTATTCTGTCCTCTATGGCAGCACCAGCTACAGACAAGAGGGTTTGAATTCATTGCCTTTGTGTTGCAAAGGTCACCATGCTGTCTGTGTAGCACTTTCTGGAATCAGATTGCTTGAATGGAATATGAAATTTTGGGTGGAAAACTTGAAAGGATATTAAAAATATTCCCCTGACAGAATGACTAGGTCTAGCTGTTAAATGCTGTCTCCTTCCTTTCTTTGAAGATCTTTTATTTTATTGATTTTCTGAATGGGTCCTTCATGTCACAGGTTATAAGGTATTTCAAAAATTAATTATTTTGCCCATAGAACAACTACAGTGGAAACCATGTGAAATTTCCATTTGTTTTCTGCAGATTTTGATTTTTACATGTCTAGATTTTAAAACATAAATCTGTACTGTTAATGAGACTGGGAAACAGAAAAACAGGATTTTTTGTTGTACCATATTGCATTGGCCAAATTCAGAAGACCAGGAGAATGATTTCACAGAGATAATACCAGATGCATTGGTGGAAAATGAGAATACTGAGATTTGTCAGGTTCTCAGTTAAGTCATTGCCATTTCTATCTGGACTGAGGTCTTTCTGAAAGCCTGCTTGTGACCTTGCCTGACCAGATTTTGTGACTCAATACTGCTTTGTGTGCCGTGCTCATTTTCTCTTGATGCCACAGTGGTGGCTATCCGAGCTTCCTCTGATTTGATACTGAAAATTTATTGAAAATCAATAAAGTCAAAAGAACTGGTCCTTTGGACTTGTTTGTCCATCTGTTAACCAGCAAGGAAATAATGTATGAATGATCTTTCTGTGGGCACAAGGTCTCTGTGTATTTTTTTTTTTTCCAGTGTGGCATGGTGACAGCAGCATGTTCCTGGATAGGGCTGCATTTCACATGCCTGAGAAGTTCTCAACACAGTATTTGTGAATATACTTAATTTGAAACCTGTTTCAATATTTCACTGATAGAAAAAACCTGCTAATACTTATGCAGGTGTTTATCTGGGCTGCTGAGCTAATTAAGACTGGTCATCTAGACAGTGCAGCTAAGTCAAAACATAAACATCTATCTATCTATGTGTGTCATTGTGATTTTAACTGTTATCCTGGTTGCCCTTCATGCCCACTTGTTTCTTAGGCTTTCCAGTTTTGTTTGGTATTCAAGTATCAGCTCGCAAGGACAAAGAGAGGGTCTGAGCTTTGGGTGACGACAGCTCAAGCACACTGGAAGATGCTCAATAGGAATGTTAGTCATTAAAGGGATGTTAATAGTTCCCTTCTTTCACCACTAATGTGCAGTTGTATCAGACAGCACAACAGTTTAGAACAATGAAATAAAAGTATATCCTTGATCACAATAACATTATCAATACACAGATATTTTAAAGTGGAAAGGTTATTGTTGAAATATGCTGTTTATCAACACTTTTATTTTTGATATATTCTTACTAGTATCAGATCAAAATCTAAAGGAAGTTGAATTTAGTTACTGAAATTTATGTTTTAAATTGAGACCCAGTTTTAGATGTCTGTGATTCCTCACAAAAACTGATTTATTGCCCCAAGTTTAAGAGGTCATAGAATTGAAAAAATAATATTTTAACTTCCTTAGTCTTATATAAGATTTTACTAAAGTATTTTGGATTCTGATACACAAAGACTAATGTTTGCCTACAGAGAAATAATAAGATTCCAAAAAAAAAAAAAATGCAGTGCTACTACTGTACATTTTGTCACACTAATGCCTAGCATGATAGATGTTGTTATTTAAAACATAAAGTTCTGAGAGGAAATGCTTACAAATATTTTCAGGATGATTTTGGCATATTCTTCCACACACCTCTGCAACCCACTGCTTTCCCAATTCCTTTCACTACTGATGAACTTTGCTTGTGACGCACTTGTGGAGCTGTTCTACACTACAGAAAAGAAGGACTTTGTAAGAGGGTGGAGGAGAAAGACCAAAATAAAACAGAGATCTGCACAAGAAAAGATCTTTACTGTTTAGGAGGTGATTTAGGACTGGAATAAGAGCATTTTGACTGTAGAGTTATTGTTACCAGATCCCTTGTTTCTGCAAAAACAAGTACTTGTTTGGGTATATTAGTGCACTTGTTATCACATCTGAGGTACCTTAGCTGAGCAAAAACTGTTCCTGCATACTAGCATGTTTCCAAATATCACCTTTCCAAATTTTAATGTATTTATTTTTATTTTTCTTCCTTTTTTTTTTTTTTTCCTGAAGAGGAATTGCTGCCTTAGTTGTACCAGGAATTCTTATGCTCAGCAATTTCTTCTGATCTCTACATTAAAACATACACTTTGATCTAATGTATCTAATGGAGGGATGATTATCAGGTTGCTATGTGAGATTATTTTTAAAAAGCTAGTACAAGCCACCATATCCACCATTTAGGAACATTAGCCCAGCACTTCAGTAGATGCTTTGCTTCAGGCTTCTTATTTGTGTCTCTTTTGAGGGTGGCATTTTGGTCCCATAGAAACTGGTCTTTTATTAAAATGCTACAAAGGTAAGAAAAAGCCTTAAAATATGAAATAGGTGTGCCCTGATGCAGCTGATGTCAGTAATGCTGATGATGAGGGATACAGCCTCCCTGCTCATCAGTGGATTTTGCATTCTAACACAAATAAAGTGCCTATTTTATTAGAAACTTCATTGGTTATATAAAAATGGAAGAAAGGAGTGAGAAAATAGCATGTAGCACATCACTCAACCTCTTGCCTACACCATTGTTTCTGTTCATGGTTCCCTTTGCAACCAACCTTTTTCTTTTTTAATAGAAAAGAAAAGCTGGTGTCTGGCAGCCTGACTGTGCTTTAATTCACTATGCATCAGCAGGTGTCCAATACTCAATTCTTGATGCTTATATATTGTGTTTCATCTGCTGTCATCCTCAGAGCTAAAAAGTAATGGTCCTCAGTTCAAGTTTTACATCTGTGTAGGAGAGCAGAAGTGTGAACTGCAAGTGCAGCTGGTACAGACCCAAGTGACATAGCTTTGATCTGGTTAGTTTCCAATTCCAGCTTCCAGCACCAGTTGCAGCCTCCTGTAAGAGGGAAGGCTCACACAACCCCTGCAGAAGGGGATTGTTCTGGGCTTGAGCTCAGCTCAGTCTCTTCCTTCCAAGCTGAGATCTTGTTGCATCAATAGAATGTACCTGCTTTTCCCAAAAGCTGCACAATCTGAATGGCTTCTTATCTGAGTGCTCCAGGCATTCTAAGGGAGCATAGAATGGCTGTGGGGTAAAATTGTGAAGAAGCAATGATTTTTAAATTCTTTATCAGTTTTCTCCTTCCATAGTGAGATCTGACTTGCAGGTTGGCAATATCTCTTGTAAAGTGTGGGGGCAAAAGTGCAACTGTGATGACTGTAAATTATTTTACAATTAATTGTGTTCTGGTGCATGCAGGCTGTGCATATCTCTTTGATATTTGTGTTTTCTGTGTTGTGCACACTTAACTCTCCCTGAGAGAGGAGGGTGACTGCCCTGTACTCTAAACTCTGGGAGGGCAATACTGTCCTCATGTTTTCTTTCTCCTTTCCCATATATAAAATCAATCATTTTATGGAAGAAATAGTAATTTTATTTTGAATTGCTGCATGGCAGTACCAAATACATAATTAGGTGTGAACATGTGAGAATTGTTTCAGGTTGGTCTGTCCATACAAATCTGCTCAGAAGCTTGACTTCTAGAAACAGCAGCAAAAGAGAAATCAGGTACTCTTAGTTAAAAATACTTCTAAACCAAGTTGCTCTTGTAAGCATATTTGTTCATCACCACTTATCTGACTGTGCTGAGTTTATTGGAAATTAGTAATTGTTGAGTAATGGTGAAAAGGTGTCTTTCTGCTTTTACAATAAGACCAGTAGCAGATATTTAGAATACCCACATCCTCTCATCATGCTGCAATACCATTGTCAGTTTTATCATAAAAGAATTATGTATCCCTGTATATGAAAAATGTATTCTAGAAGTACTCTGAATTAGTTTTTAATGTACTGTGACCTTGAATTGCCCCAGGATATTAATGCTAAATGATTACTTCTGAATGCTTTTTGAATAGCTGCACAGAGCAATTAAATGCACCATACATCACACATGACATAGTTAAACGCCTCTTCTGGTCAAGGAACCTAAACAGTTCTTTCAAATGATGGTAATTCCATATTACTAAAGATGGAAAAGAAAAAAAAAAAGGAGTACTTTGCTAGCATTAAGATAAGCATAACCTGGAAGAGGTTATAACTTCACCCGAGATGGAACAAAATAAAAAGATTTTCTTTATGGTGGTCTACAAGGAAGATCACTTCAAAACCAAAGCACCATCACACTGCATTTTCTCTCTAGGCAAAGGGAGCAATAGTAATAAATCCCTCCCTTTTTGACAAGTTGCCATTTTTTCCATGTAAAATAAAAGAATAATGAATGTGGCTCATAAAATGGGTGTAAAATGTGGACACTGCTATTACTTATGGGATATTGTGCAGCAGTTGACTTTAGAATGTGGAACAACATAAATCTGATCTTTGCAAAACCTTCTAATAAAATTAGTGAAGTTTAGAAGTGATCACAGGGGCCAGGATTAATCTGACAACAGGAGCAAAAAGAGCCTTTTGCTTGGGTCAGTGATTCAAATCTGACCTGGTTACTTGAAAACAGTTGCTATTTCAGATGCAGTGGCAATTTTGGCCCAAGTCAGAGCAGACATATCATCCCTCTTGGTATTCCATGGGTATCAACGTCGAGTGCGACTCAAAAATCAGCCCAATTGTTTATATTACACATCAGACACTGGTGATAACTGCCTGATAGATTCAACTTTCAGACTACCCCTCAGCACATGCTCCAGACCATTTCCTTTCCTCTAGCCTGATTCCTGGCAGCAATTCCCACCCTAAGGTGAAGCTGCAGCATCCCTGTCCTTATTTGCCTTCCCAGTTTCTCCCCCAAGCTCTGCTGAGGTTGAGACATTGTCATGTGTCACAAAAATGTTAATGGCAAATACATGCTGACCTTGAAAACAACTCCTGAGTAATTCCAAGAAATTGAGCAAGGTCCTGGAAAAAAATAATGAAGCATATATTAAGTATTCTTCATACAGAATTTCCAGCTTTTGCTGGTGTCTTTTGCACAAGTTTCTCAAGTCATCCCCTAGGAATTGGAATGGATTGTGTGTGGTGATGTCTAAAAGATGAAAAGGGTTAAGGAAGTAGGACTGTAAAGCTCTGGTAAACAGGGCAGGTTTGGGAACTTGGCTTTGTTAGCTGTTGCTACAAAGCCCCAGGGCATTGCTGGGGGAAGGCAGTGGTGGGCAGGCACAGAGGATGATTGCTAGAGGCAGCAGTTCATTACAGCAGTCCTGCAGCACAAGAGAAACCCAGAAGGGGTATGTTAAATTAGGAATTCATTTCTCTCCATGTATGACTTAACTTCCATACACCGAGAAGAAACAATCCAACAACCTCCAGAAGCAGATGCTGGGGGAGAATAGGGAGTGAGAGACATCATTCTTAGGGGTATTGGTGATTCAGCTCTAAGAGAGTTTTCATTCCTTGTTTTCAGTGTGAGGAAGCTCACTGTTGAATGACTGGATTAGTGTGAAGACAAGCTATATGTGCTTTTTAAAAGGAGAAAAAAGATTTTATAGGAAAACAGACTTCATGCTACAACTACTAAAATCAGCTGTTCTGCAGTGAAATCTGCATTAGGGCTGCCCCATATCAGCCAGTGAGGATGTAGGTGTTAACATCTTTGAAAAGTTTGAGCATGAGTTAGACTAGCCCAAGGCAAGCAGAACATGCATGACTGTCACTTGCATGGCAGGTAATCCAAGCTGACACTGACCTTGACAACATCACACGACAATATTTTTGCTAGAGGAAACTGAGCTTGAGTTTCCCAGCAGTGTTAGATTCCAAGATTCCAGCAGGCTTCTCTGCAGCGTGAGGACAGCACAGTCCTTTTCATTGTGGAGTTTGGAAGTGTTTGGTGTGGTCAGCACAAATACCTCTCCCTATTCTGTCCCTGGTCTTTGTTTGGTATCACCTCATGGCCTTCATGGCATCTGCTGGACTGGGACTTGTTTATGCAGACATAAGAAAGAAAATGTTCTTAGGAACACTTCTTGTTCACTGGTCTGCAGAAGGGGCAGTGACCATCATAAGCTGTATATGCAAAATACCTGGGGAGAAAATTTTCCAGAGACAAGAAGGAGGAGGAAAGACTGATGTCCTTGAGCTGCCACTGCTTCACTAGAAGATGCCAACCTTTGCTGTTTGACTGGTGCACTCTGTGCACTCCTGTCTGCCACAACTCCTCCAGAACCCATCTTTTTCACAGAGATTCCAGTAAGATTGGGCTATATTTCATAGCTTTGGTTTGGTTTCCCCACCCTGATTTTATATTAATCTTTTGCTTTGTTAATCTGAAAAAAAATCAAACCAAACCCAAACAAAACCCAGCATGATGCATTTTTAAATATTATGTAATTGATGAAGATGTCAATGATAAAGATGTAATTTCATTGTTGATTGCTTCTTTGGAAAATGTAAAACTTCATGAAATGTGATTCCACATATTAGGCATCAGGAAAAGAGTAAACAAAAGGTAGAGATAATTAGAAACTGGTTTTATGGGATGGAGTTAGATTGTAAATAACTTTTGTTAGCCTTAAATAAAAAGAAACAGCTTCTTAGTGGGCAGGTTTTTCTTACCTGAAGGACCATAAAAGTTTCTGGAGTGATGATCTCCATGAACTCTGGAAAGGGTTGGTACTCTGCCTTTCAAAAATGGAGGAAATTAATCAGTATTCTCTCATTTGTATTCACTGTGTGCAATCTTCTTTGGGGGCTGTACAGTGTAAAGGATGAAGACCACAACAGGAATCTCCATGAGCAACTGGGAATCTGTTTCCTGTTGCTTATTTGTCTGAATTGACAAAATCAGTCTTCTCATCTTTCTTCATTAAATTCTTTCTCTCTCCCATAACTGTGTATAGAATAATTAGTTAATGGGACTAATTCTGTTTACATTTACACTAATGATATTATGTGTGATACCTGATGACATCAATGAAATCAAATAAACCTGAAGAAAGTGCTGAGGTCAGAATCACAGACAGTATTTGAAAACCAAAAAGTGCAATCTTTCATCCGTGATCTAGAGTCATGTGATTTTTTCCCATAGCTCCTATGCATTCCCAGTAACTATTTTCCCCCTTTTCTCTGAGTATAATCAGCACTGCTCAGTGTTATTGTCTCAGTTTTGGCTTTGTTCAATGACATTATTACATAGTTCAACACCATTATTTCATAAATTCAGCCACCTCGATAAATGCATGGGCAGTTATGATGCTTGACTATACCCCAACGTTAACATTGCCCAGAACAAAATGAAATTGTTCTTTTTGCTCTTCTGCAACTGTCTGGCAGTTTTGAAAAGCAAGAAGAGGTCAGAGTTCTGCAGTGTCTTGGTTTGAAAAGACAGGTATCTGCTAGGGGGAAATTGGTGCTCTCCCCTTGCAATGGAGACTGTAAACCCCCCTCCCTCCAAATTATTATAAATTTGAAATTAAGGGGCTCTCAGGCAAAAGATGTGGGAAGTTGGGAATAACAGGTGTTCTTTACTAATATATATATATATATATATATATATATATATATAACAAA